>PTEX01000386.1:274741-459804 GCA_003342815.1 Eudromia elegans | reverse complement strand
AAAAAAAAAAAAAAAAGCAAGGGCTTTAGGTAATACTATCATTATTTAACAAGAAATATCATAAATAGTCATGTGAGCCTTGCTACGAAGTAGTCTTGCATACGTGGCAAGTCTTGTGCAATGAGGCTRTGATTAATAAAAATAATTTAATATTTAAATGATAATATTCTAATTAAATTATATGGTCTACTCTCAGTGGCTAAAATTACTACGTATTACTTGTAGTTATGATTTTCAAACTTAAAACAAGGTGGATACTTTCATGAAATTGTCTTTTACACAGATAGGGCTACATTTTGGCTGGTTTAGGTCACTTATTTCAAAGAATGACTTTTCAGAAATAAGTTTTCTCTCCCTCCAGTATTTTAAATAATAGAATTCTTTCATCAAAAAAACTTTGAAGGGGAGATCTGAAATAGGATAGGGAAGTTATTTTTTGCTAAATGTTCTTTTTGCTTCCTCTTTCCTATTACTCTTACTCAGATGGAAAAAAATATACACATGAAAAAGTGAATAAGTGTGAGCAGTGTCTAAGAAATCCAGAGTGGCAAATGCTCCATAGAGACTAAGGAGGATTTTCAGAGAGATTCTGTTCACCAACAGATGTCCAAGAGCTGTAAGTGAGAAGGAAGTTTCCCGGTATTCCTGTTCTGTCTCTTGTCTGAGCGCTAGCTCTGAAGGACTGTGCCTCCTGCCAGCACTCTGCTCCCTGCTGAATTCCTGCCAGCGTGCAGAAGAGACACTTACCCAGAGAAAAGGGGACAGATTACAGATTGAGTGCCGAAGTGACAGTTTCCCTCCAAAGTGAGGAGAGGAGGGTTAAAACTAATCGCGTTTGGGAACAGCAGCAGCCTGGGAACCAGTGCTGGGAAGAGTATCAGGCAATTGAACAAATGGGAGAAACCAGGGAAAGGAAAAACTCAAAAGAGTTTTGAAAAGCTGGAAGGACAGAAGGAGGTAGATTCAGTTGCTGTGGACAAGAGCTCTTCTGCACTGAAACACACTTTCCAGATTTCAGGCTATTCCCTTCTGTCCATAATACCTGGGAACCACATGGGCAAAGCACAAACAAGGACTCAAATCTATCACGTTTCCCCTTTCTCCTCTGTGCTGTGGTCAGACTCTCTGGCTGCAAGCAGGACTAAGCACATGTAAGGCATCTGGATACGGCTACTCCCCTGGCTCTGCTAAAACAGCAATATAACAGATTTTMATCCTGCTAATGACTTCAAATGTCCTACATATCCTGTATTCACTGAGACAAATATGTCTTTGAAGGCATGTTTTCATTCTATTTCCCAAATAAGAAATGAATAAACAAACAAAGAGCAAAGAACAGGCTGTTATAACAAATATTAAAACAAGACAGGCAAAGAAGTAGCCACCTAATGTCAGAGCCAGCACAATCTGTGCAAAGTTGATTTGGTTCTTTGCAGACATGTTGTGAGAAGGCCTTTCGTTACACACTGGTACCCTATATCTGAATGCATCAGACCTGTGGCTGAATACAACTGTGTAATGAACAAAACTCTTATCTGTACAGCACCAGCTTCTTTTATTACAGAATTTAGGAGGTGTTGCAGTGAATGGGAAAAAAATGGTCATGTAAAAGCTGTAATGAAATATTTGAAGACAACAAGAATAAAAAAAAGGGAAAGTAAATAGCAAATATACTTGTAAGAGAAGATAAAGATGTGAGAAAAAATGAATCAGCGGTTAATATAGCTTAAGAAAAGAGTAAGGAGCTTTTAAATTATCCAGGAACTAAAGAAAATGAAAAGAATCAAGGCCCATTTGTATCATCTAAAGGCAAAAAGAGCTCTTGCAAAACAGATCAGATTCAGTCTTTGCTAAAATTAAAGATCTGCTTGGCACCTTGAAAGTATAACTTTTATGAGACACTTGTCTCAGCATATATGATCCTTTAATTAGAAAATTGATGTTACACAACCCCAAAAAAGCATATGACAAAAAGATTAAGAAAGAGATAATTGTTTAGTTGCAAAAACAACTGCCAATAAAGAATTAGTAGGTACTGTTTCTAGAGAAGAATGGTTTAATAATATTTCATATTTCTACAGGAATACATACACTACATCTGCACTGAAGAAATCTGTGAAGAAAGAGAAACTTTGCAGGCAATRCTAAGGCCAAGGAGACCAGACCTGGAATTGAAACACAATGCATTTTTTATAGAGAAATGAAAATTCCCTTCCTCCTCCTCCTCCACCTGCCAAATGTAGGACATATCTACACAACAAGGAACTGTTTCCTAAGAGCAGCAGCTCTGAAAAAGAAGTTCAGGGTCACTGCAGACAAACAAATAAAAATGAGTTCCCAGTATAAAATACAGACAATATGAGTTAATGCAAACCTCAAAGGAACAAGCAGGGAGGAGGAAAAACCAAAACCAGCGGTGATTTTATGCCTCTTTTAGTGAGGCACTGATGAGACTGGCACTGGCAAACTGCCTCCTGTTCTGCATACTGCACACAGTTCATATTAAAAATGTCACTAAGAATAAAAAAAAAAAAAGAGATGATATAGACAAATGTTACAAAATTATTCCAAGATGAAGAAATTTCAGGTAAGAGGAGATTTAAAAATTTCAATCTGTTTATCTTTTTTTTAAAAAAAAAAAAAAGACTGACAAGTAGCTTGATTACAGTGTATAAGCACCCTCATAAGGAACTAAAGTGCTCCTTAATCTAKCAGGGAAAGACAGAAACCAATGGATGGAAAAGGAAGCCAGGCAAATTCAAAACAGGAATAAGATTAAATATTTAACAGTAGAAATGATTAACAGGTGGAACAAACTCCCAAAGGAACTGGTAGATTCTTCATTACTTACTGCTTTCAAATCAAAGCTAGGCACCTTTCCAGCAAATATTCTCAGCCTGGAGACACTGGATGAAATTTAATGTCGTGCAATATACAGGACATAGGTGACTAGATGATCTTACTGTCCCTTCTGACCTTAAAATCTGTCAATCAGTGGTAAAGCTCTGAAAGGCAGTCACATAAAATGGGATGTTGATTGTCCTCTTACCACAGAGTACACTTAGACAATGTTTGACAAGTCACTCARTTGAAAATATCCATAAACAGTTTCTAACTGTATATTCTTTAATTTTTGAATATCCACCTCACAGCCTTGCATTTTGATTTGCAAAAATGTTGAGCACTTATTAGTGCAACTGAAGTCAATGGAAACACTACACAGAACTTAGAGTGTGGTGACACATCATGACCTGAGTTTTAGCCTCCAGCAATTTCAAAGTAACATATTTTAACTTTCTGCTTTTTTGTGTCTCTACTCCCTATATATAAATGCCAACTTTTCCTCTCATACATATTATGAAAATAAACTGGTTTCTCTAAGAAAAAAAAAACTATTGGAAAAAAGTGATGATTTCTGCATTCACAGCAAAACGTAGAGTTCAATGAGCAAGACATGAAACCATGCACTGAATGACACTAGACTATCAGGAAAGTCTTTCAGTTTATGGATGATTTCATCAAATGAAAGAGGCAAGGAATATGTGGATAGCATACAATAACATAAGGCTGTATCAAGCATATGCCTAAATTTAAAAAATAAAAATRAATGCATTACGTCTCTACAATATCTTTCATTTGTTAGGAAAATCCATYTTTGGTGAATTTTATAGTGCTCCAGTCATAACTGGTTAAGTGCTCTCTTCTCCAAATCACTAGGATTGACAATAAAGCCAGAAGAAGAGAAATATTAAATACACCCAATTAAGCTGTCTGAGGCAAAAGGTGGTCTAACTAATACCAAAACTGCTGCAAAAACAGATATATATTACAGATATTTCGGTATCAAATGGTGCAATAAGACAGCAAATAATTGCCTGTGCACCTKGCTGCAATTGTTTGAGAAGACTCTGAACTTTCCTTTTAAACACTCTATGGCTTTGAGAAGAACTGCAGTGAATACAGGACAAGGCTTGGGGGAACACCAAGCTGCTTCTCTCATAATGCATTAATTGCATAAGTAGGAAACAGGAATGTACAAAGTCGTCAGGTATACTAATGGACTAATAACTTCCATTCAGTCAGGCATAACATACTGACACTTCCTAAAATGCCATCTGAACCAAAATTCTTGTCCTTTTTATAGACAAATAAATTCATGCACAAAGAAGTTGGCTGAATTTGGCCTGAGTTTTTTATAGCATGTTAGGGTCAGAGTCAGCAACAGACTTGCAGATTGCTCAATAGTTTCCATCAAAACATGACGGAAAATAAGGACAATTGGAGGAAAAACAATAAACTTGTGTTTAACCATTATTTTGACTAGTAAAATCTAGTTGTGTAAGGAATAATCAATCCAGAAAAACAAGATCTTCTGTTGGTCACTTCTGTTTGTTTGTGCCCAGTTATCCCACCTGCCCTGCCTTCAGATATATATGCAGAATTAAAGTCCATTGTTTTATTTCCCCTCTTAGATATGCCAGGGATCAGTACCATGCCTGATACTGTTCAGCTTGTCAATGACTTAGATGAGGGCACAGAGGGCACCCTGAGCAAGTTTGCGGCCGATGCCAAACTGAGTGGCCGACACTCCAGAGGGCTGTGCTGCCATCCAGAGGGACCTGGACAGGATRGAGAGTTGGGCAGACAGGAACCTCATGAGGTTCAACAAGGACAAGTGCARGGTCCTGCACCCRGGGAGGAATAACTCCAGGCACCAGGACAGATTAGGGGCTKACCTGCTGGAAAGCAGCTCCRYRGAGAGGGATCTGGGAGTCCTTCTTGGCAATATTACTCATGAGTCAGCAAYGKGCCCTGGTGGCCAAGAARGCCAMTGGGATCCTGGCCTGCATCAGGAGGAGCGTTGCCAGCAGGTYGAGGGAGGGGATCCTGCCCCTCTGCTCAGCYCTGGTGAGRYCRCACCTGGAGTATTGGGTGCAGTTCTGGGCTCCCCAGGAGAAGAGGGAYGTGGAGCTRCTGGAGAGGGTTCAGGGTGGAGCAGTGAAATATTATTAAGGGACTGGAGAATCTATYGTATGAGAAAAGACTAAGTGAGCTGGGCCTGTTTAGCCTGGAGAAGARTGAGAGGAGATCTGATAAACATGTACAAATATTTGAGGAGAGAATGTAAAATGAATGGAGCCAAAATCTTTTTAGTGGTGACCAGTGATAGGATAAGGGGTAATAGGTGCAAGTTGATACATGGGCAGTTCCATGTCCATGTGAGGAAGAACTTCTCTCCAGTGAAGGTGCCAGAGCCCTGGCACAGGCTGCCCAGAGAGGTTGTGGAGTCTTCTTCTCTGGAGATCTTCCAAACCTGCCTGGATGCCACCCTGTGCCAYGTGCTCTGGGTGTCCCTGCTGGAGCAGGGGGGTTGGACTAGATCATCTCTAGAGATCTCTTTCGAMCTTAACCATTCTGTGTGATTCTGTGTGTGATATCCATAGTATAACCATACTGCATTATTTTCAGTTTGCCACGTCTTCTAAGTCTATGAAGTGGAAAGATCCCTCATAGCGTCCCCTGAAGTTGAATAGCAAAGTATCCAACAGTGTTTTCTGAAATTGACTCTGAATTCACTGTAGCCTTTGGCCCTGTGCTTGGAAGTGAGTTTCACTACGGTCACTCTAGCAGGAAATTAGGTTATTAAGTGGCATCTCTATGGGGATCAATATATATATATATWGATATATATATATCATCCACAATTATTCCATTACTAACACATATAATTAAACTTTTTTTTTTCTTGAAAAGGCCAATTGGACTTATGACCCAGCTKTATGATGGACATCAGGCCTTGTATTCAAGTCGAAATCCTCTTACTTTCTTCTCTCAGAGACAGAATGGCAGAGCTGGATGTGGAGCCTAAGGACAGTGAGGGCTATATAAGGATTGACCTGTACTGGCTTCTCAGGGCAATCCCTTAAATCAAGGAAAGCACCAGTGCTGCAGTAGTGCACAGGAGGGCTCCAGCAGTGGCACCTACACCAGTGAGTTAGAGAGGAGAAGCCTTCAGCTCTTTCAGTGCCATTTAGTGTCGTTGCATCAGTCCTGAATCAGTAGCAACCCCAGTGTTCAAATGTCATCARTTCCACCACAAAACTTTCTCTAAAGCATTACTTTTGGTTTGAGGCTTTTTTGTAAAGAAGTATTTCTGCTTTTTACAGCTCATGCTTCCTGTGCTTTATTTGTAAAATAGTTTTTGAATAAAACAGGTCTGAGTGGCTCCATATTTACAGTTTTTCTATAACTAGCACCATAGTATTTTTCAAWATTTCTGACTTCTTGACAGGATTTAAAAGGACATTGTATACAAATGAACTGACTTAACCTGACTCTTGTTTTCTCAATTTATGTGTTTTCTAAAATATATTTTAATTTTGMTTATTGTAACCAATTCCATCCATTTGTTCATCATGATTATACTACGACTTCTAGTGAACCCATAAAACCCAGAGTTAGACATTCAGGAGCCATTTAGAATTTAAAAYAAAAAAAAAATCCTTAGACTTTGAATTTCTAGGTGAAGGAAATGGGTAAAGCTGACAGCATCCATGTGCTTGGCTACACATTTCTGTCATGCATAGTTTTGAACACAACCAGTCTGACTAAGCAATTATATATTTGGAAAGACACAAAATAAAATTAGTTTCATCAACCATCTGGGTACCACAGAAACGTCACCTCCTTTTCCTTTTAGCAGTCCTCTCTTCTTGCATGTCTTATGCTAGAAGGCAACATATTCTGGTTTATCAATCTAAACTGTCCAAAACTCATGCTCCTTTGGTCTTTTTAAAGACACAATAAACCAACACAATACTAACTAAGCCCAATCACACTGCTCTATTCTGATGTAGTTTTTTTCACTATTCCCTCTATTTAGACYTTTGATTTCCTTCGCTTCACGTAAGATGCCTTCTGTGAAAGCTTTACCTGTTAGATGGATAAACTGCAGGATGACAACAATGAAAGACATCAAAGTCAAATATTAAAKATATTATATAAGAAATACACATGGCTACTTTTCCCAGCAGGAAAAGGCACAGCCTCTTAGTACACCATCAGGGGCTAAGCCTTGCATAAGATTTTCCTACACACTGCATAGAAAATCTTTTTTCTAGCATTTAAGCGTGAAACAACCTAGTCTCAATTTAATGTCATTCTTCTGTCTCATCCATCTACAAAATAAGATTTTGTAGCAGAGGGAGAGATACAGACCAAAGTGAAAGTTCTAATAATATAACTGTCCTTCAGTTTTCTGCTATTCATATTTTTTACTTTAGTGGGACACACAGTTTAAGAGTGGAAAGTGAAATCTGACAAGAATAAGAAAGTCCTTTACTGGGAGTTCTTTCAAGACTTAATCATATTAGGAGACAGCCATCAAGCACAGACACAGTGGGCTTATTCAATATAAGTAATAGGTAGCACAAAAAAAGAAAAAAGGAAAAGAAAAATAAAAAGAGAGAAATAATGAGTTCTAGTGTCCCTTACTGCCTTTTCAAGTTGTTGCAGTCATGACGTGATAAAACATACTCATGAGGGAATTAAATACATAATCTTGCTATAAGGGATAGCATCTGGTTTGCCTTGTTTGCAGGTCCCACAGGGTTAATTTGTGTGCTTTTGTTCAGAGATGGAAGAAAGACCTGCCTCTGAAAAGGCAGCTGGAAAATGATCTTTTGGATAGTTACAAAAGTAGCAGCAGTGAGTAATCACTCAAAAATCCATGTTTCTGAGACCTCAGAGTGCTTGGCTATCTCTATCTGCCAACAAGCATTGACAGGCTGCAAATGCACTTGGCTTGAGACCTCCCTCTGGAGAGCACAAGTCATCGTATAGTTTCTTCACATATATCAATCTTTATTCTCAAGCATGTTACATTGCATACATAGTCCCACGGTAGAAAAGACATACCCCAGGGAACAGTCTGTTCAGTGAAGGAGCTTTAAAAATCCCTCACCATTTCTAGAGATGCAAATTTTGGGTCTATTACTAAAGCAAAGAGATTCAATGAAAACAGAAATTTGAATTCCAAAGACATGCCTGCAGGTGCTGCAATGCCAATACTGATACTGTAGACCTAGAAACAGGAAAGCTGGAAAGGAGCAGAAGCAAATATAACTGTCAGATGTACTTCCTGTTTTTAAAATCATACATGCTGCTATTTTAGCATCCTAGGATGTGATGAAAAGAGGAGAAAAAAAGCTCCTGTATATGAAACACATCACCCGCTTGTTCTGACAATCTGCATTTTAATACATTCTGAAATGTTTTTTAAAAATCAAAACCTTTATGAACTGCTCAAAGAAATATATTCAGCTATGCCTTATTAAGCCTAATGTTCTTCTGCAGCTGCAATATTTATTTAACTACACGGTATTTAATAGTACAACAGGCTGCCAGCCACAGGTCAGAATCAACCTAGAGTATTTTTTTCCCTTTCCTTATTCATTATGGAACAGCTCAGGGAAAACACCTCACCTGCTCAGCTGTCCCCTTGTGGGGGGACACAGCTTGCTATCCTTTTCTTCACCACACTTGTAAAGTCAGTAGTAAAGGAAATTAAGGATTTGAGGTTTCGTTTTTGGTTTTGTTTTTCCTGTTAATAGGATGTACCAGTATGTTTCTACTTGCTCGCTCCGACTGAGGCAGTAAAAAAGATGACCCAACTATGAATGTAGATATCAGCCCTTGAAAAACAAAAAAAAAAAAAAAAAAAAAAGCTGTTTTTAGCTGTTTCCTTCAGACTGGCTGGAAATTTTTAAGGACCAAGACCTAACCTCCTGAAAGCTTTCAGATCCATTAAACAATGTATGTGCTCAGAATGTCACGCTTCACATTGCCATAGCTAGAAAGCTCTGAATCATTCCAAACTCAGAGATCTGTGTCTACAGAAATATTTGCATTAACTTTGCACAGTTTTTCTCACAGAGTGCATAAAGCATGCTTTCCATGTTCACTACTTAAAAATAATAGCTCAAGTACCATTTGTCAAACTCTGTACACTGAAACAAAGCCAAAGAACGGGAATTATTTCTTTAAAAAAAAGAGGAAAAGAGCTTCAAAACTTAAAGATATGCCACTGATTTCTAACAATAAAGAGCATTCGTTGTGTCCACTACAGCCTACAGACAGTAGGCTGGAGCCTGCTTCCAAGAGCTGCCATGGAGATGGGGAAAGCCCTAGAAAGCACTGAAGCTGCCTGAACGATACACTGCCTTTTGTGGATTAAAAAAAAAAAAAAAATCAGTTGGTCAAGAACAAAGAGCAAAAAGTAAATAAAGCTAAAAATAAAAAATGACCAACTTTGTAGTAACCAGGGTAAAGAGACCATGGCAATGTCCACAAGTTGAGAGAGTCTCAAATATCAAGGTGACCCTGTTCCCCTTAGGTTTGAGCATGAGAGGGCTGAGAAATGCAAGCGCACCCTCTGCACTCCAGTCTCTCTCAAGCAGTGTGGGTGCCCAAAAGGTGACCTCACCTTGTCTTTACAGTCACAGGAGCAGAGGCAGGCAGCACAGTCATGTACCAAATTCAGAGTAAACATCAAACAAAAATAAGGGTTCATATGACTGATATAAATTATGGTGAGATGTAAGGTAGGCAGAGGCAGATGTATTTTTGAAATGCTATGGTTGTGTGAAAATAGGAAAAGTAAAGGCCTGCAAGGCAACATGTGCACACAAACACTGCTGGCCACAGCACAACATGAGCACAGACCAGGCTTTGTGCAACCCTGATATAAACCTAGGGGTCATTATGTGTACTGCTAAAGGAGCTGTAGSTGCATTTGTCTAAATTCAGCTCTGCCAGTACAGTCCTGCATTCATTTTCACAGAATCACAGAATACTTAAGGTTGGAAGGGACCTCTAGAGGTTATCAAGTCCAAYCSCCCTGCACACACAGGGTCTCCTAGAGCATGTGGCACAGGGTGGTGTCAAAGGGGATTTTGAAGATCTCCAGAAAACGAGACTCCACCACCTCTCTGGGCAGCCTGTTCCAGTGCTCTGTCACCATCACTGTTAAGAAATTCTTTCTCAAGTTCTCAAGTGTGGAACTTTTGGTGCCTCAATTTATGGTCATTACCTCCAATCCTGTCAGTGGCCACCACTAAGAAGAGGCCGGCTCCATCCTCCTCACTCCCTCCCTTGAGGTACTTACATGTGGTAAAGGRTTTAGAAGAATATGGATTTGTGGCCTACCAAAACTCACTCTTCTCTTAGCATAASTGCAGGCTGTCTTGACATGACTGCAGGCCGTGATGATTCCGCTGMGCTGCAAGGACTCTGAGAACAAAGAGATAAAGACCCTGGGAACGGAGCAGCCAGGAAMTGGGAGTGCTGAGGCTGCAAGGACACTCAGAGCAGAGAAGTAAAGAAATAGAACTGTGGAGTGACCGGAGGAGTGGGAACCGACTTCAAACGTGGGACTGAGTGAGCTCAACAAGATAAGAGTCRGACCACCTGTAGTCTGATTAGAAGGATGTATGAACAGATGCTTTTAGCCAATAATATTGTAACAAGAGTGCAAGGACTGTACAAAAAGACTATATAAAGCATGTAAGTAACATAATAAATGTCTGCTTCAGCAACTCACATTGAGTCATCTGATGCTTTACGCAAGCCCCTCTCCCACACTTACAGACACTGATGAGGTCCCCTCCCAGTCTTCTCTTCTTCAGGCTGAACAGGTCCAGCTCTCTCAGCCTTTGCTCGTAGGGCAGATGTTCCAGGCCCCTGATCATTCTCKTAGCCCTGMATTGGACTCTCTCSAGCAGCTCCACRTCCCTCCTGCACTGGGGAGCCCAGAACTGCACACAGKACTCGAGGKGCGGCCTCACCAGGGCTGAGTAGAGGGGCAGAATCACCTCCCTCGACCTGCTGGAGATGCTMTKCTTAATGCACCCCAGGATCCCATTGGCCTTCTTGGCCACGAGGGCRCACTGCTGCCTCATGGTCAMCTTGTCGTCCACCATGAYGCCCAGGTCCCTCTCTGCGGGGCTGCTCTCCAGGAGGTCGGTCCCCAGCCTGYAGGCATGTCTAGGGTTATTCCTSCCCAGGTGCAGGACCCTACACTTGCCCTTGTTGAACTTCATGAGGTTACTYGCCGCCCAGCTGTCCAGTCTGTCCAGGTCCCTCTGGATGGCAGCGCAGCCCTCAGGGCTRTCAGCTATTCCTCCCAGYTTRGTRTCATCAGCAAACTTGCTGAGGGAGCACTCCATCCCTTCATCCAGAGCGTTAATGAACAAGTTGAACAGGACCAGACAGAGGACTGACCCCTGGGGGACACCACTAACCACAGGCCTCCAGCTGGACTCTGCATCACTGATYGCCACCCTCTGAGCCCTGCCATACAGCCGATTCCTAGTACCCCTCACTGTCCACCCATCTAATCCACTCTCCTGGAGCTTTCCCAGGAGGATGYTGTGAGGGACGGTGTCAAAAGCTTTGCTGCAGTCCAGACAGATGACATCTATGGCTTTCTCATCATCCATCCATGCAGTCACCCCATCATAGATGGCTATTAGATTAGTCAAGCATRATTTCCCCTTGGTGAATCCATGCTGACTACTCCTGAGCACCTTCTTTTTCCTGACGTGCCTCCAGAGGATCTCTAGGACRAGCCGCTCCATCACTTTTCCAGGGATGGAGGTGAGGCTCACGGGCCTGTAGTTTCCCAGCTCCTCCCTCTTGTCTTTTTTGAAGCCTGGAGAGACGTTGGTTTCTTCCAGTCCTCTGGCACCTCCCCTGCTCTCCACGACCTCTCCAAGATGATGGAGAGCAGCTCAACAACAACCTCCGCCAGTTCCCTCAGCACCCTTGGGTGCATCTCATCYGGGCCCATAGATTTATGGGTGTCCAGTTTGACTAAATAATCCCYAACCCAATCCTCCTCGATGAGTAGATATGGTCTTGAGACCATATCATATTGGTTGACATAACARCAATCGCCTTTTGTTGCTGTACATCAATTTTTCTTCCCTCCATAACAGAACAAAACTGTAATTGTGGCTAAAATTTCAGGAGCAGGCTAATTAAAATACAAGCAACTCACTTTAATGCATGTATCCATAAAAGAGATAACTGCTTTTTCTGTTATGAACATCTCCATATAAATGCACACTTCTGTGCTGGAGTCCATCCCATATTTCACCATGATGCAACTAATTTTAAGTTCAGACTGAGCTTTGAAGATTTCAGGGACTCAGTGCCATACTGAAGCTATGTTTTAAGTATACACAGAGATTCAGGTGTTATCTTGGATAGAGAAGTGTTAGATAGTCCAACAACAAGGAACAGGTTGTTCTTACTATGTTTTCTGTTGAAACTTAAACTCCAATTCTCTAATTCAACATGGTTTATTAATATTCTAAAAGTTTGAGTTGGAAACAATGCAATATTTATACATATCTGGAAATTACCTTAGCTTTTGAAACTGATCTGCCACACTAACTTCCTAACCAGCTTCTTGATAGTGCCTCAGCTATCAGTCAGATACCATCATTTTCAGACACCATACTTCCAAGGCTGTCTTCCAGTCATTGAAATATCCTGCACCAGAAACCTGCAATTTTCATAATTCTCATTATTAATACCTTTTTTCTTCTTCAGAATTTTTGCCCTCTGTATATGGCTCTTTATCTAGTACCATTTTTACTACATAGTAACTAAGCTATTTTATTCCATGACAATATATAGAGCAGTATTTTTGTCCCCATACACACCTTGAAGCTTTTCCTATTCCAAAATATATCAAGGATAAAACAAAAACAATAGCAACAAATCTAGATATGAACTTTTTACCMGTTTGTGAAAGTTCATACCAGGATATGAACAGGTTTTTGAGAAAAGCTTCTTTCCTTCAATCTTCCTTTTATGCACTTAATTTGTTGCCTTAAAAGTTTTCTCRTTGTCAAATACTGGTCAATCCAGGGATGCCTTTACTAAATTTCTGGATGATCCTCAAGCTACATGTTTTATAACAGGTATTTCCACTTATAAAAAAAAAATAGGTAATTATTCAGAGATTTCCAAAGATGTTCAAAAACATACATGTATTTGATAGATTTGAAATTTTTAGGTTCAAATGCACAAGGACAAAGGATATTTCATTTGTAGATTCTTGGTTGGTCTTCAAGAGTTAGAAGTACAAGTAGAGAAAGGAATAGGAAATTAAATCGCTACCAATTTCTGAACTGAATATCTACATTGGTTTGCCTTACTGCAGTCTTCTAATAGTTGAACAAATATGTACAATCATATATAGGTATGTAAAACAAACAAATATAAGCTAAAGCTCTGCCTATGGAGTATATGTAAAAGTTGTGATTATTTTCTTTGGAAGATTTTACTTAGTTCTTCCCCATTACCTAAAGATATTTTAAATACATATATCTGCTGTGTATGGAAAGAAACATTAGAGATATTAATAAAAGACTGAAGTTTGACAAAGATGCAACCACAGTGCATGGTTATTAACTTGTGTGTAGYAAAATGAGAGAAGGAATAGAAGAACCTGCATTCACATTGGAGTTTTTGGGCAGTGAACTTGAATATTTATGTCCAATTTTATTCCATATATTCCTTCTTCTGTCACCTGGTGAATTCTCTGGGCATATTCACTTCTTGTGCATAGGACAGATACGGATCATTTCATATCTGCTGTGATTCTCTCTCAGGAGCTCACTGCGTAGTGGTAGTAAAATGATATTCTTTGCAGATGTTCTTTGAAAAATACTGTAAGATCTTTGAAGTGATCCACATGTATTTGGGTGAATTACACTATAGAAATTTATTTATTCTGCTTCAGAGGACCAAAGTTAGGAAACAAAAGTCCCTGTATCATTAATGAGAGCAATCTAGGTTATACGCTTAGTAGCAGTCTACTGCTTTTCTCCCACATACACAKGAACATGAGTGAATAAAGCCTCTAGTAGATAAACATATCCCCTCTTGCCATTGTAGGTACTSTTAAATAAATGCATTTCAGATTGTCAGGTACTCTTTCATGGAATTCAAAATGTCATCCACTTTGAGAAGAAGATTATTGTAACCTCAGTCTTATTTACAAAAATAATCAAAGTCTGTTAAAAATGGCTAGCCCCTTGCTCCTTTCTGCTAGAAAGATGTCTTGAACAAGGAAGTGGGTGAGGGCCAAACTCTTCTCAGTGATGTCCAGTGACAGGTAATGGGTGGTATACGTTAAAACACCAGAAGTTCCATCTCCATRTGAGGAAGAACTTCTTTCCTGTGGGGGTAACAGGCACTGGAACAGGCTGCCCAGGGAGGTTGTGGAGTCTGCTCTGGAGATCTTCAATACATACTTGCGCCCTGTGCTTTTGGTGTCCCCTGCTTGATCGGGGGKKTRGACCAGATGATCTCTAGAGGCCCCTTCCAACCTCAGCCATTCTGTGATCCTGTGATATGCAACCATATGAGGTATATATTGCAAGTGCTGCCAAGTTATAGGCTTATTAGTAGAATAATTACACATTAGTGTAATAGTGTAATAGTGCTATTACATGCTATTACAAAGTAGTCTTCCTTGTTTTCATCATCTATCATAGATGAGTGCTCTGTGGCAAAAATCYGAAGACAGACTGCATTCAATATTATTACACACTCAACATGTAAAATAAATAATAGCTAACGTGTGCACAATGTGTTCAAGAGTTTCATTTATTTTTGAATTTTGCTTCAAAAAAACAACAACTATGGTGGCATTAGTTTAGTTCTTTCTCCAGAGTTTAAGACTCGTGCATAATCTACTACGGTCTCTGCTAAGAATCATGAAGTCTTAAGTGTTTCAGTGGTAAGAATGGTTGTGCTTGTTGAGAGAAACTGGATTTGGAGGGGATTGAAATGAAAAAGTAAACAGAAGATTAAGAGTAGCATTAAAGACTAATTTGTACTACAAGTTTCTAAGGGAAGGAAGGTAGACACATTTTCTGAGAAAGGAGGAGTGTTTCAGACTTGACTGTGAATTTGTCTCCTCTGGGTGCAATACTCTGAACTCAATATTGGAGTTCTCTGCTCGAAGTAGACATTTCTTTATTATCTAAGTGCAGTATATTGACATTTTCTAAGATAAATAACATGTGTTTATAAGAAACATGTACCTTGTTAGCATGAAGGCTCACTGTATGCTGCATTATAAGATTCTCCTTGCATCAATTTTCTGCAGAATTTGGATCATAAATACAAAAAATTAATGATAGTTATTATGTAATAAAGTTTGCCCTAGTAGTTCCAATTTTTCTTTTTCAAAATCATGACCACATCTGACCAAGCTATATTGGAGCTAGAGGTAAAACTGCCTTTAATAACAGAGAACTCACAGTAGAAAGYAAACCATTCAAAAAAACTCTCATCTTAGTTGAGATAACTACCATGAGATAATCAAAACAATTTTTCTGAAGTATCACAATCATTTTGACCTAACAAGTTGTGTACAATCTGTTAACAAGTCTGTTTAGGAGCTGTATAAATTATAAATGAAGTAGGTAAGGCTAATAGATATAAAAGATTTTGAATTAAGCTGTACATGAAATATAACAATTTAAAAAATTGTTAAAAACTGACAATTTAAAAAAAATAGTATAATTAATAAATTTAATGATAGGTGGGCATGGAGAGTTGTTGTCCTTCAAAAATCTTTTTTCCCTTCTGTGCTATAAAGTTGCTTATTTAAGATTACACAGGTTAGCAGAGCCAAAGAAAATCTAGACAATGATGTCCACAAAAAAAAAATTTAAAACTGAATTAGTGTACAATATATACCTTTTTTTCATACTGTGCTCATGCTTATTTATTTAAATTTTACCATATGGCAGGAGCAGAGAAACTGCAGAAGTCTGGGGCCCCAAACACAGCTGCTTCCTCCCATCTTTTAAGCTCAATATAAATTATATTTGCAAAAGCCTAGCAATTACGTTCATGCTAAAAGATACTAAATTATGCATGACAAAAAATAAAGACACGCTATAAATAACAAATCAGTTTTATTACAACAATTTAGTTAATATTTATAAGGCACCAACTATCTTCCTCAAGTAAGAGCCTGGTGAAAACAAGAGCAGTTCCTTTATGACATCCACTTTGCTGTATCCTCACAGAATTTTTTTTTTCTGAGCCAGCTATTCAGACAACTAAAGCTAAGAGAATCAGCTAGGAATGGTCTTAGCAACCTTGCATTTCATCAAGGGCAAAGGCACCTAAATTTTAATTGCTTCTTTAAAAATAAAAGCTGAAAAATAGCACTACAAAAGATAAAATATACTCTATAAAAAGAAATAGATGAAACCAGTCTATAAAATGCTGAAAAGCTTCAATTATCGTATTTTATATTCTAAAACATCAAAAATCTTTGTAGCTGTAATTGTGTACTCCTTGAAGGAAGAAAAGTATTTGCAATCTATTATCCAAGTTTTTATCAAGATGGACTATTTCTTATTTTATACAATTACAGTTTGGCTTAATATGTCCCAAAAAACATCCCATGCATGAATCAAGCTGTTGTAGAAATGATTTATGGAAATTTTGTGTAGACTGTCCCAGAAGATCTCCTACAAAACATAGTTGCCCAAATTAGGTAAACAAGTTGAAGTAAAAGTAGTGCCAAGATTCATGCTAAAAGATATTCATCAGAGTATCAGAGACYTATGAGGGAGACCTGGCTAGATGACACCTCAGACCCTGCGATAATCCACATTGATCATCCAAGACACAGGGCAACTGACAAACCAAAAGGGGACAAGAAAGCAGATGGAACTACAGTCATCTTTTCTGCAAATACCAAAGCTAAAATGTACCACAGGTGACAGAAGCTTATTCAAATTCTTTCCTTTGATATAAAGAAATAAAATAATAGGCAATARTCTAAGTGCGAACATACCCATGATGTCTAAAAGACTTCACTGTACATTTAGGACCAAAAGACTGGAAGACATCACCTGTCTCCTGTTGTCGTGAATACTCAGTTTGTCTGATGCATTCTGAAAAAAGCTTTTTTTTTTCAGTTTGTAATGGAAGACTGGGCCAGAAGTTGAGGTATCCAACTACCATGCAGCATAGTAGTAYCTAAAATAAATTAATTCATGACTTGTTTATTCCTCCTTTCCTTTAGTTTTCCATTATTTTCTCTAGGTTTAGCTCTGCTGTACTTACATCCACTCTCAGYGCTTACTGGGCTCAGCAAGGTTAGTTCTTCTAAACTCAGGAGAAAGGAAAGAAAGGAGTGGGGGTCAAACTCTCCTTGATGGTGGCCAGTGACAGGACAAGGGGTAATGGGTACAAGTTGAAACACAGTTCCATGCAGTTGCAGTCCTGCAAGTTCCATCTCCGTATGAAGAGGAACTKCTTTCCTGTGAGGGTGCCAGAGCCCTGGCACAGGCTGCCCAGAGAGGCTGTGGAGTCTCCTTCTCTGGAGATCTTCCAAACCCACCTGGAYRCCRCCCTGTGCTCTAGGGGTCCCTGCTGGAGCAGAGGGATTGGATGAGATGATCTCTAAAAGTCCCCTCCAGCCTCAGCCATTCTATGATTCTGTATCCTACAACCCTGACCTTCCAAGTAACCATTATTTACAGCAGGCTAAATTTTATTATTTATTTTGAGTTTAAGAGTTCATTTATTTTGAATTTAAGAATTTTCTTTCTCTATAAGAAATCAAAAAGCAGCCTCTCACCAAAGCCCTGAAAAAAGCATTAATACTTTTGTCTCCTGAAAATTCTTTTCCTAATTCATCTTAGAATCATACTTACCTTGTTTAAAAGCTATCTCCTGCTGACAGTTCACAGTCATTCTGTGATCAAACAGGATATCCACATTTTTTTTCTAGCTACCAAAATCTTGTTGTATTGTAAGACTTTTTGTTACAAATCCCTAAGGCAGGCATAAATACAGGAAATTTGGCCCTGTGTTGTTCAGCTTGGTATAGCCTGATAGTTTGGATAGTTAGGACCAGGACTGCAACCCATTAAGATGTTTTGGGTAAATGGAAACTTTTACATTTACATCCTGAGACTGAATGAGGAATCTAATTCAGAATGAAAACAGCCAAGAGGCCAAAGCATTGGAACCCSAAAGAAGCCCACCAAAAAAATGTTAACAATAGGTGCTTACCATTTTATTGCTTAGGTTTATGTACTGATCTAGAGGCTGCAACCAAAAATCCTGTTTAAACACACGTGAAGTCTGAAAATGTTTACCTCCCTTTGGCAACTGCATTTCCATGGGACTTGAAGCCATATGAATTTTTTGCATTGGTCTTCAGAGAAGAAACCAGGATGATTCCCATGATGGAACTGTCTGCTGTGGAGGACTCAAAATACATTTCTTGAAGTAGTTAAAGAAAAGCTTATAGAGCAAATCAACAAAAAAAAGAGAAGCAAATTACCAATGCAGATCTCTGGTAAGCAGAAGCCTAAAGGAACTCAAAGGTGAAATAATCAGACTACTAGTGTTGGCAAGTAATTGCTGCCTTAGTAACTAGAACTGGGGAAAGGTACATGTACTTTTTTGTTTGTTTCTTTTTTTGTTGTAATATTTTAGAGTGCCTTAGGAATTACGGATCTGTAAGCCTGTTGTTTGTACAAGACAAATTAGTAGAAGCTCTAATTGATAAAGAGGGAGCACCTGGATATATGATGGCATGGCATTTTACAAACATACATAGCATTTTAGAAATGCWCTGGAATTACAATTCCACACAATGCTTCGACCTATTTAAATAAGCCCTATCTAGCTGATCTAAAAGCTTTTTTAGAATAAACAGCTGTGCTATCAGAGGGAAAATCCTTGTATGAATAAATGAAAAAAATACAAGAAATAGAAGGTCAGAAAAATGGTTAAATCCTGCAATGACAGGAGGTTACCAGTATAGTTCCACAAGCACATGTAGTCTTCAGCACATCCCTAAGTGTCCTGAAGCAAAGGCTGGCAAAKTTTGCTGATAACCCTGTAGGTAGGACTGAGGACTGAGAAGAACTGCATGCTTCCATCATCAAGGAATACAGCAATAAAATGTCAGATGAAATTCAATGTGATTAAAAATAAAATTATGCAGGGGGACAGGGAGGGAGGGTAAGCCTTCCATACACAAAGTTAGGATTGCTCTCAACAGCCCATTTTCCTCAAGAATTGTTCTAGTGGTACAAYAAGTAGCTCTGTGAAAAGTTCAGTTCAGTGCTAGGCAGAAGCAAATAGATAAATAAACACTTTTAATAAGCAACTCATACATCAAGAAGGATCAAAGAACAAAGCTAATAACATTGTGTGTTGCTACATATAGTGTACCCAAACTGTCAATGTGTCTACAGTTGTAGTTCCCTTGCCTCAGAGGARCAGGAAAGTGCTTAACTGTTTTTTAACGAAACAGCTGAGCAGGCTAGGACATTTCAGAAAAAGCAGAAAACTTTGAACAATGAAGTTCACCTGATACCTTAGATATCTGTTGTCTTCTCTATATCACTTAGAATTTTGCAGGTTTKTGTTGCATCACCAGTAAGAAGTAGGCTGCAGAAATTTTTGTTCTTTTCTGTTTGCTTTTGTTTGCCCCTGATCCTGACCTCACTTTACAGTGCTTCATTCTGGAAGCAGATAGGAGCTCAAAGAGGTGAGTAGYCCGTATTTCTGGTGTTAGCCTGGATAACTGGCATCTTCACGCCCACAGTACCCTTGGATTCTGTCATTAATCTTGCAAAAGTTATGCAGGGCACAGCGCAACAGTGGCACAGATGGCACAGGCCACAGCGGCRTTCCAAAGGGCTTGGAGGTTTGTTTGTACAGATAACAGCATCTTGCCTTCAGACCTCCAAATGCTCTCTTTGTCACCATCCTACAATAACTCCAGCACAGCGAAGCTATTTTAGTGGGATGCTCTAGAGTACTCRAAGTACTTGTACGTAATTAAAGGCAAAAGTAGGTAAGCAAATGCACTAAGAGAGGAGATAGCAGCATTCCTGCTGATAGACATCTTTTCCCCCTCCCTGCTAAAGACAGCGAACTAACAAACAAAATACAAGGAACATGGTTCCAGAAGGTAAATGCCACATTTCTTCTGCAGTTCATCTTATTTATTTATAGCTCATAATCCAGTACCTTCAGTGTAACTCAGCATCAGAAATCAGAGAATCCCTCAGAACATTTAAGGCACAGCAAAAATGCACAGAAAGGAAACCACAAAGGCTACACTCTGCATGCAAGCACAGTACATTAATAGAATGCAGACAAAGGAAAATGAAAATTAAATGTGCTATTGTTTGCTTTCCCAGTTAAGAATACTTTAATTTCTACAAAACAGCTTGCAGTTCAAACACACACAAAACTAAAAGGCACACTAAAATGGCACACTAAACGACACAGAGATTGCAAGCAAAAACTTCTTAAACTGATCAAGGGAAGGGATGGAGAACAAACAAGAACTACAAGAACTGCAGAACCTCTAATAGCTGTTTGAGCACAGGCTAAAGTAAGGTATTAGAGCCATTTTCTCAGAGTGCGGGATACAGRCCAATTACCGTGGCAGTGACCAAGCTCTGAATTGCAAGGGGCAAGTCTAAAGGCTCATGAATGCACCTACAGAGGAGTGCCTGTAGAGTACGCCTCTCAGAAAGGAATGAACAAACCATAAACACAGGCACAGCTTCACAAAAGCCCCTCAAAACCCGCAGAGCCAGTTTAAAGTTGATCTGCCACTCCACTGGCAGTCCAAGTAAAGCAGGTCAAGCATAGTATGTTCACAATTGCACAAGCCAAGAATAAAAGTGCTACTCCATTCTCCGAGCAAGCTGCAAGCATTGTAGACATGGTGCTTCTAGGAACAAATTACAAGAATAAGCCTTTAGTCAAGCAATCAGGCGCTGTTCCAAAAGGTTTTTTGCAAGATCATTAAGGTAACTGCTTGCACACATGGCAGCAGTAGGGCAGTGCCACATGGCTCAAGAGGCACACCATTTCTGACTAAAATTCACTAACCCTAAAAATATTACCTTGAGAAAGGGAAGATCCTTCTCCAATTCCAAAGATTCTCTTCTACAAATCATTTCCTTAGACTCACTGATGAATACGCATAGCCACTCCAGATGAGGAGATCCATTAAAATCAGTAAGTCAATTCAATAGGATACACACTGTCTTGGAACTTCTGGTTAGCATTATTATTTGTATCTTCTGTCATAGACAACAACCTAAAAAGACAGCAACCAAAAATGCCTGCCACCCTGCTGCTATCCCCTGAAGAAGTACTTCCTCCACAGCAGCATGGTTCTCTGTTCTAAACTGCTTCAATCCAAAAAAAGCTCTTCTCTTTCTGGAAAGAGAAAAGGATGCCAAGTGTGCTTTGGGTAGGAGAAAAACAGGCATCAAAACAAGTAAGAGCAAGTGTTATCTTTTCTTCAGGGCCAGTTTCCTGGTGACGTGGGAAACTGAGAAAAGGCAGCAGGACAAGACTCGCCTTGTCCCCACAGTTACTAGATGTGAGGATAAAGACCTACTGGGCAACAGACAAAAAAAAAGATACACAAATGACAAATGAGATGATATGAAAAAGGAAAACAGAACAAAGAAAATATGTGGAGGAAAAAACAGGGATAAAAGGGGGGAAAAAAGCCAGTGGGTTAGACTTTTTTTATAATAATAATAATAATAATAATAATAATAATAATAATAACAACAATAATAACAATAATAACAGAAACAAAACACACACATACCCCTGTCACTAAAAGGGTGAAAATGAAAGGAGGAAAAGAAAAAGAAAAGGAAGTTAGTTAAAACGTGACCTATGAGGAAGAGAAAAGAGGCATCAAAAAGAAGGATAACAGTGGGATAGAAGAAAGTAAATAAAAAAAATAAAGCAAAGTAAAAGGCTAAGGACAAGCGTTGTGGCTAAAATGCATGATAGGGGTAAATGGCTAACTTCACTTGCTCCAACAGTAGAAGTTGTTACTTCTGATGCTGAAATGCTCAAGCTTCAATCTCTGTGGACAACTCTTCTGTCTGGACTTGTGGCATGATTATTCGCAATTAATTTGGATAGCAAATACATATCTCTGAGGGGAGAAATATTAATAATGAAAGACCTACTTAAACATGTGAAAAAAAACCTACACACCGACAGGTTGGGAATTGTCTTCAATTACAAGGACAGAAGAAATAAATATTATCAAAAATAGATGAGACACATCTTCACAGTCTGGAAAGGCAAACTGCTCTGAATAGCATACGTCTTCACTTTCACACAACAAAGATAAATAAACAAAGCATACCAGACATCAGACATTCCCTGCCACTGCTATTGTGCATATTTATTTTAAAGTACCTCTGCAGCATGAATGTTTCTTCTCTCCAAAAATGCACATCTTTTATTTCCTAATGGAGGAAAACACATTAGCTGTCACAAGCAGCATACAGACATATAGATGATCTGACAATTTGTTTAATTAAGGCTTAAAATTTTTCAAGTCTTTATAAGAAGTTGTTTGGTTGCCAGTTTGAGCGATGCCGGTTACGTGAGGATTAAGCAATGCATTTAAAAGTGCTGAATGCTCAAACATTGCAGAATTTGAGAGAGAGATTCCGGACAGCATCGACATGACACGAGCACAAGCTCTGCCAGACATGACAATACATCACTCGTCACAGGAAAAGAGCAAGAAATGTTTAATGCAAGCAGATGCTCCCATGATTGATATGCAGCCCTGATCTTCACCAAAAGAA
The DNA here is from genome assembly GCA_003342815.1 of Eudromia elegans. Taxonomy (NCBI): domain Eukaryota; kingdom Metazoa; phylum Chordata; class Aves; order Tinamiformes; family Tinamidae; genus Eudromia; species Eudromia elegans. Next base: position 437,086 of record PTEX01000386.1, on the reverse strand, counting down.
ATACAGTGAATAGGAAACAACGTGAAGTTTGCTGTCACCAAGGAGGAGAATGTGTATCCTGCAACTATGAATGAAGCAATTAGGCTATCTATTGCACACACATTTATGGATAGTGGCTCTCTGTAAATACCAGAGGGATTCATGCTGTCTTTAGAATGACAGATCTGTTTCTTTTTTACACAGCAAGTAGGATTTCTCTTAAAATGTGAACATTGATTTTGCTTCCTTTCTTAGCTTTTAATTTTTAAGATGGCACATTAAAAACAGTGTAATAAAATAACATAAAATGACACCATCAGAGAAGAATAGAAATTTTTAAGTGATTAGGTACTATCCCCTCTGATGCACCTAGCTTTTTGAAAGACAAAAATGCTTCAGTTATTTTTCTCCTYCTACTGTCCCACTTTATCTCATACACATTTAAAATGTTACTGTAGAGTAGCTTAGGAAATTCTTTGTACCAGAAAAGTAAGGCTGCAATTTTCAGACAAAATCCACAAAGCTATCTATGTAAATTCAAGAAAAGAACAGGAGAAAAAATAAATCTGAGAAGTCAGATACCAAGTAAGATTCAAGCCCTGCAGATATCTGCCACTCTGGTTTTAAACGATTAACACCTTAGGTCCAACTTTCAGAAGAGAAACCTCGGTTTGAGGGCTGGAGCCCAAGAAGAGACTGAGGGAGCGAGAGGCAAGTCACAAGCTGCAGCAAAGAAAATGCCAGCCACATACAAGGAAAACCTCCCACTGGAGGTGGGGAGCGGCTTGCCCAGAGAGGCTGTGCAAAAAGTATCCTTGGAACCGGAAATCATTTTATGATCCTAAATGAATTCTAGAATCAGAGAATCACATAAGCACTTCCATTCCACATGTTTGCACAGTATCTGGGTGTTAAAACYCCTAGATCTTGACTATGAATCTTTACAAATGGGCATTATTAAAATAACGGAAAGAGTTTCTGCTTTTTCGATCATCCTCGATTATCAGCACGTCCAAACTCCAGTGAGTATAAAATGCTTGAGTCATGAGGCTGTATGGTTTGCATCTTCATTTAATTCTTCAAGTTCAGTCCAAAATTCTTCAAGTTCAGCTCAATYTGAGGGCAATTCATAGATGCTTACCATCAGAGAGCTCAGGGCAATCCGGATGGAAATGCATTAGCCACACAGTTACTACCCACCCAAGCTACCTAAACACAGGATACAGCAAATGTTTTTTTGCTTGGTAGCTTCACCACTCACTCCTAAATCATTATGAATATAAACTACACTACTCTTACTGTTATTTTAGCTCTTTGTTTAGAGATGTAAGGAAAGCAACCAAAAGTTTAAACCACTGCTGCATTTTGTTCCGAATGGTCGGTGAACAAACAGAACATTGTAGCCTCTGGGGATATTTGTCTTTCACAGGCACAAAATTCATTTTTTAAAAGGTGGTATAAGAGCTATTCTCACACTGGCTATCTATGCAAAGTCATGGGGAAAAAAAAAAGGCAATTTACTCTGAAGAGTATGCATGCATGGTAAACTACTCACACAGATAGACCCATTATTCAGCAAGACGAGAATAGATTCTATAATAGAAAAAAATCTGCCATAGTAAGGCAAGAAAAACATCCATATTTTTATTGATACTGATAACTAACAACTTTTTTGTTTTTGTTTTTGCAAAAGTCTTGAACATAACATTATATTAGTGTTGTTAATAAGTTAGATATAAATGGTCTTCTCAGATATAAATTCAGAATAACTCCAACAGATATGTTTTTCTACTTTGCTGAAGGATTTAATCTAATGTAAGATTGAGATCTGTCCCTTCTTAAAATGAGATATTTGATAATTTCCTTTCTAACTCTTCCAGAAACTTAAGTGACATCTTCAAATGCTGGACTTAAGRTCAAGGCATATAATATATAAAATACATATATATATAAAATATATATAATGCAATCAGGTATGTCAGCTAGGAACAATGAAGAATAAGAATATAACTTATCTAATTTTTTATTAATTATTTTACTCAAGCAAAKCTTCATGAAGAGTCCCAAATACTTATATTTATTGAAACCTTTGATAAATTCTACAGATTTTCCACGACTGTATCTGAGAAGTACAATGGCCGATGCAGCTGCGCAGGTGTAAATGGAGGCTTAATTTGCTCTTTTCTTACTAGCAAAGATGTCAAAGATGTTCAAAATGGAAAACAGCCAATGTGGTATGATATTCACAAGTTTGACTGAACTTATAGTGCTAGCAGTATGGAAATGAACATCACTTACTATATAATCTAAGCATTTTCTCTACAGAAATGACATACAAAATAAAATCCTGCATTGCCAAATTTGCAATGCTTTTAGAGTAGAAATTTACAGCACTACACAACTCCTAAATCTGAAACGGTAAAATTCTGTAACATGCTTAAAGTCTACGTTATGGTGTAGATTCAACCTCTTCAAAACACCATACAACTCAGCAAAAATCTTATAAGGTATATCATCTTTCAGAATAGGAATTGGAAACATCTATCAAAGCAAACATTTTGTGCAGCGGTCACATTTCAAAAGTTCATTCCAGTTTTGGAGTGGTCATCAGTTCCAGTGGTATCCCTCCTTTAACTATAAAGGGTCTCTCACAAATGAGGAGAAGCAGCTAAAAGAGAATTATCATTTTAGGTGAAACCACTGTATGTCAAATCAGTCACCTTTCAGTGAATTACAATGAGTGTACCAGCTATTGAATCAAAGTTATCACCTCATAAATCATAGCAGGATCAAGTCAATGTCAAATACACTGCATGGTTGAGTAGTTATTTCCCCCGGTAAATTAAAATCCTGATACCCTACAGCTGCTAACATTTACAAAAGCAATTATATTCAGAGCTGGTATGACTTCCTCGGAAAATCCTGATATAGTAACTTTTTAGGAAGTTGTTAAACCTTCCCTGACAGGAAAAGAGCTAAATGCACTAGATTTTTCATGCCTGCAGACCTAATACAAATTCTGATATTTTCATCACACATCTTAGAGAAAATTACTAAATAGAAAACCACTGCATTCTTATCTACAGAGTCAGTTTGATTTATGAGGTTTATTTCAAAATAAACAGATTAGTAGAAATATATTTAAAGAGTTTTAAAATTTTATATTAGAAGAACTATTTTTGTATGGTATCAATAATGATGGTGTATAAACACACATATAGGTAATCATACACAAAAAAGTAGTGCCTATCATCTTTATCACTGCTTTATAACTCCTCACCTGTTTAACAGTGTTAATTTTCCTGACCGACTATTAAAAATATATTTTGAATAATTGTATAGACTAATGCAATTTTTTCAAAATATGAAATATTAATTAACATGACAAAATCCTATATATTCCAAAGTGTCATTTTTTGAAAATAAATCAAAATAAGGAATCCAAAAAGGTCAATTTTTTCCAAGATCAATTCTTTTGAGAGAGTATATTACAATTTTACTTTACATTGTGATTCATAAAAGGGAGCTAGTTCACACCACGTTAGTTTTTAAAATGATTTCTAAAGTAAATCTTTCATTCTAAATCTCAATGAAAGTTAATGTTAACAATGTACTATGTTGGAGAGAACAAAAGCTCTTTATATGCAACCACTGAAGACATCCATTTTAAGTAGTATTCTCAGCATCCACATTGTAAGAGTTCCTGGAACCAATAATGCACACATTCTCATTTATAATTTATTTACCACAAAGCTCTTTTTCTGCAAAGACTTAGGTGAAATATTACAAGACTGGCCTCAGAAATGGAGATACTACCTTATTCTACTCACAAACATATTAGAAAAAGTAGATGAGAAATCAATTTTTTCCTGAAGCACTATTAAAACATAGTATTTTCAAATAAAAGAAAACAAGCATTCCAAGATGAAAATTCAAGCAGCCAAATTAGTAACTGGCTCTATTGTAAATTTCTGTGATTAAAAAAATCTCATCTGTTTAGCTTAAAATAGAGACATTTGAACTGGATGCGTTTGAAAATAGCTGGAGTATCATCTCATGTCCACTGGGAAGGCACTTGAGGAAAGGGATTCATTTTGGATAGAATATATACCATTATTTTAATCATGATTTGCAATAAATCAGATTAGTGAGATCCATCCCGTGAGTTCTTTCTCCCCAACATGGATGCTTATGGCAGAGAAGAGAGAACAAAACTTTCACAGGTAACATCCATTTGCACCTGTCCATTATTAACACTGGTAATTTGGTAGGTAAATGCACAGAGGAAGTGGCAGCAAGACTGAAGAAGGGTGATACTAAGGAAGTCTGTCAATAAATTGTAGTGATGCTCGCCCACCGCTTTGCAGGCCACTAACTCTGCAGATTGGGCTTTCTTCTGAAAATGAATCTTCTGGTCTCTGGTGAACTAACAGCACAGACTTGTTTCCTCTGCAAGCACGACAGAAAAGGAATACAAGCTCTTAGAGAAAAACAAAACAAAACAAAAAATTCTGGCAGCTTAGTAATCTCCAGGATTTAAGTAGGTATTAGTAATGTAGGCTAAACAGAGCTAGAAAATAACACTTTGGACTAGCAGCCAGCGATCCTGATTAGCCTGTATACTCTAGTGCTTAATCCAGGCTAAAGTAAAACCCAAATTAAAGCAAATAACGTTAGTTATATCTTACCTTAGGCTTTAACCGCCTTTCAAACTCTTACTAGGCTTTGGGAATATCACTCTGACAATATCACTCTGAATATCATTCAAAGCTAACTTGCAGAGTATCAAAAGGAAATGACCAACAGCTGGAATGGTTGTTTCACTCGTTTCTATAATGCAAAGGAAATTCCTCCATAAACGAATCTCTGAAATAGCCACGTACACAAAGAAAGGTCTCAGAAAACAATAATAATAGAAGAAAGCAAGAGAAAGCACTTAAAAATAGTACATAAGACTAGTAGACCTACCTCTCCTGGTATAGTAATGGGCTTCAGATTCTAGTAAACATTTGTTTTATCTTGAATCACTCTGAACATCATCTACTACATTAAAATGATTCAAACAAAGGAAGATCAACCCTAGTGAGTCCAACAGGCAAGTGAAGAGATGTTTGAACATATGAATTCTATTAAGTATTTCCTAATGATCAACATTAGAAGATAAATCCTGCTCCTTAGAACTACTGTTAAATAATGATGCTACTGACACCCAGGTACTTATTTCTRTTAGCAGAAAAAGCATCCCACTATTTTTTAAAAATTAGTATGGAGAACATGAAGTGTGAAGACTTTGAAATAACTGTGGAAGCATAGCCTGAAAGAGTTCAGGGATTTTCAAAGAACAGATTTATTGAAGCCAACTTCATATACAAGGAAAACAGAGCATACGATTCGTAATGCACAATTTATTTGACAAATATTCTCCTTTCCTTGCAAATTGCCCACTAACAAATGGCAATGTTCTCAGACATTCATTATTCAATATTATTGGTGAACACAGGCAGCTAATAATTTCTGGTGGGCACAGTGTTCAGAGCACTTCATTTGCATTGCACTGCTCWTGGATATAGCAGATATTATACTGTCTGATTCCTAATAGAATTGATGTAAACAACTTAAAATTCTCACCAGTAGTGGTTATGTACCTGAGTGCAATAGTTAACATAACAGTAGTCTAAAATTCACCCTGTAGTAATACCTGAGTTCTTTTTTTTAAAAAAAAAAAAAAAAAAAAAAAAAATCTTGAGTATTTGTGCTGGGAAATCTGTGGCACTTCAGAAAAAACATATAGAAATGCCCCCATAAAAAGTTTCCTTCACATCCAGGATAAATTAAATGGAAAACTAATATTCATCAGATATTGTTCAGGAGTTTTGCAACATGGACCATATTCTATATATGAAAATGGAAATGGAAAAGTCATTATTCTAATCTAGCAAGTCCCARTCTGAGAGAGCACAGCCGACAACTGAGATAATAAGTATGAACACAGATATACATATATTTCCCTCCACAGAGGTAAAGAAACATTAGCATAACTAGCTAACACAACATTAGCATTCGTTTTTATAAACCTTTCCGTAAAGTAAAAAGTTCTGATACATCTAACATTTCCTCATATTTCAATATGTTCTATCATGCCATGTTCAATACTGAATAACCAGAACATCATAAACACCCAAAMCACAAAATTTCAGCCAGTTATTTTAAAAAACATCCACAGTAGAAGGATTGTTGTGTTATTAATGTRTGCTACTATGCAAATATATACTTTAAACATGCCAAAGGTGAAAATTACTAAGTAATTTTAAATGATATCCTTAGTAATTCTGAATAAACAGAAAAGGACACAGTGAAAATCATGAAAATTGACTTGCGATCAGTCCAAGAGTTGAGTTTGTTGACCAATTTTTTTTTCATGTATTTTTTATGTTTATATATGATAAATATAGGCAGATCAGTGCCTTTGAGATTCTCATCATAAACAATTCAAATGAACCTTGCTTCAATTCTGTATACTCTTGGAAAATTTAGACGAGTGTTTCTCTGCATAATTCAGAATCTCTGAGCGCCTGATGATGAATAATTAATTCTAACTGCTATTGATTCTGGGKTTTTTTTAATATCTCAGAACAAGAATTCTGACTTCAGCATCCAAGAACAACACTTCACTTTAATATTTTCTTATAAATATTTGTAGATTCTATGACGCTTCTAAATGCAGCTCATTTCTGATTACTTAAATTTTGACTAATTTAAAAATGAAAACAGACTTTTTGAGTTGGTTGCCCTCTACCAGTCAAATAATTTGCAAAAAAACAGAACCTTAGAATTAACCTCAGAATGAGGTTAATAAGGTGGAGGGAAAAGAACAGAGAAAAGACATGACAGAGAAATGCAGTGCTGGACAAACTTGCCCAAAACACCCAGACATGCCCACACATGCAGACATATATAAAAAGAAGTAGTAATGATCATTAGCAAAAGGAAAGGAGCTTGGGTTGGAGAAAGATAGACTCARTAGGGTTATCAGAGATACACTGTAATGTGAAAATCCAGAGGGGAGCATAAGAGGTTGGATCTAGCAATTGAGAGAGAGCTGACTGGAAAGATATGAGAAGACACATAGCCAGTCTGAAATGACAATTATAGGAAAACAAACAAACAAACAGAAAACCCCAAAAACACAACAAATGAACAAAAAATGCTCTTTCATGTTTGCCCATGGAGTGACCGCCAGTACCACCAGTCATTTGCTTAACAGCAAGCAGTAGCTCACGCAGCAAATGCCCAGTCACTATGACACTGCACATGGACCACAGAAGAGTCAAGGCAATAGCTTCCTCTTCCCCTCTCTCCTGCTTCCCCTCTCTCCTACTTTATATACTGTCTTTAAAAAGAAAAGTGCCAAAATAAAAATTACCGCAACTAAACTATAAYGGTCATAGTTGCAAAGGACCATTCTGTTCATATATATGTATCAGTTAACAAATGTAGCCACAAACTAAGCGTGCACATCAGCACCGGGTAAAACCAGTTCATATGCAACATCACGTACCTGCGAAAGCCAACATACCTTGTTCATAACTTGATGTCCTCTGATTTTCCACGACTGTTATGCCAAGCTGCAGCCCTGCAGGCCAACTTCTTTGCTAACTTTCTGCTGGATTGCAACCGTTCTGTTTTCATTAGCCCTTGCTTGGCTCTTTAATCCAATCTTCTCTTCCAATACTCATCATTTTATCATGAACAGCCAAACCATACAATTTCTTTTTCAGACACAAACACATTATCTTAGCTACCGGTTAAGCCACAATTAGATCTACACAAAGATAATCAGGCTTTYTTTTTCCAAACATGAATATGCAATATGTCATTTCAAGTCCAAGCTTTCATAATGCAGCTTGGCCTCAGCCTTCATATCGTTGTTTTGATCTGTCATTCCTGAAAAGTCTGGGCATTCAGTTCCCACAATGAGCCCAGCTGGCCAGTATTTGGTCACAGTTACAAAGTAGGAATAAACCATTGAATCAAGTGCGGACTTTTGTTAGGCCAGTTATTAATTAAATAGGTCAAAATGATTTTAATATATATTAAAGTGATTGAAGCACAGCAGAGGGGATATTGACCATGACAAGATCAAATGACTTAATAAAAGTTGCAATAATAAATTTTTAAAATTTGCAACTAACCTTATCAAAGATCATTCTCTCAACCAGTATAAGAATATTGATGTTTTTCCAGACTGACCTCAAATTAATGTTTAAAGGAGAGTATTTGCATAATACATTACACAGCCCATAAACAAAGTTACTAAGAGCTTATTAGACCCATCCTATTGCCCCACTTCAGCTGCAGCAGAACAGCATCTGGTTGCATACAAGCTCCCTACATAGTAYAGCACTCACTTCATTCTGGATGTGCACAGGGAACAAACTTGACTTTCTTGGAAAGACTGGGATACATAGGATCACCTGATGATTAATTCAGTTCATTTCCAGATTTATTTGTTTCAGTAAATATTCTATAAACAATGACATTTTTGCATTTGATCTATTAAATGATAGTTATTGTAACATGCATATCATTTAATGTTGAATATTACTGTGATTTAGACGACAGCGTTCTGTAATATGAAGAGCTACAAAATATTTTTCATTGATACAAAATATGTACTTTATTGCTTTTTGCCTCCTTAATTTACCATTATGCTTTTTCTTTCTTTTTTGTCCCACCTTATTTTGGACAAATGCTGTTAATAGTTCTTTCTTTGCTTTTGAAATCTGCTCCAAATGGGCAATTCTATTACCAACTCATGCACTTGCCAGCAGCCTCAGGGACAGCTTGCCTCCCATCTCAYGTCTGCAGCAAGACTCAAACACCCCCACCCATAGCACTCAACTTTTCATTGGCCAAAAGATGGAAAAAGTAATTTACTGAAGGAAAAATATGCGTACAAAGACACAACTGCCAGTCACACAGAAACTGCAGTGAGCGTGTTAAGTCGCTTGGCTGAACCCTTCAGATCACAAAAGAAGTTTTGCGTGTGCTGCTAATTCACCTTTTCAGCATATTTTGTGAGATATCTTAAACACGTTATCACGTGTCATTTTTTTTTCTGGGGATCCACAACCTGAGTATTCCCAATTTATTTGCTGCACAGGATAGATGGGAATTACTTAAAAAGAAATTGCTTAGTATTTTATTTTCACTGTGTTTTTCAGTAGTTATAATGTTGTTCAARCTCCTTTCTGAAGCTAGAATTGGTAATTTCCCTTTGGGCTCCTTGAGGTTAATCAGCACTAAATACCTGAATTCTCGCATGAGTGCACTTGCTTATTTTCACCAGATCCTGGCACAGAGAGAGTAGTGCTTATCTGGCTCAGCAGACAAGCCAGCACCTTGGGTCCATGAGCCTGACCTGCTTGGGAGCCAGGGGAGGGCTCAAGTAAAAAATAACCTGGCAAGATTTTATTTTTTTTCCCTTTTTTAAGAGAAGCCATTTGTTCCCCCTCTCCATCTCAGTAAGAGAGAGGAGGAGGAGGAGATGGCAGAGATGCAGGAGGAGATACCAGATGTGTGGAATGGGAAGGAGTCACTTCTGTCATGCATTACACACCTGCAGTATTGTAGCTGGGGCTGCAGGGAGATGGTTGGAGCAACTGCACCAATTTTGAGGACCTTGTTTGGGTTCCTCCCTGATGATATGCAGCCTGTTATGGAACATGAACAAGAGATATAAAGACCTTCCTAGCAACGAATGGAAAACAAGATCTCAGACTACTAAAAGTTTCCATTCTTCTGTTAGGAAAAACTACATGTTCAAGCTAGTATCAGATTAGTTGTTCTCAGACAGCCTAGATCTGGTGCTCTTCACATTGTTGTGGGTATAATGCACAAGTTTCCTCACAGATGGAATATTGAAGAAAGTTTCTTTTCAGCTAGAAGTGCTTAATCTTTTTTTAACTTCTTTTTAATATTMTAAATCTGAGAAGACTCTACAAAGCAACTTTTGAAACACATCAAAATGGCAAAAGTTTGAGAGACAGCCATTTCCAGTCAGGCCCGATTCAGAGCCCTTGTAGCAGCTCTGAGGTTTTTCTTGTTCATGACAGGAAAATACATCTTATGACACTCTCAAATTTCCTATTTGTTTTATTTCTCATTMACAAGAAAATGATTGACTAGTATTTCTTACCATTAAGCCACAAAAGGAACCCATTTATGACTTACTCAGAAGCAGACAGCTTTGCTAGCTTTCAGTAATTAAAGATGTCTCTCCCTACTAATGCTTTAYTTTTTGTCTTAGGCCTACCAGGATATAGGATTCTTTAGTCACAATTTCTTTTTAGTCATTTGAGATGCTTGCACAGAGCAGAAAATTTCACCTATGCTCCTGATCACATTAGCAGAACTCTATGATTAAATGCTCTATCGGATGAGCCTGTAGTTTACAGTTTATTTGCCTAAATGTAGATTTTTGTAACATCCTTAGTAAGGATGCTGAGTTTCCCTGCAAAGTACCAAAACACAGTTGTGCAAAAGCCTGTGCGACTTGAACTTTACACACAGGAGGTTCTTATTAGAGAAATAATGCTAAAACAGTCATTTTAACTTAAAATCTCTGTACTAGAGAGTCAAGAAGTCTTGACAAGATTACTTTGAATTCTTCAGTGCTGTTGCAATTCCTCCTGATTTGGTGCTGCCCATAAATACAGTCACTATACCTTCTCCTTCTATCATCYATACAATAATCAAAATATTGACTAGTACATCACTCAGTACTGYCCCCAGTAGAATTCTACTCAATACAGCCTTTCTTTTTTGACAATGAAATATCGATTATTTCAGTGATTTTCTGATCAAGCAGGGAATCCCATCTTTCAGAGGACTGTAAAGTGGTTGACAATATGAGATGGTTACAGTCATTACTTCCTTTGTACCATTCCAAACCATATAATGCACAGTACAAAATAGTTTCTCTCATTCTAGCACCTGAAAAGAAGTGAGATGTTAGGATCAGAAAAGGAACATTAGACTGGTGTGCAGAGGTGACGCTAGATAGACGTGGTCATAGTGTGCTATCCTGTTACCTGGGGTGGGATTCAGTACTGAGGGTAGGATTCCTCTATTTCCCACCAACGACCTTCTGCCGGGAAGCACGCGCAGAGCTACAGTGGGAGTACCGAACATCCTGCAGCGCTGCTCAGAGCCCGGTGCATAACGACTTCACCTATGGTAAATTTACACTTCCTTAAAACCACAGTTGCCAGAGTTCTTCGAGTCCTTGGTACTCATGCTTACTTCAACACAGATTCAGCACAGGTAAATCAGTCCTGATGAACTAAAGCAGTGGTACCTAGGCATCTCCAGTTCCATATGATCTCCCAACCTACTTTTTTTCCCCTAAATTCACAGCTAGCTTCCCTAAACCCACCACAAACCAATGCCAATCCTGTCTCCTCACCTTCACATTCTGACATAGACAGTTCTGAACTCTTTCTCTTGTCCTCCTTTGCCAGCCCACCTCATGCCCCGGAGACCAGGGACAGAGGAACTAGGAGCTCATCTTGGGCTATTTGCAATTCAATGACAAAATTCAACTGTAGTTGAATTTGTAAAAAGGTAAAGAGAAGAGTAGACATATGAATGAAGCCAAGTTAAAACTACCAGAGGATATTAGAAAAGAATTTCTTTATAATTATAATAAATGCAATCACTGAGAGATTGGAAGAGAAAACACTGGTGGTTATAATGTTATTATGGCTGAGGGCTGTAGGGTTTTGTAGGATCCCCCACTCAGTGCAATGGTGAGTACACTGAAAGTCAGTGAGTCCATATTCCTTCCACTTTTGTTGCTGAGAGTAAGTAAAGTCCAAAGTGCTTTCTGTTCACAAAAAAGACAGTAAACATGTCTCCAAAAAAGAGTAGTTCAYACAACTCTTTATTTTTTTTATTGGAGAAGATTATTTTTAGCACAAAAMCAGAAGTAGACAACTCTATTTTTGATTCCAAAATTCTGAAAAAATTAGGAAACAAACCCAAATATCTAGCCTCAATAATTTATAATGAAGCCTCTGTTCCAGCAAAATGTAGCGTCAAACAGGAAAATAGAGCATAGCACTCTTAGATTCAGAAAAAAGATACTAGAAGAGAAACGATCTGGGAAAGAGCAGAACTAGCATTTTTGTATATATATGATAATGATGTAGGGGTTTAATTAATCTTTCCTTGAAAAATATGTACATAAGTGAAAAATGGACTGAAAAAAAATGCTGCAGTATTAAGGAGTAGATTTCCATGGATTAAAAAGTATACTAGACTGGAATTTAGTGAAGTATTTTAATGCCCTGGCACGTAGRAAGTCATTAGTGCAAGTGGAGAAGGTAGGAGGGAGTACAGGTATAATAATTGGATGATTTCTTTCCTATAGGGTAAGTAACAAAACAAACAAAAAAAGCATACTTAGAGATGTTGTTATTATTAGAGTCTGAGCAAATCTGAATGGAATATTTTCACTGATGATCTTGGCATAATATGCTAGTGTGTGCTCGTGAAACACAGTTTGGGGGCATTCTCTATACAGAGGGGAAATGGAATATATCTCAAAAAACAGTAAGCTACAAGTTTCATTTTTCATTGTACATCTGTTCACAGAATGCCAAATTCTCTTAAGGTTATTGCTGACCCCGTCAAAAAAACTATGTAGATCTACTAATTTGAAACAAGGGTATTAAAAATATCAGAAATATTTAGAATTTCCATATTAGAACACTGCTGATTGATTATTAAAAGCAGACAATATTGCATTCATTTTGTGGTTTGGCATTATGTTGCAAAACAAAAAACAAACAAAATATGCGTGTATATGTGTGTAAATATATATATATAGAGAGAGAGATAGATATCTCTCTCTATATATATATAAAAAAGTCAGCCATATGATTTTTCTATGTATTTTAGCATGGTCTCAAGATTAGTCCTTTACAGACAGGAAACAAGCATGCCAGAAACATGAACGAAATTAAATTTCCTCATCTCTACCACTGAAATTATTTGTATACCTCAGGCTAGAGTGACAGAATGATCAGCAATATGGCTCTGCAAATATCTATCCAGTTCTGAGTTAGAGYCATGTAAAATTAGGAGCATTACTGTTTCTTCCCCTTGTTGTCACTCCAAATGTATTGGTTTAGGTCTATACATAGCAAGAATCACTTATAACTCTCAAAGAGCAGAGCATAAAGGAATTTCACATGCAGAACACTGCACAAAGAGAAGAAGATATGATTAAGTGAACTGATCTAATTTATCTTACAGCTTTTCCTTTCCAAACATTGCCTTGTATGATCCTGTTAAAAAAAAAAAAAAAAAAAACCATACATTGCTGCTCTGTAGAGGTTCAGGAGAGGCCTGAAACCCCTGATGTGGTCCTACCTTCTGATAGCTTAATATTCACCTGTTAAGTAATAGACAGAATCATTTGACATCCTAACTCTACAATGGGATTCATTTTATTATTTTTTCCAGTTTGTCATATTATATTYGATTTGTGAAGTTGAACATAGCTTTGATGTTTGCATAGCTGATAGCTTTAAGATATGAATGTGACTGCATTATGCTTAGAATACAGGAATGTAGAATACAGCAAAGAAGAATTAATATGTGAAAGCAATAAGCTACTTATTATCCCTAGCCCAGTATGTGACATTATGTGGAATTTGTTAACACAGATATTCATAATTCTGCTGCTTTTCCCATGCTGAAGAGTTACTGTCAATTATTTTGGTTTAGAAATAAATTATTCAAGTTACCTTAGAACAAAGATGCAAGGGAATGCACATTGTTTACTGTAGAAGTTAATCATTTCTCAGTAAAATAATTTATTTGGGAAAATGCCTGTTGAGCCTTAATTGTTTCAAATGAAACCTCAGAACTKCAATTATCTTTTACCAATCCAGGGTTTATTTCAAGTAAATCTACAAGAGCTCCTCTGGAGGCTCTATAGCTTTTAACTTTTGCTGCTAATAGCACCAGTGGCCTGTTGGGCCTGCTGGGGCTTTGTTTAGCTCCGATTCCCAGGCCATGGGGCAATCCTTGTCCCATAAGTAGATTACAGTAGCCTAACAGATAGATCTGTCTGGGGCAGGCATGGGATCTATCCATCCAAAAGCAGGAGGGAAATCCAAAGCAGCAGGAAGTCGCCAGGACTCCCAAGTGCAGGCAAGATTCTCAGGCCCCTAGCTGTGTGGTTGAAATGCCAAGAGCAGAAATCCCAAGACTCTGCTGGATCCTGGCTTCTCAGAAATCTGTGCAGCATGGTTGGCTTAGAGAGATGATGTAAACTCCAAAAAACAGCCAGTCAAGTTGGTATGACTTCTGTTTTTGTTGCTGGCTATAGACAGAGCCAAGACCAGGGTGCCTCCATTTCACAGAAAATTAAAAGAAAATATTTGTTTTCCGTTCATTTTTGCTTGGAAATAGACACACAAATAAACAAACAAGATCCCAAAAACTAACTATTACACACACTGGAAATTCTACTGCCATAATTTGGTTCAACCTAAGCATTGATTTTAAAAGTTGAAAGGAGAGAGAGAGAAAGGAAGAGGTGGATTTGAATACAACTTAGCACTCTGGCAAAGCAATAATTTGTGAAGTTTTTCTGTTGACAGTAGAACTCATATCTGCTGCTTACAGTGAATCGAGGTTACTACCTAAATGCAATTTGCTAGTCACAGTTTTCCTCCTTAGCTTCAAGAAGTAAAAATTCTCCAGCCACTGCATTAGAACTACCTAAGCCTTTAGAAGTGAAACCATCTTRTTTTGGTCCAACATGCTCCAATTATGGACTTCCAAACCAATAGCACAGAAGTTATATAATACTTTTATACTATGGCCTGTGTCATAGACCATAAAGATGGTCTGCCTCATCTCTCTACCTTTGTTCTGCTTGGATTTCTTTCCTCTAATTTTTTTTCTTGCCACATCTACTTTCCACGGCTTATACGCTCCATATTCTTTCATTTGAATTTCAGTTTTGCTCCCACTTGTCTGTGCTGTACMGACAATTGCTCTCCTACTTGTAACAAGGATTTTAGTTCTTGGAGCCTCTTCATGCACTTTTTTTTTTCTTGTTCAGTCATACTATCACATTTGTCCTTTGGTAAGCCATTTTAACTGTAGACTTTTCCATATCATTTAAGCATGCCAGCTGTATTCATAATGCAAGTCTACAAACAGTCCTGTCAAACTACCTAGTAGGCCATCTCATCCAGAGATTTTATGTAATTATGACACAATAACCTCTGCCATTGTCATTTGAATGAAGAACATGATAGTTACAACGAACTCTGCGCACAGGAAGGGATGAAAACGATGCAGTTTCCCTCTCMTATCTTAAGGTTCCATGCAGCAATGAAACAGCCATTAACAGGCAGTCAGGAACATGCTTAAACAATGTTAGGAAAGCAGTCACCACTTAGCCTGCATTCATGATGGTGCAAAGAGGAAAATAGATGCCAGAATGCCTTAGCATACCTGAAAAAACATCTGTGAGAGAAGGCTGGGTTAGAAGTCAAACATGAAGAAAGAAGGTATTCTTCTCCTCCTCACTTTGTTCTTTGTCACAACCAGCATCCTGTATCTGATCAGCAATTTGTAAAGCTCCTTTGACATCTTGGTTGTGAATACTTGCTGTGAGTGTCACAGCTGCACTCAAGACAGAAATTAACACCCTCAAGGTCAGGCAGCTGTGGAGAAGAGTCATAAACTTCCATCAGCACTTACCTGCAGAGTGGCCCCCTGAAAAAAACAAAAACAAGCTGCCTCTGTTCTGTAGATAATGTGCATAAGCAAGTCATTTTAATTTCTTTTTCAATCTTGCATTTCTAATGCTACTTGCTATGTTAGATTGCAGCCTAAAACCACCTTAATCAGTAAAGGATTTTCAGTCACTCTGACCATGCTCTGAACCAGGTCCCCAGGCTGAACAGCTGCAGAAGTTAATCTAGCTTCTCAGTAAGGAATTCACTTACCTCATTCATATGCAAGTCATGCATAAATACCACAACTTTAAAGTAAGACCAAAACCAATCTTTTTAAATAGAGTGAATGTACAGTAGACTTAGACTGAAGAAGCTTGCACAGAATTCACAAAGGATTTGCTGTGTTAGTGAGGGAAGCTGTGCACATTGCAGTTAGATAAATTCCTTTCAGTACTGCCATCTAATTTTCTTGCCTACAAAGTGGTATCAGTCTTTGCTGTCCCTGGGGTAGAAGGACGAGCAGCTAACTGTCTTCCAATAGTACCTCCTAATCTGGGCCCATTGAGGGAGCCATAGAAATTAAGAACCTATCTCTTCCTTGCCTCCTGCACTCTAATCTGGATGGTGAATCTGCAAATCAGCTGTTATGTGCGAATATCCCAAATGGTTGTCAGTACAGCCCTGCATCATCTGTTCAGTGTAGTGCATTTCAGCCACGCAAATTGACTTGTGGGTACCTGGGTCTGGTACAGCTCATGTATCGGATGCAGCATCTCTGCAACAGGCCTSTGCTCTAGTGTGTAATGGGAGTGCCTGGTAGCCTCAAATTTTCTTATTTTCACAGTGGAAAAAGCAAAAAATAAAGGAAGAATAGCCAGAAATATATAGGAAAACAGTACTACTAAAGACATCCCAATGCTGGCATTATGCATTTTACATTTACTCTTACTRGTAGGGGTTATGCTGCTAAATCCATATCCCACAAGATACTTGGAATATTTGCAGTGATAAATGAGAGCGGTGCCAGGAACCAGTCTAAGTATATCCTTCACTCTAGGCAGTCCTCAGCTTACAGTTGTTAAACAGAATTTTCTTTTCTTTTTTATTGCTGCCAGTGATGTCTATCCAAAACAAATGAAGTATAAAAGGTCATCGCAGAAGCTCCAGGTCATAGTTTTGTACCTCCCATTAATCCATAATATCTTGAGTGGTCTAGGGCGTTTCACTCTTCGGCTTCGTCTGTGTGTTATCCTAAATATGGTCATTCTTAAAAGAGTGTATCAAAGCTTAATGAAGAAAGTTCAGTTAGTAGAGTCCTTTGTCACTGCAGATGCTAATGCATTAAGTGAATGAGTACTGTTTTCCTGTTAATGTCGTGTCTTAAAAAGTAGTGACTTCTTGACCTCATAAGAATTTCATTCTACAATGTGGATTCGATGCTTTGTGGAAGAGTCTTTTCTCCATTTTTTTTATTTCACAGCCAAAGCTAACTACTGTAGAAATCCCTTAATGAAGGTCACTAACCTGCTATTAGGAAAATTATGCTTGTTTAGTCCATTCTGTACATTCTGCATGTTGCAAATTGGTCTAACAAAATACTGCTAAGTGCAACATTTACACTGGAGTTTGTCCTATTTTTAGTCAAAAATTCAGTGCTTTACATTTTTAAAATACTCGAACAAATTCTGAGATGGAGAATCATTKTTGTTTCGATAGGGTTCAACAGGTACTTACTGAATGGCATGTGTTTGTCACAGATACTACTGTTGCCAGGATAGTYTGTCTGAAGATGTCAAAAGACAACACACTGAAAGGATAGGACATCTGGAATATTTTGAGATCTCTTTCTTGCTTACTAACAAAGTAAGATAGTAGGAGTGTTTTCCCTTTGTCACCACCTTCATCAGGAACAACCTTGGCCTGCTAGTTTCACCTAGGCACAAGCCGATAAGGCTCCTTTGAGACACTATTAAGTTTCTGACACCAGAGGCATAGCTGAGGTGATAACTCTGCTTCCAGTAGCATCTGCAACAATAGCTCTGGATATAGACAAATCATCCCCAAAGGAAACTTATAAAATACTTCTGAAAAGGAAGTTGCTTTCCTTTGGAATTGGCTYAGCTGTACAATATTGTCCTGTAGCAAAATCTCTGGAAATAGCTTTAATGCTTTCTGTAACTGATCAGATACTTTAGTTGACAGTGCAGGATAAAATTTAGCCCCTGATCCTGATCTTCACTTCAGGGGGCATAKGCAGAAATCTCTTAAGGATCTAGAGACTGCTGAGCGAAGTTAGAAAAATTAGATAAGAAGAACGCCACTAATTCAATTGCCAGCAATTTAACTATTATTATAACTTTGCCGAGATCATGTGGAACTGTCGTTAGATGAGGAAAAGTGGATTTCT
Source organism: Eudromia elegans (assembly GCA_003342815.1). Taxonomy (NCBI): domain Eukaryota; kingdom Metazoa; phylum Chordata; class Aves; order Tinamiformes; family Tinamidae; genus Eudromia; species Eudromia elegans. The sequence goes on along the minus strand of PTEX01000386.1, from coordinate 418,933 downwards.
GTATCAAAGCAACCTGCCATTAGCATGTCTCATTGATAGATAGTCATTTTTGTGGTTGCAATATAAATTAGTGTTCCACTTGGCCTTTCCCGTGACTCACTGTACAATGGGGACACAGAGAGGACACGCTCGACTGCACTCCCCTATCCAACACACTAYGCACAACTGCCTATGCTGCTGCTCTTTCCTCATTTTCCCTTTACTGCCACTTATTTCCTCCTTGCTGCTAAAACTCTTGGCATCATCTATTGCTTCCTCCTACCTGCATACGAACACGCCCTCGCAACCCACCCTCGCGCTAGCTCCTGGCTGTGCTCCTCACACCCATGCCTGCGCCAGCACCGCCACACGCAGCCCCCAGCCCAGGCCTTGCAGGGTCGGTGCCCATTGCACACCCCTCTCACTGCAGATGCACTCACATTTCTTGCCAGACAGGAAACTTCCACATTGCTCCTTCTCCTCCCCAGAAACATAGTCACTAATTGTATGCATTAAACACTCCCTCCCTGCTCTCTGATGAACACAACTGTGAGGAAAAGTCATAAAGTAGTATGCGTGCAGCAGGTTATTTCTTGACAAGCTGGCTGCTTCCGCAGTCACAATGGTTACAGGCTTTATTCACCACATCAGCCCTATGTACTTGCATTGTAAAGCAGTGAGCAGAATAACCTTGACATTTGTGCACCTCCGTGAATCAGACTTCAGGCTGAGAGCATGTGGTCTGTGTGCTGTGTCTACCCCAGGCTTCCCAGGCATTTGCATCTCCTTCTTCTGAATCTCCTTTTCGAGCAGTGAGGGGTGGACACCATACAGTGTTGTCAGTGTCAACAGAACATATTTCAGAGAAAAACACAGATGGTCCCAGGAGATGCCCTTTAGATTGCATTGCTTAGTTGGTGAGGGCGGCACCTCTCCTTGTTTTGACCAGAAAAAAGTGTTTTTGTTTCAGACAGAATCAACAGGATTCATCTCCTGTACAGAAAATGTAGCCTGAGGTACAAGAGCTTATCATAGGCAGAGCAAAAATGTTTAAAGGAACATTTATCAAAGCAAAATACTGAAGCCAGAATAAGACCAGGACTGCTATCTTTTATTCCATGTAGGCTATATCTGTAGTAAAATAAAACAAGCCTAATTATTTSAGTTCTCCTCAAGGAGCTAAAATCAGTCATCAAAGGTGGAAAAGGTGGAAATGATCACCTTCTGTTTTTAAATATAGCACTAGCATTCAAGAAAGTGATTCATTAATCCATATCTCTGATTCATTGTGAAGCACAACAACCAACCCTCCAAAACATAATGCTGTCTTTAACATTCTCACAGAGCTTCAGCAAAACCCCACTGAAACCATGAAATTTTTGTMATACTCTTATAAAAATACAGCTTTTTAGACTTCCTACAATAGCAAAAATGGAATGGAATTGTTTTCCAGTCTATGGTATACAAAAAATCCTACAATGTGGTAAATCTACAATGTGGTAAAGTAAGGTAATTGTTGTGGCACTATTTACTAACATTTTGTAGAAATTGTTCCTTATATGAACAGTTTAAGCTTGAATATTATTCTACAGGTGCTTTTAAGACATTCAGAATAAGTACCAAAGCCTGTAGAACATATTTWAAAGGCTCCTTTCTTCTGGTCTTCATTGAAAATATAGTCCAAAAGAATTCCTAGTCACAGATGCAAAACACAGTTTGGAATCTGTATAGTGGTGGTAAGAAAAATTGTACTGTCAAACCATATTCCTCAAAAAAGATCTCTGTTCCATCATGACATCAAGCAACCATTCCATCCAGGGTCCTAAGAGAGTCATTGAATGAGTATTGTGCAAAGTCTAATTGTTCTTATATAATGGCCATACAGAATAAGAATAACAATTTGAATTCAGTATGAGTTTGATTTCTTGCTAGGGAGCTCCCAGGCTCCACACAATTATTTCTAGTGGAGGGCATAGGTATTAGGATGTGATATGACCAAAATGACTTAAGATAAGATGGACAGCTTGCCTAAAAACTGAACCCCAAACGAGTCTGATGGACAGCTTGCCTAAAAACTGAACCCCAAACGAGTCTGAAATTTGACTTACAAGGACAGCGATGTAACTTGCTCTTAAAGCCGTGAACAGAAGTATATTTAGTGTAACTGGTGTTAAATACCTGCCTTTTACAGGTTGGACTGTTATGAGTTTTAGATGGCTACAAGATCCTTGTAATGTGAGCAGTTTAAGAAGTGATGACTGCAGGTGGCTAGTTTTATTATCACACACCAAGTTATGAAGATAACTGAAGAAAAAAGAGCTTTGAAATTGAGRGTCTTGGATTGTTCCAAGAAAGTTGCAAAAGTCAATAAATCCTAGCTCAGCCACAACACTTGAGGAGTTTTCGTGCTATATTTGTTTCAATCCTAGCTATATTTAGGAATGAAAAATGGAAGGAAAAGGTTTTATACATCTATACTTAAGAGTACATCTGCATCATGGAAGGGAATATATTGCAAAGATCCCTGGGCAAATTTGGAATAARTGAGCTCCAAAACTGCTTGTATAGTCTCTTCCATATAGCACTGTGCCAARGCTTAGAAATGTGGTGTTGATTACGTGGCACTCCACTGCATGCTGAGCTAGCGCCTGGGGCCCTGTGCTCCACACTAACGTCCGTCATAGACACAACCCAAAGGTAATCACTACCTTACAGCATCTAYAGGTCAAGATTTAAAACTCGACTGTTATGCAAATGTCAGTCTGAGAAGAGCAACACCGTGCCAATGCTTTCAAAGCCAAACAACGTTATTTCCATGCTCAATTTATAATATGTTTATTACACAGTCAATTGATCACAATGCCTCATGGTAAACAGTAAGTAGTAAATGACTGCAAAAACGGAGAACAAGGGAAAATGGACACAATTAACAGAGAGCATTTTTTGTGTAACTTCACATCTTAATTATTTTCTTTTATTTAACAGTTTACAGAGTGATGTTTGTAGGCTAATCTGAATGCAYTGCACAGATCAGTACAATCTCAGGAATATTAATGCACATTCAGCAGGAAAATCAGGAAAAAAAGAAAGAAATTGGAGACACTCAGAATAGCAGGAAAACCAAACTCCATAATTTAAACTCAAATTTTGGAAATAAAGCTTGGTAACTTATGCTTATACCTGTTTCTAAAAAAAAAAAAAAAAAGTACAAATAAAATTTGTTCAAACAAAATACACTGGTTAAATGAGTTAGTTACAATATCAGATACTCTGCTGATTATTTTTGCCTGAATAATGAAACATACACTGATTAAAAAAATCTAAATTTTCTATTAAAAACACCCTTCAAAACCTAAAGTGACCACCTTTTGAAAACACACATGATCACAAAAAAAAGGAATCTCAGTTTTTCTTTGGCTTTGGATTAGTTGTAGATTTTTACACCCTTAAAACCTAGACCATGAAGAAATTTTACACTGCATAAATGGGTGAATTTAAGCATCATGATATGAGCTAAACCTGAGAAAGATATAAAAGCAGTTGTAGAATCCACGCTGACAGGCTGGAAGAACAGAGATGGCTTCAGCAGCATGAAGTAAGACTTTCAAACCGCCCAGATGAAAGGAGAGGAGTTACACTCCTACAGATGCTGACTTTATAGCATTTTTTTAAATACTATATTCACCCACAGTTCACCCATGTTTCTTATTCATCTCTTGTTTTATATCASATTATTCATTCTCCTCCACTTCCATTTTTTCCACTTTCTTGTTTTGTTTTCCACCCTTGCTGCTCTCAGATTTCTTCTGCTCCTTTTCCTCACTGCATTCTGGTTTCCCATGAGCAGGCTGCGGGTATCATCTCCACCTTGTCTCCTGCTGCTTCCCCCCCTGAGGTGTCACTATCTTCATTTGCGGTCGTCACATCCATCTTTCATCCAGCTGCCTTCTTTTCCTTCTACCCTGTCCTTGCTGCCCTGTATCCTTCTCTATCAGTTTCTGGAATAAATTCTCCGTCTTTAAGAAGAATCAAGTCATTCACCACCTCTCAACTACTGTCATTTCTGGATCTCCATGTTGCCACACTGTAGGATCATTGCAACTTTTTCTCATATAGAAAATAATTTAGCGACTGGCACTCTTCATTGCTTTCCACTGCTTCATAACACTCACTTCCCAAAATCTTTTGAGCAACATTCACAAAATTTCTTCCTTGCATTTTTTCTCATTGATAAGGTGCCTACACTACAACCTCTTCTGAAGTTAGCCTCTTTGATTTCCTGGAGTTTTCTGTGATAATCCATCCTGATGATGTCTTCTTTCATGCCAGCAATTAATCCACTAACTGTTCTGCACATCAACTCATCCTCCTATTTTAATAATCCCTGTAGCTTCATCCTCTCCTCCTCCTTTCTGCCATCTTCTTAACGAAGCAGTTCTGTGTTTCAAATGTAAATTAGTTTGGCATCAGTAAACATAGACTGCTTTTAAACTAAGCTTAGCTGTATTCTTAAGTCCTCACCTCCTCCTACCTCTCACAGAACCCCATTATTTTTACCCCATCTTATATGTAAACTGTTCATATTTTTTGTGCTCTCATCTATTCTTCGTTTCCCTTCTCCACTCCTACAATTTACTCTTCAGTCTCCTTTCTCACAGACCTACATAGTGTGTCTTCCTCTAATGATTCCAGGGATCTACTCACTGGAGCATAGGTCACTCTTTCGGTCTAGAACTTGGTTGTTCATCCCAATTCCACTCCTTTCTGTCTCTTTTCTGTATAAGTCCCAGACTCTGCCTGTATTTTTACAAGCCTTTTTACTTAGCACTTTTATTTGTGCAAAATGAGCAACCCTCCTGATACATACCTACATAGATACACACATACATACATATATATGTAAAGTAATATTTCTGAAAATCATCCTAAGAAGTGGAAAATGGCCAATATAACAAAGCATACTTATAATCAGTATTTGTGCCCATGTGCCCATATTATCACCTCTTCAAGGTGCATTTCTTAAATGGTGTACTTTATGCATTTCCAAAGCATTGTTTTTGCTTTTCCATGCAGTGTATAGAACCATAGGTAACAGGCTGATCATAAGCTTACTAGGTATGGGTGAAAACTCATTTATAGCTATTGGGTAATTTGTTACCATTTCCAACAGCATCTAATCTTCAAATAAATACATCTGAGATTTAGTTATCCCTGGAGAGAGCACAGATCATTTTTTTCATTAACAATGGAGCAGCAATAGCACTGTATTTATTTATATGCACATTTCCAGGCCTAAAGCTTTAAGTATTAAATTCTGATCAGCCCTTGATAAAGAAAGAATTATGGGTCAACAGAAATCCTGTTAACATCTGTGTGTGATGCATATTAAAAGGAAACATAAAAGTCTAAGAGGGCTTTGCAGGGTTTATTGGTTTCTCTTCCAGAAGTAGGATGTTTTAAGTGTGATAAATTACATTGTCCTTTTTAACCACACTAGTCGTAGAAATTAGAAAAAATCCTGTATCCTGTTATGGCTTGTTATACTGGAGTCCCCATACATATTGTAATGTGCATTTGACCTTCCTAAGAACAATGGATGTCCTCCCACAACGTTTCACATGATAGTAACCTCTGCTTTGTACACCAGTACAACAGACCTGAATCTTAAGAGTCTTTTTCTCTACCTTTCTTTCTATTTCATGCACATTGCTAGCCCAAGCACATTTTTTTCAGATTAGTTTGGTCTAAATCTCAGATACAGATTCTAAAGCATAGCAGGAACGTATAATAGCCACTAGATTGAGTTACAGTTATGTGATTTGGTGAAATCAAAGCCACAAAAGGGGCAACTGAGGAGAAAAGTAGACAGAGCCCAGCTTTGTTTACACAGTCCATGTTCTGGAATCCCTGCTAGGACTTTAACCAGGGTCCACTGAAACCAGCAGGAACTAGTTCTTCCAACATCATTGACATGGGGTCCAGTCCTGCCTGTGTGGCTTTGAACTTCAGGTAAGGCTCCTTAGTTTGTTCTCCAGCTCTCTGCTTTCTCTATGCAAGTAAACTCAAGTTATTTGGGGGGGGAGGAAAAAAAAATCGATTTTGATGGAACAAAAACTTAACTGTAGGTATAACTTACAGTATATTATATATTATTACTATGTCATTCAATGGCTACCTTGGAATATGGTGTATGATGCAAAACAAAGGTGTTATGAACATATTTGAAATTCTTGACTTTAAATTCTGGATTCTACAACTGGAAAACTGCCTCTGCTTTCATTGGAGAGAATCTAAAGTAAATGAAACACAGATATAGAAGGACCTCTGACCTCTCAAGTCTACCTCATCATTGACAGCTGAATCTTTCAAAAAGCTTTGTCAAAGTGACTGAAAGGTTGTTTGGTGGAAGACAAGGCAGATGATTGTAATTAATAACAGCAAAAGTCTCCATGAAAAATCAGAGCAAGCTGGAAAGCTGCATTTTTCTTTCTTCAGTCCCTCAGTTACTGGTATAATAGAAATATTGGCTGAACCTAGTTTCCAGTCTCCATGCATGAGCAGATAAGCATGTTGATAACTTCTGAAAGAGATTTCTTATTATTCTTGAATGTGTGAGCAGGAGCAAAGAAAATAGCTCAGATAGAAAATGTAGAAACTGAATGATGTGATGCGTGCAGAATGGCTATGACCAGCAAGAAGTTCTTTGAGATAATAGCAGCCTGGTTTTTTGAAAGCAAGTGTAAAACAATGTTTTTTCTATCTCTTTCAGCAAGAGTCCTTAGTGACTCAGCTCGCTTGTTAGAGTTGGGTATTCCTACATACCTACAGCAGTACATCATCTTTAAACATAAGGCTGTCATTGATTCTGTTGACTGTCTAGACAAGTAATTGCTTGCAAGAAGCAACACTTCAAACACAGGCCTGATGATTCAAGTGGCTTATTTTGGATATTAAGTTAGAAAGTATAGGAAGTCTCCACATGCAGCTTGAAACACATTATCCTTGTAACTTTATGACAGTTGAAATGTGTTCTGTTTCTGAGGTCTAATCAAGGACTAATTTCTCTGATAAACTCACTCCAGGCTCCCATTCRTGTCAAGCTCTTGGCACACAGCTCTGGATCTACTTTAGGTCCCCTCTGCCGCTGAGTCTCCTGTGACGAAGGCTCAGGCAGAGGCTTCCTCGCTCTTTGTTGAACCTTTCTAAGCTATTTGTTAGGATAGCCAAGATAATTAGAGCTAAAGCTCAATTAAAAACTACAAAGGCATTTAAGTTTTTGGCCCCATATAATGCCTTTTAACAGGAAGAAACTTTTCAAACAAGAAGAATGTTGAATCTGTGTCTTGTTTGGGAATGGCAATTATAACAATACAGTCTACCTTGGCTAACTTGCAGCAGTCTATTTATTAATTTCCATTACCTTACCTAGAAGCTGAGCCTTTTTACTCTTCTCAGAGGGATACATGATTTAATATGTTATTAGAAATGGATCAAACATTTGAAAATATCTTCTGAAGACCTTTTATAATAACAATTCACTCTTTTGTACATAGAACATTTCTATTGGCATGTCTCAAAGCACTTACAAATACTGATCAACTAAAACTCATAAAATTTAACAAACTGAATATTTTTCTTTCACAGTAAAGGACAGTACTATAAAAGGAAGTTTGGTGACTTCTCTAAGGATTTGCAGAGATACAAGTCTTCACTTCTCAGTCCAGTTTTTGACTCTTTAATCATTTCTGGCACCCTCTGCCCTAGATAATTAACTAATTTCAGATTCTAATCATTCCTAACATTTTAATTTTCTCCTTTTTTAGCTATTAACAGAAAAGGAGATACACTTAGCTATTTTGTTCTACTACCACACAATTCCAGGGAAATCAATCCCTTAAAAATTGATAGTTCAAGGAACAAAGTAGAACATGAAGCTTCTTGAGATTACTGAAAGGTTGTCATCACCACCATCATCATCATTCTAGAAAGATAAACTTCTCTTCTGGATTCTGATATTCTTGTGCAAAAGAAAGCACTGGTTCTCACAGTTCTTTTCTTTTCACTCTGAAATTGTTTCTTTCCCAGTAAAAGTATGGTCTGTCGGTTCAGACTTTTTAACCAGGAAAGACTGTAAGTGCGTTGTTTGATCTCTGTAAAAGTATATAACTTTGTGACCTTATGACTGTCAAGTACTTTGATTTAGTCTCTTTTGTGGAAAAGAATTATCCCACTTTGATAAAGTCTCTGCCAGTTTAGTGTGGAAAACTGCTAACTTCCACATTCATATGAGATGTAAAGTTTACAAAGCATCAATTAAATTGGGATAGCTGGTTTATGTAGTGCTACACCATTCAACTTGTTCAGCTAATGGGCTTAATTTCTTCTCTGAATTAGAATAAAAGATCCAAGACCCGTAGAGTGTGGTCTGAATTCATTTGTCCAGCAACAGAAGAGATCCATGCAACTTCCATCCAAGCAATAAAGCTTTTTTACACAGGAGAGGTCAGTTACTCAGCCAATCAGTGGTCAGCCTTAACCATCTCTGAAAGGAAAAGTCTCATATTGCACTTTACAAGCTCGCAGTGCTGCTCAGGAGATGCACATGTCCCTTGTGGTAATTAGTTGGCACCCTGAAGCAAGAAGCTTGATTATCCCAACATAATTAAGTTAGCTATGTCTACAAATGTAATTAATGGTCTTAAAGTGATCCTGCCTTTAAAGAAAATATAGTAACATTGAGAGTCAGTGATGTCCCTAGGCTGATGGCAGTGTATGTAACACAAAGTGTTCTCTTCAAAATCTACTGCCATTTGATATTAGCAAGTGCATCTTTCTTCTTGAATTAGGGGATGTAAAACACCTTTACCACTGCATATATATCAGTGTCTAATGTAATGATAAGCAAAGTCCAACTGCACACTGCTCACACCCACATTGGTGTTAGTGGCTCATAAGCAGAGAAGAATCTTCTGAGTGCTGCTTTTTATTTAAATCTTACTTTAGAGCAAGTTTGTAACTGAAGAATTAAAAAAACTGGATACATGACAATAGCTAGGATATGAGAGTGTAGGGGCTATATCTAGGCAGATCTGAAGGACTTCATCTGAAAGCATGTCACTGTATGTGTTTAAGTCCAATATACAGGCATGTGTTAAATCCAGACTCTACACAGTGACTACCAGATCTTCCACATACTTTCCTCCCTGTGGGCACCGTTAGATGGTGGCACCAATGGCACAACGAAAATCAGGCACAATCAAACCCAAAACCCACTCAGATTTTCAAACAAGATATTTCTTAGCCTCTTGCTTCTGTATCGCCCAATATAAGACACAGTTTCAAAACACACCTACAGACTTGAGTTGGGGAAACAAAACAGCAAAAGAAGCAGCTTTCGTTTCTGCTTACACTACAGTAAATAATTCCGTGGTTAAGGCAAGCGAATTAACATGGTCACAAATATGGTTTGGGTGAGTACTCATAAGGGGGCATGCTTTTAAGATGGCAAGTCCTCAGTGAAACCCTGTTACAGGGAAAGCCCATCATTTCCTAGGCAGACCTTTTGCTCTGTAAATGCCATGCTGCTTCTGCTTTCACATGTTACGTGGATGAAAAACAATGTGTCAAAAATCTTTAAAATTAGGTAAGCTAGATATTGATTAACTGCAGGAGTCTTTCATAGATGGATGAAAATGTGTGACTTTGCCCTGTTTAGGTGCTATGGCAGAGACAGAACCTAGTCTATAGCCATTTTAACCTGAAGAAAAATAGGTTATTTGATATCAGAAGAGTAGCTTTCCAGTGATCCTGCATTTGAAACTATTTGCCCTTTCCCTTTTCTAAAAATCTTTCGGTCACAATACCCATATCGTGATGACGCACCTAAATGTAATGATTTTATTTAAAGTCATAAATTAAAGGAGCCAAACTTTTCAAGTCATTGCAAAAATGGGATCTCCTTAGGATTAGTCTATGAAAACTAGCTGGTTTTTAATGTTTGAAGCACATATAAACAGTGTGCTGGTCATATGCATTTGCTTGGTTTGTGTTTTGTAACTTGATTTTAGCTCTCAGGGAGATGAACAAATCCCAAAGTAGGAAAGTTGCCTTCTTTAGCTTAGCTAGGTTTCATCTCTCTATAAAGTTTGGTTATGATTGCCCAGAGAGGCTGTGGAGTCTCCTTCTCTGGAGATCTTCCAAACCCACCTGGATGCCACCCTGTGCCCCGTGCTCAAGGTGTCCCTGCTGGAGCAGGGGGGTTGGGCTAGATGATCTCTAGAGGTCCCTTCCAACCATAAAGATTCTGTGATTCTGTGATAATTCATGTATCTCCATAGTACACAGAACTTTAAATGGCATTGTTAAAAAAAAAAGTGATAGTACTAAAATTGAAACTCTCCCTCACCTCCAAGGAGGAGGCAAGGCCTAGCTATCTCTTTGAAACTAAATTATTTCCTAATCTCTGAGTGTAAATTAACAAAAACGTCCTATGTGGACTGGGCAATCAAAAGCTAACATATTTCCTGAAATACCTGGCTGTAATTCTGCCATAGAAAAAGAAGAATAATTTATGGTAATACTGATGTCACTCTACTCCTAAAACTTGTCTTTTACAAGACACTCTAGGTATATGAAGGAAAATCTGAGTAAGCCACTGCGTAGTATGGCATTTAATGCTTTTCTTCCTACAAACACCTCAAGTAAATATCCTTATATCTAGGATAAACAATGTTGAATTTTAGTCTGCCTGTAGCTTTTCAGCATTTAATAGTTTTTGCTTCACTACCCTGAAATAATTTCTAAAAAATTCAGGCTTTACAGATATGGTTAACTGCTTATCCTGAGTAAATTAAATTAAGCCTCTGGCATATGATGAAAAGTTTGCTTCACCTAATTGAGCATCTAATGAGTATGAATGAATTTGAGCTACTCATAGAAATTTTATTTTTTAAAGCTTTTCTGATTAACATCCACTCAAATGGGTAGAGAAACACATCCAATTTATACATACATAAGCTTTTGAGAGAAAGCTTAAAATAAGCTTATGACCCCTCCAGAAAGCTTCATCTCAATATATTGTGTCCTGTGCTGACATCTGTAGTTATTACAGAAATACCCCAACCCGCTTTTCCTTTTGATACACGCAATTGCTTCTTCCTATTTCATTAGGCCTTTCCATACAACAATGCACATTCACTACGAAACTGCCCTATTCAGCTTTATGATTACTCTGATCAAACAGGCATGTCATTTTTTTTTTCCTCTAGAATACACACCCGGCAACTTGATGAAATTTCTTTGCCACCAAAATGTCAAACAACCAGGGAAAAAGGGGGCAGGATGTAATTTTGGCTTCTTTTCAGATTACTGAAAGCTTTATACATTTGACCTTGCTCCATTTGAGTGTATTTCTCTATGAATTCTTCATCTTAACAGTACTGTGAAAACCCGAGATGGGCACTTTATTCTTTTATTCATTATTACACATCAATAAAGCTCTAGAATATATCTTGTCGTTTGGGATAGGATAAAGGAAGAAACTCCGGTAATTTGAAAAGGCAAACTTTTTATCTCAGAAATCTTCTCATCTTGAAGAAACCTGCAGGCTTCTAGACAAATGATTTTAAATGAAGAGATTGTGTCCGAAGGAAGTTCACAGTCAGTTTCTCTCACCACACAGCTTGGTCACGGTCTTGTTACTAAGGGCTCGTGTGGTTACCTACACTTGTTTCCTTCAATTCCACATTAAAAAAAAAAAAAAAAAAAAAACCAAAAAAACCCCAAAAACCCTCTTGTATAGCAAAAGCCTGATTTGACCATGGCTTTTTGAAGCTTGCTGTAGCTTTTTTCCTTCAAAACATTTTGTTCTGCCTTCCCCTTCCTTTTAAATCACTAGCCTTTGTGATCCTGCCTACATCCAGACCCTAATCCCTTCGTGCAACCACCCTACTGCTTTTGTTTGTACAGGCTTTTCTTGCCATTTCCTTTGTCTCTGACTAGGTGCTTTGATTTAATGCCTTTATACCTCCATCCATTTATCCTACGCCTACACTGAAATTGAAGATGTGATTGAAGCACATGGATGCATGTCCACACTAGCTTTAACCTACCTGGTTGTAGTACATGACCATTGCCTTCAGGGAAACCTGCCAGAGATCTGAGGCACCCACTGAAGCTGGGACCCTGCCCCTGCCCACTCCCTGAAATCTGCAGCTCTGCTTCTTCACTGCATTGCTCTCAAAATCCCCGAGTTAGAGCTAGCACGGATGTGCGTCCCCAAGTGTACCAACCACCTTAATATTGTCTGGGTGGATTCACACACACTACTTCTATACCCCAGAGCAGCACGTGAACATTTCAAGAGGATGGTTGTGTTTCTTCATCCAAAATGTAATTCTGCCTGTCCCCAGCTTCTACATCATGACAGACTAGATTTTCACTAACTAGTTTCTTTCAGTTCCTATGAGTGTTCTCTGAAAGTGCCCAATAACACACGTCGGAACTGATGAAATAGATTTTTTTTTTTTCTCTCATTCATTACCTACCATTTTCAAAGCATTTGTCAGCTGAAGCAAGAATTGCTGGGAATTTGGTTACTGCTGAGGTGATGAGCCGGCTTTTTGCTCTGAAAAGCAATATGGACAGTGGCTTGTGCTTCACTTTCTAGCCATTTCTGGTATAATTTTGGCTGTAGGAATATTTTTCTTTCTCTTTTTTTTTTTTTTCCACAGAAGTAAAAATAATGCTGTAGATTACATGTGCCGCCTTTTTTTTTTTTTCAGAAATGTAAATAAACAATATGTACTTTGCTGTAGAGGACCATTTTATCCAATGGGGAATTTTTCATTTGACTTGGCCTATTTACTTGTAGTAAAGTTCAAAGAATTCAACATTSTTCATCCAAAGGTAGACTAATACATTCTTAGCCCTTCTCAGATTTTCCCATCCTAAATGACCTTCATTTATCCTTTTCAACAAATTCTTCCATAACACATTATGAATCACCATCCTAGTATTAAACCAAATTGCACTTAAAAACGAAAACACACCTCATTCTTCTCTCCAGCTGGCAACATAGCCTGGGAACATGTTTTCCCAGCTGCTTATGCTGAAAGTCGTAATGTTTTCTTTGTGGCCTCAGCCAAAGCAGTACCTTAGGATATTGTAATTCATGCTTTTGTTTTTGTTTTGGGTTTGCTAAACATGTTAACTACTATAATGTTTGGATTTATCTCTGCAGTATTTTCCATTAAAGTCCTCTCTCAAGAGCAGGGTCAACTTTCTCGTGTTTTTAACTAAAACATTTACAATAATGACATACCATGGACTGGGAAGAATTCTGAAAAATAAAAGTGTTCTCTGAATGAGAAAGCTAGGAACAACTGTAAAGAATATTTTACTTCCATTGAATTTAAATACCCATGTCAGCCTGTGTAGCTGGGAAAAAAAACGTTCTCCATTTTCTTGAGAAGGAAAAGAACAGTGAGAGGTAAAAAATGTCAGCCTGCCAGTCCCCCATTGGCAATAATAATTTGAGATTTTTGTTCCATTTGGGAAAATGCTTGCCTCCTGTAAAGACATAAAACCTTTTGCATTCAGAGAGTGCCTCTGCATTTATGATGCTTTGTTTCTATTTGCAGACTTCACACACAGACCAACGGTTTCAGTTTTCAGCAGTTTTCACTTTGTTGAAAAGAGGATTATGCTAATACCCCCTCTGGAGTCATCTGTAGACGACCAAAATCATTCTTCCTGGACTTATTCCTGACCACTGCTGCTTTCTCAATTAACTCCTTCGGCTTCTTTTATTTTGTGTTAATATTTTCATTTTATAGTCACAGGATATGAGCCCATAGTAGCACTCTCGGATTACTGSGCTGAATAGCTAGATTAGGTACGATTTTTACGAAGCCCATTGTTCCTTCCAAGGGATCTTTGCTGAAACAAAAGTATTATTCACGGCAAGAACTTCGCTGTATGCTACTCAAAGACTTCTTTTCCTTTGGAGTAATTTTTCTCTTTTTTCATAAATTACCTGTGTAGTGTCCATGTTCCTGTCTATCTATTAATACTAATAATAATCACTTCATTGGCACACTGTTCTGTACAAGTGTCCAACTTAAAATCATTTAATAAGATATTTACTTTCAGCTTTTATAGAAATTTTGACTGTAGTTTTATTATCAGCCTTGCCAAATATCCTGCAGTCTCTTACAAACCCTTGTGAAATGATAAAATTGAATTTCTTGCARCATTTACACAGGCACTAAGCATTGTTTTGGCTCTGGAGCCCTCCTAAACTGTGGTTAATGCTCTTGAGATCTAAATTCTGTATTTCTAAATTAGGTCTTTTTGCATCAAATACTTTTGACTTTTTTTTCCCCCKCATATTCYTGCTCCTTTGCACTGGTGCCCATATTTCATAAACTTCATTCTGGTCTGGATAATTTCTAATGTCTGCCAAATTGCTTTGGCCAGAATCAGTCCGAGATTTTCAGTTGGTCCTTCACTCCTCTTCTCTTCCCCCAATTCTGTGGTTGTTCCAGACCTAATTAAGGTTTGATCATCTTTTTAGGAATTCATCCCTGATCATTGCTTTTTTTTTTCCATTTTATTTCCATGTTAGTGTTATTCTATTCCTTCACAGATTTTTATATGAAATGCAAAAATATTTTTTTTTTCCAGTGGTTTCAGCTAAGTTTCATTTGAATTAACTGCTAAGCCCATCACATGTGTCAGAACTAGCCATATAGTATGAATATAACTTTCTTTTTATGTTTTGTTCCTTGCAGATGCAGAGCACCACAATCAAACATTTCCCCGTACATACACACACACATTTTTCAGTTTCGGGTCTGTTGTCCACTGACCACTCCATCCTTCCATTTAGGCAGTTTTCTTAGCTCCTTTTCACTTCATTACTCTGTGGGAGGTAGCAGCTGCTCAGGGCTTTATCCCATGTCGGCTGAGTTTCAAGTCTAAAGCTGATCAAAAAAAATCTGCCCACGAAGTTGCCTTCAAAATGGAAAGAAGTCCCCATGCCAAGAGGATTCCTTTAACTTTCAGATATGTAGAGGAGAACACCATGCCCTCCTCAGTGTGCAGGTCCTCCATGGCTACCCCTACCCTGTGCTGTGCCCTATGGTTGTCCCAGATTCCTCCCATGCCAGGAGCAGTGCAGCAGCGTCTTACTCAGGATATCAGCAATCCACATGAACTGACCTGTGTGGGGAAAATGCAGTAATGGGGGCCCTGGTGGTACCCTGCAGATGCCTCTTGTTCTTGGGGTTGCCCCCGCAACAGCTTCTCTGGGTGGAAGCCTCAGAGACGGATACCAAGTGTTCCAAGGGAGGACACTTGGCTCCTGCTTCTCTGTGAGCACATGGCAGGCTCAGGCTCAAAGGACTGGCCACTCAGATAGCTGGAGGAGCCTTAAAAGAACCGAAGTTACCAGTATTAGACCAAGCTCCTAGCTCTGGTGCATTACTCACCAACTTGTCCAGCTGTCCTCACTCTCTACAACTGCACCTCTCCATGTCTCTTTCTCTTTTCCATCTTCTTCAGCAATACAAACTGTCACATTAACCTCCTCTGAGTCACCAGCATTGCTTAGCAAGCCCTGTGCGGCCTGCAAATCCTCTACTGGGGCAACTCCTTTACTAAACTTTCCCCCAAGTGAAGCAATCAGTGCTTGGTGGAGCTCCACAGGTCTCAGGCGGCGCAGTCTTTTCAGCTGGCAAGTTCCCCTCCCCAAAGCTCTTCCAAATTAGGTTGGAAGAGCTGATCTCCTTTCCTCTCTGTTAGGAAGACTTCACAGAAAGAATATTTGATCACTTCGAGGTGTTGGATTGCATCAGGATAGTGTTTTCTCATCTGTACCAGAAAATCGTCTTAAATGGACTCATGTGTTGTTCAGTGGCTTTCTCTGCATTACATAGTCTCCTGCTCTTTAGGTTTGAATACTTAATGAAAGCAAACCAGGTTTGACAGTTACATAGCTATGTGATTATGTAAAAATAAAAACAAACTATCTGTTTCATCCAAACTGGAAGCTGATAAGAAAAGAATTTTTCTTTTTTTCTAGATGGGTGAATCTGGGTAAAGAAATATTCTACCTCAGGAAGGCTTATATTTCTGGCATATCACTAGATAAGCCTGTGGAAATAAGAAGATTGCTAATATTTTTCCTCTAAAATAAGCCATAGTATTTGTAGAACAAGACACGCAGAGAAGATTTTCTCTTTTTCTAGTTATGAAACAAGTGTGGCTGTTCCTCCCAAAGTCTTTTTTAAATGTCAACCAAAAATGGATACAATTAGAATGAATACACTGCAACTCTTAATTTTTTAAAAATTATTTAATTTTTTGAGTTAAAAAACCATTGAAGTTTCTTTGCTAGAACTCCATGATGAAAAGCACCAAAAAATATTCAGCTGTCCTTAGTGAGCCATATATCTAATATTATAGCCTAATCTGTGAGAAATATTTAGTATTTTAAGAGATAAACTATAATAAGGGTTCCTTATTCCTAAGCATGTTTTTTCATTCCCACTTTGAAAATATTTTTTCTACCTTTTTGCACAAAATATTGACAAAATTCTTAATAGCTGACACATTGCTTCTGAAATCATATCGTATGAATTTGAAGAGAACCTAACCTGCTTTTGCTATTGAAATCTTAGAAAATATTTTTGAATATGTTAACGTAAGCATTACAAATCTTAGAAAACAACAAAATATTTCTTACCTGAATGAACGATATAATATTCAGATCATCTGAGTATTAGATTTTACTAACCTCTGAACAACGAACAATCTGGCTGATCTATAGTCAGTACTGTTATTGCTTCCTGTGCACTAAGACACCACCTGTATAGCCTTAAAATCCTTCTGCACATTCCTTCTCTCAGATTTCCAGCCTTTGCCTGTGACTTGCACTCTAATTGAAGGCCTCCACAAATTCTCCACTAAAACAGAAGAATCCCTGCCCTTCAAAACACTATTTTCAGCACAAACCGCACAACTATCAGTCAATGCTGAGAAAGACCTGGCATAGCAGCGCTTATAACCACAGCTATATATAGTTATTCACACACATGTACATATGCAGAGGTATTTTTACAATTTAATTTCTAGCACAGAGCCATTCACGATTTCATGAATTTCAGATTGGGACTTTAAGTTCTTTATTAAGTGAATGACAAAAATGTGAATGCTGTTGAACAGAAGCATTAATATAAAGACAAATCAGTTTCCTTTTTTGTATGACTTCCATTTCAAGGTCTTCCCTTCTTCAATTAGCCCCCAAGAATTGATTATTTAATGCATAACTAATCTTGAACTTGGTCTTCTCTTGCTGATGGGAAAATTAAAGTTAATTTTGTTGAAGTCACGGTGCTTCTGTTGCACATTTATCAAATGGTGATATTTTTCAAAATCCGTATGGCAGCTGTTCTATTTCTGCTCAGTAGTACACTGAATTGAATTGTATTTATAAGTATAAAGACTTACACTCTGTTTGCTACAAAAAAACCCCCCACAACTATTTTCTTCATAAATACAGATTATTTTCCCTCATGGTCATAGGAATTAGGTTGCCATGCACTGTGCTGTAATATGTTGAAACATATTATTGCTTTAAGTTGCAAGCGCTGACCTGCTGGCAAAAAAGAATAGAAAACCAACAGCAAAGGACTTTTTCTCTACAATAATCACACAGACTGAGGTCAGTAGTCTTCTTGTTTTTATATATATATTTTGCATATGTTTTATATAAGCAGCAAATACATTTTGACCAAGCAAAACCATACGTGTGTCATACAATTATTTGAAATAAACAAGAACTTCACCTTCAAGCACCTTGGGAGTGTCTGCACGTACCCAAACTTTGTTAGTGCCTGGTGTCAATTTTTATGGTTTTCTAAGACAATTTTGCTTCACATGGCACTGGCAAAGCATACAGAGTCAGTATATCTCATTCAGAACAAAATTGCAGGGTTTGTATTCACCTTTCAGTGACTTTAAACAAATCACTTGTAAAAGGTTTGTGCAGCACACAGATCAGATTAAGTCTCCTGAACTGTAAAGTGAGCTGAATGAATAAAAGTGGAAGCAGTAATACACACAATATCAAAGCCTGATCACAAGAACAACTGCACTGATCCTGTGAATGCTCCCCTGTAACTCCAGTGTAGAGTGCTGACCATTTAGAGAGCTGTAACATAGTTGCTGAAACAGCATGAAAGAAGCAGCAGAAATCCTGACCTGTGGCCCTCATTTTGTAAGGAAATATTTTCTCCCAGAGTGTGCACTATTCAAAACCCCTCAGGCATCCTAGAACAATTTAAGTCATTCACAGTATATTTTTTTGGCATGTGCAGACACCTTGGGTTGGTCTCAGTGGATGTGAATCTGCTGCTTCTCCCCATACCAGCCCTGTTCTGTGCCTCAGGATACAGCAGAGAGCTGTGCACCAGCAGAAGGGTGGAAGGGATTCAGCTCAGTTCACTCACGTTTACCCACAAAGTTATTCAAATGTTTTGAGCCTTGAGCTCTAGTTCCTAAACTCCACTGCATTTCAGCAAGAAGATCATTGAATATATTCATATTGCCATGTGAATATAACTTATTTTGAATAATAATATGCAATTTTCACTTTAATGGCTGTTTTTTTTTTCTTAGCCGTTACTAAAGGGTCATATTAAATTGAGCTAAATCTCTTGATGTATGTGCTCAAGCCTCATTAAAGCCTTGTGACTAAGCACAATACAACTAAGCTTTTATCATCACTTGGAAACAGAGAAATAAATATAGGTAGCAAAAAGAAAATGTAATTGATGAAATTAAACAGCCTGGGAGTATACAACATTAGCAAGCATTGGGAATTAATCTAAGAGGTTAAAAAGTGGTTGAGGAACTGCCTGAAAGGGAGATGACATGAGCTGTGATAAGAGGAAATGCTGGACTGGAGAAGGGCAGTGGGGGAGTTCTTTGAGTTTTGTTTTTAGAATTGCTCTTGTATAAATATTTTCACCACTGACCTTGTCAAATAGGGTAGGAATATGCTTACACAATGTGCTCATGCCACGAATTTACACTTCATCAGATCATGGTTAGATTCCAGCTACAATACAAAGGCCACATGGATTTCTTTTCACAATATGAAAAGGTGCAAGTGCCAAGTAAATTTATCTTTTGGTCAACTCTTTGTCACTGTGCTTCCTAAGACCCTTCACAGGTGATAAGGGAGCAAAACACAAGTATGATGAATATTTTTGGGAAGCAATAGCATTTTTCCTGTCATTCACTTTTCTGATGGCCTCTTGGGGCCTATTGATGTCCTTCCTATGACATGACCAGACTGTGTACCACATGAAGAAGGTTCAGTCAATCACATATCCCCCCACCACATTCCAGATTCAATCTGAGTTTATCAATAGGAATATATATGTATTTCAGGTCACATGTGAAGAAAAAGCATTCATGTGAACCAGACATTTTAGCAAAAGAGATTCATGGCAAGTCAAAAGATAAGGAAGAAATCCTGTGTTACAGCCTTCATTGCCTGTGCTGACTAAAGTTACTTGAGTCAAGCTAACTAATAAGGCTTTGGGAGAAGCAAAGTGTGAATAATCCAAATATCCTATGGAGGAATATTCTTCCTATATGACTAATATCTTTGTATCAATACAACTTTTAGATGGTATTTCTTTAGCACAAAGTGAATATAGCATACAATTGTGATCTCTCTTGGAAGAGCTTTTCTTTTGAATCACTCAGCATTCTAGCTATATGGTTTGGTAAGCGTTTCCTCTTGTTACCAGCACCTGAAAAAGAACAAGAACAATGTCCAGATATATCTTCAATAATGTATTTTAAGGCTACGTGCCTTTTGTGTGCTTTTGAAATATGCCAGCCTTACAGCGAATAGAACTTTCCTCTTATTTCTGTTTTTAAACTGATAGTACTTCAAACCTTGGTGATCTGTGAGGGTCCAAGAACAACACAGTATCTAGTTTTTCAGTTTTTAATCTATTGTTTTCAAGCTTACAAGTTTAAAATTACAAATAGTTTAAAAATTGAAGGAAAACAACTAATCTCTCTCTTCCTCAGCACAGTTCTACCAATAGACAGTTGCTTTCAGGCACTGGAGAATAACAAAAAATCTGTTTTACTCTTCATTTTTCAGGTATTTTATTTTCTTTCTACTGAAGATTCTGATATATTTGGAATCATAATTTTGTATTTTTCTGTCTACTTTTGGAAAGTGACATTGAGCTTGATTGCCACAGTCTACTCTGCAGACACAAAGCAGTCTTCTGTTATCTTCTCTTGACTTTTCTTGAGCTCTGGCCCACTATGTTAGAATTAGACATCATGCTGTATCACTGGTATATACATAAAAATCTAGATCGTCTAATTCTAAGAAACCGTTAAGATTCTCTGTCATTAATATGTTTACTGACCTATTGAAATATTTTTGAATAACAATGCACAGAAGCTATGCATACATTTTTAAACTAAAAGGGATGCATTTATAAATTTCAGTGTATGCATCTGAATTATATGTGTTACCCTGAAGTCATCATTTCACAAGAATCTTGATGAAGGGAAAGACTTCTCTACTGCTGCTTAGTTCTGTGGTTATTGGAATAGCTACAGAGTTATTTAGGATGAGGATTACATGATTTTCTGTTTTAAATCTGTTGCCCAATATTTTCACCATGAGCTACTTTTGAGGTAAAAATCTAATTAAGTAATTTCTTGTCTATTCTACCCACATAAGGTTTCACAGGTTTATAATTTTCTTACAGGTCCCCTACTTTTCTGTTTTTTTATTCTGAGTTGTGAAATACTAGCTTTACTGTTTCCCCATATGAGAGCCGCTAGTCATCTTAGTACTCTGTCTAGGTCTGCTATATCCTTTCAGAGATGAAATTAGCTAGAACTTTGGGCAGTATTCAAGATATGTGTATACTATTGGTTTGTGCAGTGTCACAACAATACATATTTTTCTCTAGTCTCCTTTTAATAAGAAAATCTAATGTTCTCTTTGTCTTCTTGCCTGTCACTGAGTACTGGAACTGACATTTTCAGTGAATTGCACTGAATCACCTTCCTCAGTAATAGTTATTTTAGAACCTGTCATTGTGTTTAAATATACGCCCATCCATCTATCTATCTATCTATCTATCTATCTATCTATCTATCTATCTATCTACCTACCTACCTACCTACCTATCTGTTTATACAGAGAAAGAGAGAGAGTTTCCACATAGACTGACCCATAGTGAAATTCGTCACCCAGTACAATTGTCCAGTCATTGGTATGTATCTTATAATGCAGAAAATTGAATACTAGATGTCATCCCAAAGGACGACGAACCCATAAGAATTACAGAAAAAAAAATCACTATCTACATCAGTCCATAATGGAAAAAAATAAAACTTCTGGTTTAAAATATTTACATGCCAATAGAAAAGATTTGTTTAAGGAAATATGGAAAAAGAAAGATATCTTAAGATATCCAGAGACTATGAAAATACTACCAGAAATACTACCATCTTTATGCAGTTTTGAGGCTACTAAAGGCAGCGAATATTAAAGCAAAAAAAAAAAAACCCAAATATTACTAAAAGAGTAAAATGAGGAAACATGTTTTTCACTTCTCTTCACTCCATGTGTTTCTTGTGATAACTTCTACCATCCCAGGAAACACAGTATCTAGAACGAAAAGTGCTGTGAGGAGACATTTTTTTGCTCTGGAATAAAAATTATTTTTGATAAGAAAAAAAAACTTAATGGAAAGATATTTAACAGAATTTAGAACACATCTTTTTTCAGAAAGATTGAAGTCACAAAAGATCAATTAAAATTAAACCGTTACTTTCCATACCAAAGAGTAAGCATAACACATTTGGAACTAATAACTTTGTATTCTCTGTGTTGATCATGAGACACAAATATTGACATGAATTATGTAGTAAGCCTTCAGAAAAATGAATGAATATTTCATACAGTAAATAAGGTATTGCCCTCTTTTTCTTTTCCCTTTTTTTTTTCTAAAGCGTCATTACTATCTAGATGCCTCCAAAATAAAATTAGCAGATAAATTTTGCTACGTTATAGATCAGTCATAGACAAGTACTATTGCTTATTTATGAGTTAAAAAATGATGAATTTGGAAATAACCAGTCATGAATCTAACAGAAATAGAACTTCCCTCTAATAATTTATGAATAAGATTAATCTGGTACTGGTGTATTTTCTTTTTGAATACATAGGTTTAGTCTAATAGCAAGTAAAGAGGGACAAAAAAGGGGATAAAGGCATGAAAAGAAAAGGAAAAATAACTTGAAATAGGTTCTTTGCGTCCCATTAGCTATAAGGAATTAAGAAACATTTTTATGAAATAAGAAGGTGGATTAATAATAAATCAGAAAGACTATAGCAATTTTTTATTATTATTATTATTTTTAAGGACATAGTTTCAGGAGTGGAGGTTAGCTGTTCTGGGAGCTTTTCAAACAGACTAGCTAAGTGCGCAAACACCCATTAGGATCATTGGAAGATGCTGTGCTTCCCCAGGGAGTAGAAAGATAGCTGTATATAGAACAGTCTCTCTTTTTAAGTCTTTGTGCTTTGCTATTCCTGTTAGAATAAGCCAGGTATTGTATTTGTATCCATTTATGTACATTCATTCTCTGAGTACAAGTGAACTGACCTTGTTAGGCAAAGATTTTTACACTGTTATTATCCATAGTGGCGCAGACCAAGCCTACTGCTCTCACCTTCAATTTATATGATAATAAGAGTCCTTTTAATAATAACAGTAGTAATGAGAACTGTAGTAATAACTGAGCTCTTCCATTTGCTTCCTTTCAGGCCAAAAAACTGGAGCCGGGAGGACTATTAGAGGGAAATACAAGAAGGCAGATTATAAAGGTACCCACTGAAAACATTTCTAGGAAAAGAACAGTTACTGTTAAAAAAAGAAAAAAAAAATACTTTAACTGCCCCTGGAAATTTTCAGACTGGGAGAGATTCCCACAACATGCCTCATTACAACTTATAGTTTTTAAAATTCATCTTTTTTGGAGGTTGTGGATTGCTCTCAGTCTCCTTAAGGGTGTTATTTTGGTGGGAGCTGTACTTCCTCTAATGGTTGAAGAGTAGACAAGACATGTCTATGTCTCACGATATCTAGCATGTCTTTAAAGCTTGGTCTCAGTGATGAGATTATCCATTCCAAAAGGCTAGAGTCAAGTATTTGAAACATAAAATTACAGTCCTATGGCAAAAATAAAATAAAATTACTTTTAATAGTTAGAAAAATCTAAATTTTTTTAAAAAGAGCATAGAGTAAGCTTTGATACTGCTGTTGGAGAGACCATCCACCATGCACTCGAGGGGAGCTGAGGGGAGTCACAGTGCAGAGAGACACTTTAAATTTTTCAGACTGTGGGAAAAAGCAGATCAACAATCAAGGTACCTGGAAATTTCCTAATCCATAACAGACTGTGTGTTGGTGAAGGTCATGCCCTTGACATTTCAGGATAGAATGTGTTCACTAGCGACATCATATTCAGGCCAAAATGCCTCCAATAACTCTGATGCATCTGTGTAGGCGTTGACAATATTATTGACAATATTGTCTTCCACAAACAAAAAGTTACATTAATTATTTTGCTTTTAGAAAATATGGTAAGACAGAGCAAGCTTAAATTGGTCTTCACAAGGCATGATGTTTGGTATACTTGTACATTTTTCAGCAGAAAAGGAGGACAGAGCTAGAGGAGCTTTATATACTGGATTAGGCACACTATGGTTTCTGGCATGTGTAGGGAAGGGACCTCTTTGCTAAGCCCAATTATGCTAATCTCCTTTATAAACACTGGGAGAAATAACATGAGAAAAATTATATAGGGCTTTTCTGAGCAACACCAACAAAGTCTAGCAAAAAAGAGACCATCTTTCAAGGAAATTCCATTATGTACTACATCCAGAATATAAACAGGCAACAATAGCCACTTAACATTGTCATATGGGGTTAATATATAATAAGACACCCAAGATGATAGCAATACATGCAGGTAACAGCTCTCAGGAAGTCAGTTTCCAGCCACGTTAGGAGAAAGCATTAGTAAATTTGAACTACTAAAAAGGATGTTCATGAGAGGGCTTAAGTGAATTGCTAGAGCTAGTGGTTTTCTTATCCCCACATTTGTTAAACTTAGCAAGATCTTAGCACATACAAGGTTGAATCCCTAGAAACCCCTGCAGGTGTTTGGAGCAGAAACTGGAGACTGATTCAAGACCAAGTCAGACAGCACTGTCAGTCTGCAGTTACAGAGCCCTAACCTCACAAAGGACAGATGGAAAAGGCTGAACATTTGTGATTTATGCTCATTACTGTCTGATGTGAATAGCAAACTGGCAGAGATCCTTGGAAAGTGTCCTGAGGCTTCTCAGAGAAAACATACGGTAGACGCTCCTTAGGATAAGAAAAAGCAAACAGACATATTCTCTGTAGGCCACTTACAAAATGACCTAACCTGCAAAGTAATCACCAGCATAGCTGCCCAAGTCGGCACACACATGGTTTTAAGCATGCAGCAAAGCTAGCAAAGGAGGATTATGTTGTCCTTGGAGAAGGGCATCTGTGAAACTTGACTAACATTGTCTAAATTAAACAGGGCCAAAGAGTCTTTCCACACTAAAGTAAAATTCTATCAGCATCATGTTTTTTTTGAGGGGAAGCATGTTCCCATTTCACTGAATTTGTAAAAGCTTGGATCAAAGTTAACTTTGAAAAGAAAAAAATCAAGTTAACCTCCTCAATGTACCATTTTTCCACCACAACAAATAACAGATGTTTGCAATGTACTGAATGGATATACAAATGCTCCAGCTTTCTTTTAATCTGACTGACTTATAATGGAAACGGCTATAATCCCATGCACACAGGACCACTTTGGCTTTATTATTCTTAACTATGGCCTTCAGCTGTATCTACACAATTAAGAATTCAGATAAAACAATATTAGAGTGATTTGGAAGCTAGATTCTTCTGCAAATGCCACTATTACTGGATTGAGTAGAAGGGTAACGGTGTTGCCTTTGGACTGTGCATCCTCTCTGCTTCTCTGTGAATCCAGTGACTTGCATCACATTTGTGATAGCCGCAAGTACTAATTCTTAGACTTTCAGATTCTTAGACTCAAAGGCATTGTTTTTTTGGCTTGGGTATTTTATATGAAATATAGGTGGGAATTTTTGATGTAGGTGTTTTACCTCATGCAGCATTCTCAGGAAAAATTTATTAGATGCTGATAAAACATTTCAATAACAAGGCATGCCAATACTAGTAAAGGAACTAGCGAAGAACAAGCTATGCATTTGGTTTGCCTTTACAGAAACTACTATTATTCATTGCAAGAAACCTTGTAGCAAAGGTAAATGTACTAAATAGTGCTATGCAGAAGAGGTTTTTTTTTTTTTTGCCGTTGAACTAGTACATTCAGAGATGAGTAGCATGTTAGCAAAATTCAGTCAGTAAGGCAGAAATGGTAACAAAATTTCTGTCCTAAATTTGCAGTTGTATTTAGACGCTTGGTATGACTAGTAGGGGTGGGACTGCGGTTGTTTTTGTTTAGACAAAGGTGAAGATAGCGCTGTTGTGGCTGACTTCTCATTCTGTTGAATAGAAGTGTTTAATAACACACAGTGCAAAAGGTAAGCAGTAATGGCAAAGCTGTCTTTGCTGTCTGACTAGGACACTGACTTCAGGAGAATTTCAGGAATGCAAATTTGGCTTTTAATCTGGCCCACTGTGTTTAGTCACAGATCTTATCACATCCTAAATTACAGTGAGAAGTACATCAAAACTCTCATAGCCTTCACTAAACTATAGTATGCTTTTTATAAAAGCAGAAATGTACATTAAGACAGTCTTGGCCAATGTAGAGCTAGATTTAAAGGTGTTCTGCATTCACAACATTTCCTCTTTTGTATTTGAAGACATACTTACAATCAAACATGTTTTCTTATCTTGTTTGTTGTTAGTCTTCTATTAACCTTATCTTATCTTTTCTTCATGTGAGGAATTTGGAGCAGGAAGAGCAAGCTTAGCATCAGGCTTGGAGAAGGAAGGAAAGCTCTCCTAGGCATAAAAGAGAGACCAAAGCCATTGTCATGGCAACAGGAATCAGATGTGAATGCTGCCGTTGCCTGTATTTTGGGCTAGAAAGACCCCTTTTCATAAATTGGAGGTGAATATTTTGGTTTAACATTGCATCTCTCTAAATTACAGCCTAGATCATACAAACTGCAAAGAAAAAGAATCAGAAAAATAGATGTTTAAATAGATTTATCTAAATATATCCTTTTCTAGAATGTGGAATACTGTACACAAAACAGTCCTTGAAGAATACACCCATTCCCAGCATTTCTTTCTTAGCATTTTATATTGAGAAAACTTTGATTTTCAAAATAGTAGCTCCTAGAGAAATTAAATGACTTCCTAAAATTCAAAATACAAACAAAATATGTGTATCTGCACACAGTAGAATTAAAAATGCACTGAGATCACTGTAATTATTTCAATCAGCAACCTAAAAAGTACACTATATCTTAAGAGTGTTGTCACTTTTGCTTTAAAAGGATTGCACACATTTGAAATGGCTATTCAAAGAGCATAGCCCCACTGATTTTGTGACATAATCCACCTATATTTGCAGAATACGTTAAATACATTCAAGCATTATGTATCAAATATTTAACACGTTAAATACTCAGAAAGCATTAGAAGATATGCAGGAGTGCTGAGGCAGAGACTGGGATTCTGTGTCACCTACTTCTTTGCTGATGGGAGTTGTGAACAGTACCACAATGGATATAAGGGAAAATATCTTTTCTCATGTTTTTAATCTGACAATTTCATTAGTCTTTCACCTCAAATGTGCCAGTGCATGCTAACCACTGGCTTATATCAACTCTCTTGCTCCTCAGCAGGTCAGAAGCAAACCCATTTGCCCAGCCCGCATCCTGTCATTCTCACTAGCATTTATCTTCGTAGGCCAGGGCTGTCTCTACAGCAGGTATCTCAGCCAATATTGGAATTTTTTTTTCTTGCAGAAAGAAAAGCATGTGAATGTTATACAAATCCCCATCATGTGACCCTCTTGGGCACTGAATGTTACAAGATCATTTCTCCCTCCAGGATGAGGGTAGCCTCTACACCACCTGTAGAGCAGCTGGAGACACTATATAGTAGTATGTGGGTGTTGGTCCCTCTTGTCACTCATTATCAGGGGTGACATCACTAAAATAATTTGTTTAAATAAGCTACTGAATGAAAAACTGTCACTCAGTTTGGTTACAAGAGGTAGACTGTGTTAATGGGCATAGGAAGTCAGTCAAGCTTCAGCTTTCCAGACACAGCTCAGCCTCCTGTGACAGAAGATACAGAAGTCAATACAGCCTGGATTTATTTTAGTGTTGATCTCACAGTCTTTACTCACACRGACAATTATCACGTTCAGTATGTACAGAAACTTCCTTTTGCTATATTCATTTTACTGGAAGATCACCACATCCTACCTGTTTGTTCTATTGATCTAAGATGGCATTGCACAAGACATGGCAATTTGGCCTTTCCTCACTACTCTTTATGGATGCTGTTGTGATGCTGACTACCCTAAACACGACTACCAAACACTTCCAGTACCTCTGCTCCACACCTTCACCACCAGCACATAGAAGCATATCCTCTTCTGTACGTGCTGGTCTCTTTTAAGATAGACATGCACATCCTAGATCTCTGTTTCCAAGATCCATAACCAGAAGTTAAATGAGATGATTACTTAAATTCACAACGACTGCTGTTTGGAATTTTTTTCTCCTTTTTTTTTTCCCTTTTTGCCTTTGGCCACAAGAGTAAGCTGCCTTTCAAAATACACCTCAAGAAATGTTTTTTCTAGTGTCTGCATTACAGTATTTTTACTATGTTTTAAGAGTATTTCCACGCTGTTATAACCACAAGAACTGACAATTTCAGTAGTATTGCCCTTATCATAGGAAATTCCTTAGGTAGACTTTAATGAAAGAATCTAGGTATACCCTCAGGACCTAGACGCAATTTTTATATATTGTTGTTTATCTGGGTCAGTACAGTTGTAGCATCTGTCTTCTTTTCAAACAGGGGTTCATACTGTTCATTCTCCTCAGAGTGCAAAAACATGTCAAACATCTTTTTTTTTTTTTTTTTTTTTAAATTTTAAAAGGCTTCTCCATTTGGATTTATTGACTTGTCAGTAGTTATCCTCACTTTCTCTCCACTCAAGCTGAAAGGATTAGCATGAGTTTTCAGGATATGTATGATGTCTAAATGATAGAAATCCACTTCCTCCTCCCGAGATCTCCAGACACAACTTTTGTAGGGTTGTTTACTARTGCCCACTGCAAGAAATACTGCAGTGTTCCAGTCAGGCTGTCACTGACTCCTGTCATGACAGTGGATGCCGTACACTGAGATCATCCTCCTAGCACTAGTGCACAAAAGCAGCCATACCAATTCTCACTGTGCTCTCCCAATCTTAAATGACCTTGTCATCATTTCATCAGGCTGGATGCTTCTGCAGAAAATATCTTTTTTTGTTTGTTTGCTTGTTTTTTATACCAAAAATCTTATCTTGCCAAAATGCTGTAGGTCTGTCATAGACGCAAAGAAATGTGCATTCATCAGAAATTTGGCTCTAACTGCTAAATTTCATAATTCATGGTCACCAGGACAAGTCCCAAATACATAAACAGCAACCGACTTTGCTACTGGGAAGAAGTCCTGGATAGATGCTTTCTCAGTCTCATTTTCTGCACCCATTCTCCACTGTCAAATTTTTTTTTAGCCTGGATAAATTCTTAGCTTGCCTGAAATTAACTAAAGGAAAAATTCTTAGTTGACTCAAGTTTGACTAGAACTACTACAGAATGTCCGCTGTTTTAAGACAATAACAATGTCAAAAAATTCCTTCTTCTGGTACAAGGATTGGAGCGATATAAATACTGATCATCTGCCAGCTCTCCTTTCTCTCTTAGAAAACTTAACTTTTGAAAACCTAAGTATTTTGTCTTTGACCAGGAACAATATACAGCAGACTTGAGAGTAAATTATATTTCTAAGATTATATTTTTGCCTGTTGATTTTCTGGCTCCATGTATTTATATTTGTACTTCCATTAATTATTAATTAAAATCTTTTCAAGGGCATAGCAGATATTATCAACAACAAATATATAGCTTTTTTTCCCCAAGGACACAAGGTCTGAACACAAGATTAATATAGTCACAGATTAATTTCAGATTTCCCAAACACAGAGTAATTTTTCCTTTAAATTAGACCAGATATCTCTGCAGTAACTTCTCTCACACTAAGAATAATACAAAGAATAGTGTTTATATACTTATTTCTCTCAGCAAGTTCTTAAAGGAGACCTTAGGTTTTGTTACRATATGGAGACCACCTTCTCAGAACTATTTTTCTGTCCCTAAACCTGTGTCCAGTATGAAAGGTAGATATAGGCAGATTAGCTTAGGAACAGGCACCACATCCTTTCCATTGTTGACCTCTAGAGTGCCAATGGAGTGCCACTGTCTCATATCCAACCCAGACAGTAGCTTTGAAACAATGGCACATCCATAAGGAAATAAGAAGAGTCTTACAAAATTTGATTTGTAATCTTCTGTTTTCACAGAATATATTGTTTCCTGCAAATATATTGTTTCCTGTTCAACAGTTGTATAATTTAGCAGGAGACCAACTTTCATCAAACAAGCATTAGCCTTCAAATATGGTTAGCACAGTGCAAGATGAGAACAATCTCTTTTCATCATCACAAGACTGGTACCACCATGAAAAAGAAAACACTGTTCCTCTTCCCTTTGGAATTGCTTCCATTTGTCAATGCCTGCTTTTAAAGTCAAAAGCAACATCAAAAATAGGCACCACATTACTATATATGTCAATTCATAAAAATCCTCTGAAGTTCAGTTACCAGATTGATTCAAATCAAAAATATGTTGCATAGTAATTGCTCTCATATTTGGAGTAACTGTAAACTCCTCCACACCACACATAACCTTCCATGAAACCAGAGCCTATATCTTTATAAAATCAGCATATGAGCTACAACTTATTACTTTGAGCAGTGTCAAAGGAGATGTGTATATGCATACTCAGAAAAAACTAATGAGAGGTTTACCAAGAGAASCAGTAGGTCATAACTCCTCATGCCTGTCTGATTAACATCCTTGAAGCATCAGCTTATACTCTATTTCAACTAGTTTTTTTTTTTTTCTTAAATAACAGTCTTAATAAGGAACTCAAGCAGACAAGTGAAATTCATACTTCAATAAGTTTGCCATGTAAATGTGAAATGGACTTTCACAGATGTCATATTCCCCCATTTTAGAAATTGTGACAGAGACACATACATTTTCTAGAGACTACACTCTTTACAGACCCTTTACAAATTTCCATAAAGCCCTGATGACCTCAGTGCCTCTTTCTTTTAAAGTGAGGTGATGGGCATTTGACATTTAACACTCTCCCTCGAGCATCCTCCAATTTCCAGGTAGACTACTGACCTGTAACAACCTTTTCCTCAGTTTTAGGAGAGAACTCTTACATCCTAGTTGAGAAGTTTCTGATTTCCCCACTTAAGTATATATTATTACTGAAAAATCAGCATGTTTGCCTCTAGTCTAGCATCTACTTGGTTCATTGCTTCATATTTTATATATTAAATATGCTCTTCTTTAGCCTCTATACTAGTTATTACTTTTCAAAAACTCAGAAAATAAACAGGAAACCAGTTCTGATCTAGATCAGCAGAGCATTGTCAGCTAAAAATTTCTCAAGCTGTGGGTTTCAGATTTCAGCTCCTCCTTCCATATTCTGTACTGSAAAGCTACCAATGCGCCATGCCACAAATAACGGAGTTTCAAAAAAACTATATTTTTTAAAAAGGAACCTTCAGAAATCCAGTTGGTAAGGCACTTCTCCTAGCAGCAATTAGACATTTATTAGACATAATAAAATCTAATTCAACTCAATTATTAGCATCTTGGCTTATATTCCAGAGGACAAAATTTTAATGAATGAAAATTCACAATTCATTTGCTCTATTGAGACCAGTTAGGTGGATAGGTTGCGGATACCCTATGCCAAAACCATTATAATAATCCTTTCTTTTACTGAGCAGAAGCATCTGCTCCTTCCACAGATTTCACAGATCCTGTCCTACCTCCAATAGCCATGTCCCTGTCAGTTTTTACTCACCAAATATATGCAAAATGAATGAGACTGAATTTTGCAATGGGCCTTTTCCTTTTGTTGTGCAAACCTTATTTCTTATCAGGAAGAAGGAATTCTACTAGCTTGTTCTATTCTGAATTTACACATTTATAGCAGCTACATTCAATCTTTACTGCAATACTTTCCTGTCTGAACCATATCCAATAGACTCGTTTTTTTTTTCTAAAATAGCAACGAAATCCAAACTAAAATAGTCCAAAATACATTGAACTCAAATTACATTCCTTTTCATTACCATAAATATTAAACAAAGAGCTTCACTCCCGAAGATCACAGGGATAAATCCCATATTCCTCATGCAAAGCTGCTTTTCTCAGTACATTATGCCAAGTGATTCAAGACAGTCTAGCTTATTTAAGGTATTTTCTGTCTCTACCGGACAATTTAAACTTCAAGTTTGAACTCATTCCTAAATGTTCCCACTTCCAGCTTTCCCTGGAAATGTTCAGTACTGCACAGTATATCAGAAAGAACAATTCAGATAGAGATTCTTCTTTCTGTCAATGTTTAGCTCTTTTCTTTGGTCTCATATCTTCAAACACACACCTGGATCTTAGAAATCTTGAAAAGAAAGTCTCCAAATATAAAATATTACTAATAACATTTAGTCATCATGAAGCTGACCTTCACTGTCGTCTGGAAGTGCTTGGTTTCCATCATCAGATTGTTTCACTCCTCAAAGTCATTCAGGCTCTTTTCTGTTATTAAATTCCAAGTTGGCCAAAATTTTTATATCTTCTTTTTTATAGACAATTTCCTGATCCAGGATGAGCAGATTGCTGATAGTTCCTTTAATGTGACTTGACTGTCTGGTCACTTTATAGCCAAGTTTCTCAATATGCCTAAATCTTTTGTTCCAACAAAGACTTCATTTGTGCTTGCAAGCCATTTTTTCCTATCTTTTTTCCTGGAAATGTTCCAGCCATCTTTATTTCATTAAGAGCTTAACTATTTTTATGGCTTTAAAAGAAGAAAGAAACATTCAGATCTAGCTGTTCAAGATCATATTTTGCCTACAATAATACATCTATAGAATATACCATAGCATTTGTTTCAAAACACTGGTCTAGAGATACTACTTGCTTTTTGCATTATTGCAGAACAATTGCTACCTATAGAAATTCTTGAATTTGACTGGAAGCCTACATTTATTAAAAAAATAGAAATTGTAAATGATTTCTCTTTCACTGTTTTCTTACTGAGGTTCTTCAAGTTCAAAGCATATGGCTTAAAGAGATCTGAGTTCTAAAAAGAGAGATACCACTGGGGAATACTGAAAAAAGTCAGTAATTATCAAGAGCATCAGATATGATGGCAGCACTAACCTTCTTCTAAAAATGCTAAAAAATATTTTTAAGAGTATCCCAAGAAAGGAGTTATAAAACCTGTATCTACAAAGACGTGGAAAAGCTGAACATTAAAAAGGCAGACATGAAGTGAACCAAATGCAGCCCTCATCTCTGTCCCAGCCAAGTCTTGCTGGGAGCTCTGAATTCTGAATTCTCTGAATTCCTGCTCTTATCTCTCGCAGGTGAGTGAAGAAGACCATTGCTGAAGAAATCTAACTATTCGGAAGTCCTATTTCAAATGCTGTATTCCCTTTGGATGGGTCTTTAACCTAGAGCCTGTCATTTTGGAGATSAACAGAAATGGAAGACTATGTTCTTATACTTCATGCTGTCAAGTCTTCAAAGACTGATTTCTCTAATAGGCTACATGTCCATACTTTCCTTTTTTAAACTACTTAGATTGTTGAGATAGTTTTGCCCTTACTTGGGAATTCTGCTGAGTTTCAGAAGTTGACTCCTATAATACAGTCATCATTATTGGAAATGAGGACACTGGAAACATCTGAAAAACTGCCCAGCTGGCCAAAGATGCAGAATCTAGGTCCCTCGGGCATGAGTACTGGAGGTCCAATTTTAACCTCCCTTGGGCCTGACAGAATACACAAGTCTGAGACCCAGGCTATACTATTCCTTCCTAAAAGAAAGCTTAGGCAAAGTGCCCTGGAACTCAACTGAAATGAGCTTAACGCCAATAGACCTAAAATTCAGAAGAGAACCTGGGAGATGATCCAAGAAAACAGTCCTGTCTTTGGCAGGGACATGCTCTCTTCCAAGCAATAAAGGCAACGTGCACAACGGACACTATAGTCTTGTACCATCAGAGACAAAGGTCAGGGCAGAAATTTGGCAAGCAATGACATTACTGAAGAACAAAACAAAACAAAAAAGGCCAAGAAGAATTTAGTTGGCATGCAAAGAAAGGAGAGATCACTACACAAGAAATAGACAAGTTAAAAAGGTAAATAAAAGTAGATCAGATATCTGAGAAGATCACAAAGTACTTATTGAGTCATGACTGGAAGAAACTGAGGTACATTCCTCCTGAATCCTGGGTACGCACAATGCACACGTTGCCTATCAGCAAGGCAGATAGCATTAGGATTTAGTTATGCCCATAACATGAACAGGGTTATAGATTATTAATCAAAGGACACCTTCTTTAATATGTTCTTCCTACTATATAATGTCTGTTGCACTATGAATTTAAATCCCTGAAAAGTAAATCTCATCTTTACAGTGGGATACAGCACCAAGTTTACATTTGATAAGAAAAATAGTTATTTCATTTTCTCATTATTCATAGTGTTAGTAAATAATTCATATGAGAGTAATATAAATAATAAATGATTGCCGCTACACAGAAATTCTTGAAGACAAAAGCTAGAGATACAACATATATCAAAGATATTAATTAGTTCATAAAACCTGTTTACTAAAAGATAGAAAGATCCATAATTTAGGACTAATTTATAGTTGCCTGTCTGAAATCCCAATATTTTTCCAAAGAAGTATTCTAAGCATCCTATACTAAGTCTTTTGATATATTCTTTTAGAAAATAAAACGCTTTTTGTTATTTCCTGTTGTTGAAAATTCTTAGATATGCTTTAACTCTTAAAAATATATAATTAAATATTACAAGAGCAGTTATTCTAAACTGAATAGGGTATCAAATTGACTGTGTGAGCTGTCCTATATAATTCTGAGCTGTCCTATGTAAAACTACTTACAATTTAAATAACTTCTTAAATCATTTACTACACAATGTAGTGTGCAAAAGCACAAGTTAAAGCAGTCATTTTAGAACAACTATCTCCCTCATATTGTATGATATGTTGCTGAACATACTGGGTGGCATTCATAACAGAAACTGTGATTAAAGACTGGTAGCAAGATGTGGTGGCTGTTATGTTTAAATGGGAAGTATTCAGGTACACATCACACACAGCTACTGTTTTTCAAAAGCGAATTTTAACATTATCTGTAATTAGTGCAGTGATGACTGTCCAAATTGCCACATGGTATTAATGAATTCTGGAATAGGATGACTTTAGAAAGGTGAGCTTCAAAACAGACCCATTTCYATTTCTGCCTGCTTCAAATGCATGTTTTGTATTTCTACTGTTTTYCCCGCTATTTCACCTTTAAGATTACAGGGCTTTAAGTGATTATCTGCATACATTATACTTATAGTTACAACTGTTTGGTCAATCACCTAGTCCCAGACTAAAAGTCTAAAGCTCACACTTACACTACAAACATTTTGTTAAGCAAATCTGTAATGCATCTATGACTCTTCAACTTATCACATACAATTACACTGGACTGTACTATTACTATGAACTTAAAAGCATTCAGATTAATTGTGGATGTACTCTGACTATTTTCTAATAGTCTATTTGTTAATTTGCTCTGTGCTTAAGTTGCATTCTATTACTCTAAAATACACAGAAAGACAAATGAGACAAATTTAAGACAGTTTTTTTTAAAAAAAGTCATTCTAGTAATTTCACACCTGCTATTATATTCTGTTAATTTACCATCAGATTTCTTTCGTGAAAGAAGTGCCCATTCCCTTCCCTTATGTTAAGGTCTCTGAACACTGTATCTATCCTCATCTGTTTGGCACCTGTGAGACAAGATGAAGATGGCATCTTTTATACTACAGAAAATTCTTTTACAGAAAACTCTTATTCTCAAATACTATTGACATATCAATATTCTTAAAGATTTTTTTTTTTTTTTAAGTTAGCTACCACTATGGCACTGATGACACTGAACACATCTCACAATAAGATTATCTTTTATTAGAGGTCTTATATTACATATCCCCATCAGATATAAAACCTTCCAAGAGAAAATATCAAAAACCTTCAATTTAAATCAATTGGTTTCAGAGACCATATGAGCAAGTAAAAACAAAGACATTTCAGATAAAGGAATGTAAAAAAATCTCAGTACAGGTACAACTCTAATATGAAGAGTAATTACAAGGTTTTATATCACTCCTTATACAGCATTGTCTTTAAAACAATATTGATTGAAAGTAAGATGCTTGGTTCTCTTAACCAGTAGTTAAAACCCAGCAGCTACAGAAATAGAAAAAAAGTAAATATGATGAAATTAGACAGTAAACATGCTGAAAAACAAGAACCTGAAATCTCTTAATATAAGTAAGAGTTCATGAGAGCTGCTGAGGAAAGCATTAACGGCCACATCCCAAACCAATTATGGTCAAATATCTTATCGGACTTTAGAGTCTTAATTAAAGGTTTTAGGTCAGGACCCCGAACTGTTTTGTTTTTTAAAAAAAGAAAAGAAAAGAATAAATCTACTGGTTAAGGAAAATTCAGGCATCATGATTGTACAGCTGATGATAAATTAAAAAGTTACAATGCCATGAAACATCTTTTGGAAGCAATTCCAACAGGCAAAATACTTCAAAACTTTATTGCATTATAATTTTGCTTTTCTATTTAATAAAACTTAAAATTTTGAAAGCTCTTTTGCACAGAACACACACAAGTCTCTGAAGTGTTTTAATTCTTAAGATGCAACAAAATAAATGTTACTAGAATCTTCTGTTGGCAAGTTTAACAAGCTGTAAGTTCCAACAAAAAAGAATTATATTTTCAAACATTACAACTAAGAAAACTTACAGTACATGTTTATTGCATGAAAACATCCATTTATTGGATCTATCTGATTCTTCCATTTATGGTTAGTGGTTTTTATGCTCTTGACATAACTTGCACCAGAACCTGCTAAATATTCCATTAATTACAAAAACATACAGTAGATTGAGCTAAGTAGGGAGACACAGGCAATCCTGACAGAGATCCAGTCATGACAAAGCATGAAATTAGAACTTTACTGTCATTTTCTTTATGATTGCCGGCAGCTACAAGATATAACTTAATACACTGTGGAACAATAATGATCAAATTAAGTACAGTTGGCAGTATGAAAATAACACATCTTTTACCAGTTGACTTTTCATGCATTAATATTAAAGAGTGATGTATGGAAAAGTAAAGGTTAAGCAAGACATGAAAATAAACAGTATGAAGATAGAAAAAAAAACTCATTAATGGGGATCACACTCAAATTACATGTTTATGTTTCAATTGTAAACAGTAGTTCTACACAGGAAAATATTTTCCACGCTCAAATGGCTTTAGCAATAAATGTGAAATACGTTGTGAAATAAATTGATATGTGAAAACAAAGCAAAAAGAGTAAGAACCTACTTTTCAGTACTGTGAACAGTGGCAATGTTCAGTGAGGTTGTAAGTTGGAGAAATGATGTTTAAAATATAGGCACATGATTCTTAATGCACAGGTCACCATGATCTGTGACACGCAAGCACGACTCATTATGGGTTTGCAAACTATGTCTTGCTCACTATCAAAGCTCTGCATCAAGTTGCAATTTCCTTGAAAGCAGCTGAATTTAGGTTTTACAGTAATTCTTAATTTTTTTTTTGTTTTGTGATATGACATCATTCTAATACATTCAAATAGTCAAAATGTTCAGAATAAGATAGCACAAACTTGGTGCAGGAGGACATAGATCAGAGTGTGGCCAGCATTATCAAACAGTTTAAGTATTATATAAACTACCCTTCCCCCARAACATTAATGTAGACACCAAAATTGTAACAAGACGTATCAAAAAATAAGGCACATTTATCTTGATATGGTAATCTTGAAATAGAAAACTCATTACAGAGAACATCAATATCCAAATGAGTTTTGTAAAAAATCTTGTATTCATGACAATTACTGACATTTCTTATCACTTATGATAATGGAATAATTGCACATATCCCAGTGTGTCAAGTAACAAAATGGGAGTTATATTAAACATTTTGAATGCAAAATTGTTTTGCAGATTCATGTTTTTGTAGTTACGTAGCTCAAGCAAATGGTAGAAGCCTTAAAACCTACCATCATTCATCACAAGGACTGCAAGTTTTCATTCTACCACAATTCAAAAATCTCTTTTCTGTTGAACAAATTGAAATGAATTGTGGAATAAGTTGAAATTATTGTCATTTATACAAATGATTGTAAATATTTGGACATTAGCTACTACCCAAGAATATTTTATTCCACTTTAATTCCAAGCTGCATCAGGCATCTCTACACTAAATTATTTGTACATAAATTCATGTAGTATCAACAAAACAGTTTGTTTAAAATTCAATCCCCTTTGTATGATAACTAAAATAAGAACATCAGATACACCATTAGTTAGCATTTAACCTGAGATTTAATCTGTTGAGAGGTTAATATCCTTTAAAATTTCTTCACTTGTTGCATTAATTTATACTGATGCCGGTACTTCATGAAAAAAAAAAAAATGTTGCTTGCAACATGGCTTTTCACTGTGTTGGTCAAAGAACTATAGAATGTAAGCTATTTTTTCTCACAGTATCCAGAAGCTGGAACAATAATAATGTGCTTCTTATTGCACGTGGAGGCGTTACAATTGCGGATTCCTCTTCTCTGAGTATTAAAGCCAGATTTCATCTTAGCCGAATTCGGAACGTATTTATCTCCATAGAACTCATATTAATTTCACTTATATTTCTAGCAACTGGAGGTGAATGCATCAAAGATAAAGATGTAGGTGTAAGACTTTCTACGCTGAATTTGTTAAATAGTTTATGCACCTTTATCTGGGAAAAAAAAAAAAAGTTTAGAAAATAGAACACATACCTTAAAATTGACTTTAGTCTTTAGCAATCATCCAAATCATATATTTCTTAGCTACTCTATACTAGAAAAAACCCCTCATTTTAGGCAGCATTAACTTGTAACATTTTAAAGAAACTAACTTAAGCTTAAATAAATTGACAAAAATGATAGAAATATTTCAATTCAAACTCTTCCAGTTTCTAATCACAATAGTCATCTGTTAATGAAAACTATTGATCAGTTGCTTGAAACAGTATTTAGAGGAAATTAGTAAGATAAGAACCACAATGTAGACATTTACTTGCTGATACTTGCATGATGATTCACACATAAGAAATCTCCTATCTTTATCAAAAGCAAGCACTATCATCAGCTTTTGAGATAAACACAATATCCTGAAATATTCTAATATCCTGAAATTATCACTCTTGAGAAACACCTGCTAAGATTTCAACCACAATTTTATCTCATTATCAATATTTTTACAAAAATTACACAGGAAAATATCAATAAAATGTAAATACCTTTCCCTGAGTGGTAGAACAAAACAGACCCATGTCTCTGTTTGAAAATCTACAATCAAATCCCTTCCTATGAAGAATCAAAGCAGCTTCATTAGATGGCTCAAAATCTGCCTGCAAATAAATTAAAGGAACAAAATATTACTCAGAAAGTAGCACAGCAAGCAAGATATTCTAG
The DNA here is from genome assembly GCA_003342815.1 of Eudromia elegans. Taxonomy (NCBI): domain Eukaryota; kingdom Metazoa; phylum Chordata; class Aves; order Tinamiformes; family Tinamidae; genus Eudromia; species Eudromia elegans. Next base: position 379,832 of record PTEX01000386.1, on the reverse strand, counting down.
GACTTCATAAGCTAATTATAACCTTACACTAAAAGAGCCACTTACGCCGCAGTCTAGACTGAAGAGTCATACTTGTTTTAATGCTATAAGACTAAAAAGAACTGAACAGCARAGTGATTTCAGACATACATTTGTACCCTATAGGAACAGGCAAGTTATTAAACAGAGTTCAAAGTCTGATAAGATATATACCTAACTGCAGATTCAGAATTTAAGTGCAGCTTGRATTGTTTAGCGTAGTTCTATTAATTGGTTTCTTAGATAAATTGCAAGGCAAAAAAAACAAAACCAAAAAGCATCTGACAAATGTAACAGCCAGCTTTAATTACTCATAGGGACTATATTCTATCAAATTTTCAATTTGCATAACCAGTCCCTAAAAATCTTACTCAGCTTAAAGTCTACATACACATAAATTAAATACATATAAGTTTGGACATAAATATTTTAATGCCTGTAGATAAAATATATGTTGCTCTTGAGCCTCAAATAGCATCATACAGTAATCCACAGTCCCAAATGTAAAGTTTTGACCATTGTATAGTATGGTATTATTACATCTGTTAAAACAAGGAACTATTTTGATGTGTGCTTCAGAAAAATTCTGAAGCTGCAACTGGATGGGAAGCTGATTAACTTTTTCAAAAATGTTTGTTTCATATTAAAGAGATAAGAAATCAAGCACACAGAAAAAGCAGCAGAAAGGAAGTTATTCATCATACTGCATGTTTCCATTGTAAGCAGGCCTTTTCCCTAATCAGTAGTCAGTGCTCCAGGAAAAAAGTGTTTTCATAGAATCACAGRAGGCTTAAGGTTRGGAGGGACCTCCAGAGGTCATCTAGTCCAACCCCCCTGCACACGCAGGGTCYCCTMRAGCATGKGGCACAGGGTGRTGTCCAGGCGGGTTTTGAAGATCTCCAGAGAAGGAGACTCCACMACCTCTCTGGGCAGCCTGTGCCAGGGCTCTGTCACCCTCACTGCTAAGAAGTTCTTTCTCAAGTTCCTGTGGAACTTTTGATGCCTCTATATGCGGCCATTTCCTCTAGTACTATTGCTGGCCACCACTGAGAAGAGGCCAGCTCCATCCTCCTCACTCCCTCTCTTGAGGTACTTATAGACACTGATCAAGTCCCCTCTCAGCCTTCTCTTCTCCAGGCTGAACAGGCCCAGCTCTCTCAGTCTTTGCTCATAGGGCAGATGTTCCATGCCCCTGATCATCCTCGTAGCCCTGCACAGGACTCTCTGCAGCAGCTCCACATTCCTCTGGAAGTGGGAGCCCAGAACTGTACACAGGACTCGAGGTGCGGCCTCACCAGGGCTGAGTAGAGGGGCAGGATCACCTCCCTCGACCTGCTGGAGATGCTCTGCTTAATGGCCCCCAGGATCCCATTGGGCTTGGCCACGAGGGCACACTGCTGCCTCATGGTCAACTCGTCATCCAGCATGATGCCCAGGTCCCTCTCTGCAGGGCTGCTCTCCAGGAGGTCGGTCCCCAGCCTGTAGGCATGTCTGGAGTTATTCCTGTCCAGGTGCAGGGCCCTGCACTTTCCCCTTGTTGAACTTCATGAGGTTACTCGTTGCCCAGTCTATCCAGGTCTCTCTGGATGGCAGCGCAGCCCTCAGGGCTGTCAGCTATTCCTCCCAGTTTGGTGTCATCAGCAAACTTGCTGAGGGAGCACTCCATCCCTTCATCCAGAGCGTTAATGAAYAARTTGAACAGGACCRGACAGAGGACTGACCCCTGGGGGACACCACTAACCACAGCCCTGCAACTGGACTTGGCACTACTGATTACCAGTCTCTGAGCCCTGTCATTCARCCAATTCCTAATCCACCTCACTGTCCACCCATCTAATCCACTCTTCTGGAGCTTGCCCGGGAAGACGCTGTGAGGGATGATGTCAAAAGCTTTGCTGAAGTCCAGACAGATGACATCCACTTCTCTGATCTCTGTCCAGCCAGTCACTCCATCATAGAAGGCTATCAGGTTAGGTTATTCCCCTTGGTGAATCGATGCCGACTACTCCTGAGCACCCTCTTCTCCGTCCACATGCTTGGAGACAACCGCCAGGATGTCCATCACCTTTCCAAGGACAGAGGTCAGGCTCACCAGCCTGTAGTTGTCTGGCTCCTCCTTCTTGCCTTTTTTGAAGACTGGGGTGACACTGGCYTTCKTCCAGTCCTCYKKCACCTCCCCCATTCTCCAGGACCTTTCCAAGATGATGGAGAGCGGCTCGGCTATGACATCCGCCAGCTCACGCAGCACTCTGGGGTTCATYCTATTGGCGCCTATGAATTTGTGAGTGTCGAGTTTCCTTCGGTGCCTTCTGACTCAATCTTCCTCTACCCAGGGCAGTCCTCCAGTCCTCTTTTTTCCCTGACCTTTTGTTCTTAAAATATATGAAGGAGCTTTTCTTGGTATTTTTAACATCCCTCGCCAAACTGCATTCCAAACACTTAGTTTCCTTAGCTTTCCTTGTTGCATCTCTGCATTCCCTGATGATGTTCCTCTATTTCTACCAAGGGGCCTGCCGCCTTCTGCTTGAGCACTGCCACAAGCTCCTTGCTCATCCATGCAGATTTCCTGCCCCTCTGCCTGACTTTTTACACACCAGGATGCACTGCTGCTGGGTGTGGAGGAAGTGCCGCTTCAAAATTAACTCACATCACATCTTTTCACATTACATCTTAGAAAAATGTGCCAGCTTTTCAATGTAAGCTTTGTCAATAACTATTAAGCTTTTTATTAAGCCTTAGAAACCTTGAAACTGTAAGGCATGAGAGATGTCTTAATTGAATATCCTTCATGTCAAAACCCATCTCCTCCTAATGAGGGAGACTGTGGAACCAAAGTCAGCTTACTTTAAACACTGTCATACAGTTTCATTATGCTGAAAATTGAATTACTCATTGAGATAAAAATAAAAAGCTGATAAACTTAATATCTCTGCTTTTTAAGTTCCCTGTTTCAAAATTCTAAAAACATTCCCAACTAAATTTGGACTTGAAATGAGATGTGCATAAACCATTGACTGGTGAAAGTCTTGCAAAGTTTGAAAGTCAAGAGAARGCTTTCCTAAACAAAATGATTGAAATAACCTTAATATCAAGCTCTTAATGAATTGCCTTCATCATCAGTGCAGTTAAAACAAGTTTTCACCATTTTATCCATCAATGGTTTTGATAAAGGGAGAGAGTGCACTCCGAGCAGGTTTGCTGATGACACCAAACTGGGTGGATGGAGTGGCCGACACTCCAGAGGGCTGTGCTRCCATCCAGAGGGACCTGGACAGGTTGGAGAGTTGGGCAGACAGGAACCTCATGACATTCCACAAGAACAAGTGCAGGGTCCTGCACTTGGGTAGGAATAACTACAGGCACCAGCATAGATTAAGGGCTGACCTGCTGGAAAACAGATCCACGGAGAGGGATTTGGAGTCTTGGTTGACAACAAGTTACCCATGAGTCAGCAATGTGCCCTGGTGACCAATAAGGCCAATGGGATCCTGACCTGCATCAGCATTGCCAGCAGGTCGAAGGAGGGGATCCTGCCCCTCTGCTCAGCTCTGGTGAGGCTGCACCTGGAGTATTGGGTGCAGTTCTGGGCTCTTCAGGAGAAGAGGGATGTGGAGATGCTGGAGAGGGTGCAGCATATAGCAACAAAGATGATTAAGGGACTAGAGAATCTACCATATGAAAAAAGACTAAAGGGGATTGGGCCTGCTTAGSTTAGAGAAGACTGAGAGGAAATTTGATTAACATGTATAAATACTTGACAGGAGAACGTAAAGTGGATGGGGCCAAACTCTTCTTGGTGGTGGTCAGCAAGAGAACAAGGAGTTCAAACTGAAGTTCCACGTCCATGTTAWTAAGAACTTCTTTCCTGTGAAGATGACAGAGCCCYGGCACAGGCTGCCCAAAGATCTCTCYGGAGATCTTCCAAATCCACCTGGATGCCACTCTGTGCCCCGTGCTTTGGGCGTCCRTGCTGGAGCAAAGGGATTGGATCAGTTGATCTCTAGAGGTCTCTGCCAACCTCAACCATTCTGTGATTCTGCAGACTTTATATTTTTGAGGATTGAAAATATTCTAAATTATTTACTGGGACAGTAGCACCATTTCCTCCATTAAGTAAGATAGCCATGAAGTAATAACACTAGTTGCAGTCTTTAACTATGAGATACCAGACTTTAATTGCATTGATATGACATACAGTTGAAATRAAGTATTGCACTTTAAAATACATATTTTTGTGCACAAAAAATAGTACTGTCTGCCTAAACATCAGATTAATGAAGTATTAAAATTCATACTGCAAAAGTCTGACTCCCTTTGGGGGTAAAGTGATGCTAGAAATGACAAGTCAGTCAAGGATATCAACACTTTCTCTATATCCAGTGGAGTTATCTTGTAGTCATCTGCATAATAAGTGTATTTCAGATGACAGSACGACTATTTCAACTCGTAATTTTTTTCAAAAATAAATATTATCCTAATTAAGATTCAGGATGTTTAAAATAGAGTGCTATTAAATAATTAACACAATGTGTAGGAATAGAGCTTTGCCARATATAAACATCTGTGATACAGCAGTCAACTGCTTAGACTTCCCACGACTTTATTATGCATCTAACAGCCAACAGTRAGGAATTATGCTGTTATAACTTACTATATAAAACAAGATGTAATACACAGCAAGTTACCATAGTGTCTGCATCTGCTCTAACTTACCTCTTCTTCTACCATCACTAGGTAAATTAGATTGAATATATGCAATCCTAAGGGAACCTCTGAGTATGAACCTAATCCATGTTCCGTATACTTTCCAAGCTTGGCTATAACTGTGTGGAAACAATTTTCAATTTTCTCAATTTTCAACAAATGCCAACACATTAATCCTACAGAATTTCACAAAGATGTCACATGACAAAAATTCCCAGGGTACTGAACAATCAAATCTCTGGCTACCTTTCTTAGAACAGCTACCAAGGCATGATACAATTTTGATCTCTTTGAAAAGTTCAGTGCTGTTTTCACAGCAGGCTCCTCTATAGAATCATAGAATGCTTAAGGTTGGAAGGGACCCTATAGAAAAAAAAAATTGCTATGCTGTCTTATAAGTTGCATCTCAGACCATTATTGCTAACATCTTGATGACAAAACTMTTTAAATATTATAGGCTACTGTGGGCTAGCAGATACATATTTAAAAGTTTAAGCAACAGGACAAAAACATGTATTTRTATTTAGTATAAAAGAACAAATAAAGTCATTTTTTAAACACTGAGGTCCAGTATATTTGGAGTAGGTAATATTAGTGTCTGTCAATTTAAAAAACATAGTTTTATCAAAAACGTCCTTAATTTTCATCTTCCCAAGACAATGCAGTCTTCTTGTGACAGGATCATGTATCTTACAAAAGTAGCATTTTTTCTACCTCTTGGGAGGGGAAAATTAAATGGAAACAAGGAATTTCCTTATGCTGTTTCCTGATTTATACTTTAATGCACTGAAATATTCCAATTTCAGCTTTAAATCTTAATATTCTATTTTAATATGACAYCCTTTTTCTATGAATGTGTTTTCTGTGAATTTATGATTATAAAATCTTTTGAAATACTATTTCCAACAGGTAAAGCAGTGTAACGTTCACAATTCCGTAAAAAACTACACTGTGTCAATTATAGTATTTGCCACTCCTTGGAAAACGGAAAAAAGGCAGGAAATGAGGAAAGAATAGAAGAAATTGACATAGAAGAAATTCAATGCAGGGCATTTCTGCAGTGGGGTATAACTGCACTTGTATAATAACTATAATGCTATTTCAGGTATACAACCACTAGTATTTTTTCGTTTGAAGTGTACAAACTAGTACCGCAAACTTAATAGCTGTCATGATACTCAAAAAATGACCAGCATGGAAGAGCAGGTCTTCAGTTCTTGCACAATTACTAAAGCTTAGTCATTATACTGCAGTTTAGGAAGGTAATTTGTGGTTTTTTAGATGAGTAAAATATTGTATTAGGCTACGTTAATAAGCTGTATCATATGCTTGCTCACTAAAGTAATAATTTGACTTACCTTTGACTGGATTGTCCTCAGATTAACTATGTGCATGTCACAAGGCATGGATGACATGAGTGGGGAAAAAGAATGTAATATCTTGGGCACACCTGAATCCGCATAAATTGTCATTGGAATTACAGGATGATTTATGAAAGCTGAAGTCATATGGCTAAGGAGTGAGGGAAAACTAACTGATGACTTCTCTTCATTCTGCAAAATAGAGAGAAAATATTTGTAAACTCAAGTTAACACAACATGTCTAAATTTCTAAACCCATTTACTTTACATATGATTCTACTGAAACAATATTTTATCTATTGACTATTTAATTATTTCTGGAAACTTCTGATCATTCCCTAATTCTCTTTTCCAATACAAGGAATATCTACTGCTTTTGAAAATCGTTACTGCATCTTTCAAATATGATCCTAAAAACATATCTCCACTTGCACCACTGCGTGGATGTCAATGTCATATCCCAAATATGTAACCTAGGAAACATCTTTGACTTACAGCATCCTAAAGAAAAACTCTGTGTAATGGGTGGCTTATCAACATTTACTGCTGGCCCTTGCTGCTCAGTTACCTCTTGCTTTGTGCCGTCCACCTATTTGTCTTTAACAGCGTTGGACATTTGTTAGTGAAACTGCTGCAAAATAGACATTGACTTTTGCAAGGGCTGGTGGGGGGACGGGAAAGAAACAMTTCACTTGAAATTTAGCATATCTGACAAAATTTAAGAAGAAATCACAAAATCATCATTTGTTAGTTAGCCCTACAATTCTTTAGTACCTGATCAGAAGAGTTAGATAACTGACCCAGAGCTGGGGACTTAAATCTTTACCTAGTCGCCTGGTGGGGGGAAAAAAAACCCCTAGATGTTACCAGAATGCTTTTCAAAAACATCTTCTTTTCTAAACAGACTGGAACTTATATTGCCCCTTGCCCAGTGTGTTCTGAAATGCTGCATAATTCCCACCAGCTTCTCTCACTGAAACAGTTCTGAACAAAACAGTAGTGTGAACTAGAAAACTGTTTAACAATGCTTCTCTTTTCCACATGCAAAACAAGTTATCMTTTTTAATACATTAGCTAACAAATAGGAAATGACTTAGGGTAAAAATGCTACCTTCATCAAACAAAAGTAAGCTATACTACTATATCATCAAAAGAGCACCTCTCTGTGTTAAGGCATTTGAGCCCTGATCATGCCCAGCAGCACAATTTGAAACACAGCTGACAGGAGTGATCTCAATACTTTTGAGACCAAAATAAAAATTTCTGTGACTGCTGCTTTCAGAGAAGAGTGTTCTGCTCAACTGTAACATGAAGCTCTGTGCTATGTAATAGACCTCTGTGGGCAGATGTCAACATTTTATCACTTTTCCCACAAATGGAAGAATTTCTGCATAACAGTTCTGTTATCTAGACCTAAAACTGTTTAGAAGAACTGTCACTGAAAATCAGAATATAATATAAAAATAAATCAAAACTGACCTCTATAGAGATTTCTCTGGTCAAAAACACAATGTAAAGGCAASTAACTCAAGATTTTCAAATAAATATTTCACAAGATGAGTTTACATTTCAAATAAATTGTTTAACACACTTAAATCTTTTGAAATGCACATTTACGGATTCAATTGGCATACAGCAAATATTTATTGCCCTTTTTATTGCTAATTGCCTTTGAATTTTCATAAACTAATGTGGCATACAGATAAAAAAAACAGCTAAACCACAAAACCCAGAAATGTTCGCCTGCTTATTTTTCTAAACCACCAGTAAAAGATTGAAAGTATAGAGTTTTTGATATAACAAAGTTATTTAGAAGAATATTTAAGACTTGAATGCAACAATTCTGCAAATTCTCTTTCATATGTTAGACTGAAGATCTTTCACAACATTGGAAACATCAATCTATTTATTATTTAAAATTGAAAAAATTCTTGATSAAGCAGTCTTATGGCACCACTATCACTTATGACTCTGTCCTCTTCCCACCTATAAGCATCTCATTATGAAAATCTACAGACCACACCAGCCATACAGACTTCTAAGACTTCTAAAGAAAATTAACATTAAAATATCAAGTGAGAAAAGTAGAAAATACTGTATCCTTCACCATGCAATTAAATGTAGTTTAGAGAAAGAAGAGATTAATGACCATAGTAAATTATTACTTCAGCAAGTATTATCTATTTGAACATAGATATCCATTTATATCCTTTGCAGGTTGCTTCTTTCACACATATTTCCTATCCTTATTTCCTTCGTTTCTTCCAAACTGTTTTTTGGAAGAAMTTGCACCTTTCCATCTTTGTCTGTTTAAACTGCATAAAGATTTAACAGTTGTATTTCAATATAATGGTAGCAAGGAGCCAAGGGACTCTGTCTTTTACAGAATCATGCTCTTACGTGGCTGCAGAGGTTACATCGTAAGTCAAAGTCCAAACATTACTAATTAGCAATAGCACATGGAAGTACCATAGAAGCCAGAAAATAGATCAACTTTATTAGGGAAAATACAGTTTTAAAATGTCACCAAGGTAAGATGGAAAAATGGGGACACTTGTTTTTGTTTTCCTTTTGCTTTGCATACTTTAATCAAATAGAATTTGATTTATAATTAAGTGATTTCTAATGAAAATTCTACAGAGCTAAATTACTGAAAACATAATGCCTTAAGCTTTGCCAAATTAAAATTCCTATTTTAGGATAGGCTGGTGACATCAGAGTTAAAAAAAAAAATCTGAGATAAAGCAAAGGAGGAAATCATTTATCCATTCATAACAAGCAACCAGAATACATAAGTTACTAAAATTCTGGGTTGGGTGTGTATGCATGCACATGTATTTATTCATAACTGCATTACCAAGAAACACATATGAATGTGCAGCAAGTGAAAATACGCAAGTATTTAGTTGATGCAAGATGGTTATTTCTATTTTATTCCCGTTTTCTGTCTTAACAATGATTAACGTATATGTCCCTTCAGTAGCTACTAAGCTCTGACGGTTTTATTTTCAAAAATCTTTTATGATTCAAAAATTATTTTCTAAAATGGAATAATCAATAGTTAGTGTAAAGTACGACATTGTTCCTTAMGTGCATCCCTATATTTATCCCATCTGCCATTTTATTGCATGCTCACTTTTTCTTAAGCCCTCCTCTAACTCTTCTTTTGATCTGAATGTTTATTACTTGAATTGTTCAGCATCACAGGCAAACTTAAAGGGAAAACATTTCCTGCATTTCTAGGTAAACTAAGAGCATACTTTCAGTCTGAATGACTTTATGTACGCCTACCCACAGTGAGAACATTCATATAAACATTCCTTCAAACAATTCACTGTTTCACCCCAAAAATAACAGTGAGCATTTACATTGCTGAAGGAAGACCTTTCCAAATATTCACGGAGCCCTCACAGAGGTAAGAGTGAACTTCCTTTATTGTTTAGGGCAATACCTTCTTATAGGGTTCCAGAGTCCCGCAGCAATTGGCTATTCCAGATCTATCACCCRCCCATGCTMCGCTACTATTGGCCACTTGTTGTATCAATCTCATCACCCCCTCACACCACCATCAGGCMGGGGGAACATTCCAGCAGGRCTAGAACCTTCTAGCAGTGCAGCATTCTAGCAGGCCTGCTCTGCACCATCCCCCGCCCCGGCTATCACAGTCTCTTGAACTGTATGCTGGGTTGTGCAAATAGGCCTTGTATTACTAAGATATTTCCTACACATTGCTGCTCCAAATGCTCTAAAGTTATCACAGATTTTATCTTGAGTTTTCTTTTTTTTTAAAATCTTTTTCCTGTAAGATAAGCTGAATGCTTGCATCTGACAGCTTAAAAATGCTCTCCTAGAATTTATGACTAATTATATTGTGAGTCAGTCAAATAATACATTCATCCAATAATAAGATGCAAAAGGCAAGAATTTTCAAAAGCCCTTGCACTTGTTTCCCAGTACAGAGAGTGTGACCTATGATGCAGGAGAAATAAAATTACTGCCCAGCAACTATAATTATCCTGGATTCATTCTTCATATGCACTTTTAACACTGTGGGCACACATAATTTCAAGGGATCACAGCCTCTATCTAAACAGTACCTGAGTTATAGTTTTTCTACATCTTCAGTCATCCCTTAATGCACACGCTCCATAAACRTGCGCAAATAAGAGGTCCAGACCCCCAAATCCATCACTGTGTCCCTTGACTCTAGAGTTTTCAGCATTAAGGGGTTCCAAGAAGAGAGATAAAGGAAGAAGGGTGGACATTCAAAAAAAMCCTTTTTTTTTTCTTTTAAAAGTTTTATCTACATGTTAATTAGACCTGTGGATGCCACTGTAAGACATCTCAAACATTTAACAGTTACCTAGCGCAAGCCTTATGCCTGGAAAACAGTGCTTGAAAAAAACCATAACTCAGTTAAATGCCTATTTAATTTCAGGAACCTCAGAAGATAACCACCAAGGTCGCATGAGATGAGCAGAAGTGAAATCTTTCCGATAATTGTGTTTTATATAGAAAAAAAATAYACTAAACCTAGCACAAGCATGATTCCAAGACACAAAAATCTCAGAAGCACAGAAAAAAAAATGCAGGCAAGTTTGTATTTTGGCTCACATGAAAGTCACAAAAAATACCAACTTAGTCCTTATTCTCGTCCAAGGGTGAAGACACCGCAGGGCAGTACATTTCTTTAGGACTTAATCGTTCAAAGTCTTCTCCAGACTAAGAGACCTGATTTTTGTGTGTGTGTGTGTGTGTGTCTGTGTGTGCGTGTGTGTGTATATATGCATGTATATATACACACACACACATATATACACACATATACATATATATACACACATATATGCACACACACATATATACACACATATATTTACACACACATATATACATATATATACACACACACAAATCAGGTCTCTCTCTACATATATATACACACACACACAGATGCAATAATGTATGTTGCAATAAAGAAACCATAACCATAACCATATGGAAAGAAACTGGTAACTTCAAGGTAGAAGCAGGGATGGGAAGAAATCATTTGGGTCAAATTGCGAAAGGACTATATTCTCAGATAAATCATAGCGGAACTACAAAAAATGGCTCCTAACTTCTTAGATTCAGGAACTAGCTAAGTGATGTAGCGTAGCCTTGAAGGACAATTCTGGCAAATGCCACACTCAGAAGCGATTTGGTTCGCCTCAGACACATCTTTGCTCCTGCTGTGCTTAGATCTGCAACCTTATTACATACGTAAGTGTTCTACTTCAGCATTATCGAAAATTCAAACTTTGAAAAGGAGTACTAATATTTACGTGGAGATTTTATCTTGAAATTTGTATTTTCAAGCTTGGAACTAGAGTCAATTTCTAAATGTCTGCACCAGCAAAGGAAATACAATTATCTCTTCCTTTATTCTTTAAAAACATTTCTCTACCTTAGAAAGGTAATTCTACAACTGTACAATATCTACAACTGTAATAGCAGCACACAATTTGACAGAATCAAAAGCTTCCAGAAAACCCAAAATGAGAAAGTAAGTTTTTGCAAGTATTACAAAAGACAGTGCTAATATAGAAAAATCAGAAAGGATGTTTCAAATTCCACTCTCATCCTACGTATACCACAGACATAAGAAGGATTGGAAMATGCCTCTCCCCTCACAGAGATGTGATCCAGAATTTAAGCAAGAATCAGAGGGATAAAAGGAGAGGTTGTGAATGTATAGACCACACATGTTAAGAAGTGTGAAGAACATGGAAGGACAGTTAGTCTGTATGTTTCAGTATGTGGGTGGCTTTCAGCAGTACCTTGCTGTTGCTAAGACAGAAGACACAGTCTTCATCTAACTAAAGCWTTGCTCCCTCAAAGAAGAATTATTTCCTCAAATTTGGTGAGTGTTTAGTGCTAAATGCATGAATGAAGCCCTACTGGCAACCTTAAAAACACCATGCACTGGCAAGACAATGACAGATGCCAGTGATATAGCTGTGTTAGCTTAATGAGCTCTAATCGGAGCACGCAGTCCTTTTTTAAACTGCTTTATAGTAAACATATAGTTTGTTATCCAACTGCAAATCCCCTGTGTAGAAATGTAACCCCCTTGAATAACTATGCAATAAATGTAAACAAATCTTCATGTTGAAGCTTTCCTTTTCATCAAAAGTAAGATAATTCTGGGAAAAAAACAACAAACAACAACAAAAACACAAGCCACTCTGAAGTAATCTTAGAGGATGAATTGGAACAAGTTCTAGAAAAGGTTTCTTCTACAAAGAACGCTGTAGAGAAATATGGCATATAGGCTTGAATCTCCTTTGCTCTTGTAGTACAAGTAAAAAATATTTTATTGATAAACAGAGGATAGAACATCTTATTAAAAAAACTAAGAGAGTTTTCTACTAAGAATTTTACTGAGGACCATGGCTTCTTAATTGGAAGCAAGCACACTAATTAAGATTCTTCAGAAATAAKTTAGTAAATGAATGAGAGAAAGAAATGGAGAACACTGTAGAGAAGAAAGTAAAGCTGAAGCAGCTGGTAATCGGGCTTTAATCGAGCTAATAGAGAAAAAATTAGCTTTTCAACATGTACAAGTGTCTAAAGTTTCCAATACAGAAGTAAGGATAGGAAACTGGGGCAGACGTAAACATCAAAACACAAATCTTGACACTTTAGTTCTCTAGATAGTTTTCTGCTATTAAGCAAATAGCCTTAGTCAGAAAATAAATTCAACTGTAACTCCAAAACTCCAAAAACTGTAACAAAAAAAGCCTACCAGCATCCGAACCATCCGATCAAACATGCTGAAACGTGGATGATTACTTTGGATCTCAGGACATTCACACAATCTGGAAAAAGATAAAATTCTTGGTCTGCTAAAATAAGTTATGTAGATGAAGAGATTCTGATAATAAATTGCTGGAACTAGTTCTGAAAGAAGACAGTCGATGATTCCTCCTTAAAATGTGTGATAAAAGACTCAGAGACTTCAACTTTCTCAAACACAGGCTCGGAAAACAAATTGGCATTCTCAGATGATGTGCACTTCTGGACTAACAACTCTTTAATTTCAGGAGTAAGATGACTCCTCAGAGCTTCTCTAGTCTCACAACTTGGAATGGCAACATTATTCAATCTCTCCAAGCCATAATCTAGAAACTGAGGTTGTCAGCCAAGAAACTCAAAGCTTTCAAAACAACAGATTTMATTCATTATGAATCCTTCACTAGAAGGTCCTGCAGATAAGAATACGCCATTAATTCCTTTCATTTGATAATATGACTCTAATCTCTGACTCTAATCTGTGGAGACAGAGACTGTGCATAGGTAAAAAAAAATTAGTACTTTTGAAAAGGCAAACACTTACTAGATGGTGTGGTTTGCAGCCATAGTAAAACAAATACCAGTAGATAATGAGGCAGAATGGAAGAAAGGATCTTATGGGTTGAAAACATTTAAATCTATCCTTCAGAAGTAATGGAATTCACAAAGTCACATTTTTTTTAAAAGACTTTAGAGGTTCTTTGATGTCCAAACTTTCAGCAATATTCATAAACAGAAACATTAATAATAGTAGCAGCTTTTTCTCCTTAGGTGAGTAATTCTCTCAAGACTGCAATGCTACCTTATGCCGTCTTAAAAAAAAAAAAAAAAAAAAAAAAGCCTATCCCACCTCTTCAAGCAGGTTTCATGACGGCTAGTGATTATAAGGGGACACTAAGATTGAAATAGATGAAATAAGGTGATTGTCAGACCTTCCCTCAGCAGAATTATCTTCCTTATGAAAGCCTGAAGTACCCTTTTTAAGGGAGCAAGTCCTCTATWGTAATTCCTTTGGGAGAAACTTGGCAAAAGTGCAGTCAGACATGCAAGTCCAGCCACAAATGTGACTGCTGGACATGTAACTATCCTGAAATGATAAGAAGGCTATAAAAACAAGAATACTGCTGCCAAGCAATCCTCTGTTATAGTAKAAAATCAAAGATTTTCCTGACATCCTGGGGCAAATATCCTGAAAAAAAAAAAGATATTCAGAGCTGCCTGAACAGTTAATGTTTATATTTTGTCAACACTGAAATATTCACCACTTACATTTTAGCATATCAAAGTATAAATTGTTAAAGCAACATGTTTCCAGTTCTTTATTGAAAAATCTTGATCTAGGTTGCTTAGCTCTTTTGATAGCTGTTAAAGAGACCAACAAAGGAAGATTCAGAAGAGCAGACAAAAAAAAAAAAATTCTCCTCTAGGAATGGGCTATTTTCTATCAATTCATTAGGAGGCATTACACAAGAGACATGTTTCTCCTGTACTAAGTGAAAAGGGTCCCTAACTGAAAAGGGTCTCCTAAGAGGGGCACGTGTGCACGAACATGCTACGCACTTGGCCAGTCAAACAGAGAGTAGTACTTCTCCTAACGCTTCTGAATAAACACAGCCATCAGACAAGTACACAATATGAAGACAAATAAAATTTAACAAAGAAAATGGGAAGTAATCCACTGTAGAGATATGCATACAAAAGAAGMCTCTGCGATACAAGTCCAGAAATCACAGTAAGGTTCTTTATTACCTATTTCATTATTAGCCATATACATTGAGTGGCTGCTGCCCTATTAATGAATATTTGCTCCTTACTGCCTTGACCAGTRTCTCATGACTGGACCTGGGAAATAAATATGTCTTTAATGAGCACCTTTCTGCAACACATCATTATCAGTGTCAGACAAATACATTGACGACYATTATAATATTAGAAGCTGTCACACAGGGGCTTAAAAATGATCCTAACTATAAGTAGTTAAGTAAACGAGGGGTTTCTGCTTCTTTATGACATCAAGGTAATTGAAAATTGGTTGTTTTTATATTTTAGCAAGCATACATAACTACTACCTGGAATATAAGTATGTATTACAAAAATATAAACCACAGGTGGTAAATGCAGTTCAGTCATCAGAAATGTCTACATCATCAAGTATATAATTTCAGAGAAAATCGTTAGTAAGAATGCAAAAGTCTTATGTGGTTGAAAAAAAAAATTTATTAGCCAATTGCCACATATTTGCATTTTATTAATTGTCTCTATGATCTCTTCTCTAAATAAACTTATCCAAAAGCGCAGAACCCATCTGAGCCAGTGAATACTGGCCCTTTGCTTAAGACTGGCCTATAAATGCTGCCAAATGAGTTGAATAAGTTAAAGCAAATTTGAAATATAAATCTGAGGCAGAAAGAGGGTGCCCTGAACTGCCTCCTTTTCTCCAGGTATGTTATTGGTGAAGAAAAAATATTACCACTTGGAAAAAATCCTATATTATTCATACTTCTGGATTCCTATTCCTGCAATGCTAATACAACACACTTTAAGGTCCAGAAAGTAAAAAAAAAGAAAAAACAAGAAAAAAAAAAGAAAGAAGACTCATCTTTAAGAAGGCTTAGCATAAATACAAAGACTCCATATTTTCAAAAATAATGGACTGCTCACTATTTTGACAAGTAAGTACAAATAATTGTACTCAGTCTCATTTTCAGCTGAACAATAATCCCTTTGATATATAAAAGAAACACAAAGTTCTGGCTCACTAATCTGAGGGGAAGAGAAACCAAAAAGATATGCAGAGACTATCAAAGCTCACAAGAATAAAAATGAACATATAATCAGAATTACACATCTACTACATCTAGTAAGTAGGAGTGGAAAAAAAAGTTGACAGAAATTGTGTCAAAGTATATCAACAGAGGTCTGAGGGATACACATAACAATGAACTGGWTGAGTACAATTTAACATGAAACTAGATCTGCCTCTCTCTTACACTATGTATGCAGCTCAATTAAAATATATATTAAGGAATAATATTTGATACTCACTGAAACTACCTTTTGCAGTATTCAGTTTAGAGGAAGCTAAATCTGCAAAACAATTAAGCTAAAGCTTTATGCACAGAGGTGAAATGAGCATGCTTATTATTGGCYAGATATAGCTAAAATTCAAAACCCAATAAACAGGGAACATGAGGATTAAGGATTTAGTAGAATATAGGCTACCTGAGTATGATGGTCATCATTACAAACTCTGCCTTCCTCCTGGATGAGTCAATCATATGCCTGAACACATGCATGTTGTTTATCTCTGCTATTTAAATGTTCTGTTCAGGGCAGACAGGGAGGTAGAGAGAGAGAAAAAAGGTTCTGTAGAGATGTAAATAAAGATACATTTTCGATTGATATTGCTAAAAACAACAAACAAAAACACACACACTGAGGAATTACTCCAAAGTGACATATACATTTTCGTTTATCCTTAAAGAATTCAGAATTCCAGACYTTGAAGTCTTATCTTTTAGAGGGGATTTTCTCAAGAAGCAGAAAAACCCTGTCCCCCTTATTTTTCAGAAGATAGAGAATAAAATGATCTGTAATGCACGGTAGAAAAAGGTTCTGCTGGCAAAGATGTAGTCAAAGCAAAGAGTCTCTCCTGTAATTTTCATGACTCCTTAAGTCAATTACAAATAGATCCTTCCAAGAAAATTAAGGTCAGTGTGTGAATCACACTTTGCAGGCCATTAAAGTGCATAATTTCTCCACAATTCTTCTGACAGGGCTATTATTAAACTATTGTAACAACTACCCTCCAAGTACCAATACAATAAAACATATATTTCTACATTCAACAGAGAGAAAAGCTGAGTACTACCTTTCCTTACATGACATAAAAAAATACATGGATGAGGGAATATTACTGATGTCCTGACAGATCTGTTTTGAAAACTGAGTGCTGAATCAGCCTGAGAAAACTGAACTTCCAAGTGGCCCAAGAAAGATAATGCATCTTTATTCAACATTTCTTAAGTGCTTTGCTGCTGGGTGATGTGCAAGCTATGCTAAGAGAGCAGAGCATTTAGACCAACAGCTCCTCCTCTTCAACTGCACCAACTGCACCTTCTCCTCTTCAGCTCTTCTGGGTACCACAGATACCAAAAATACCTCAAACACTTTTTACTCTAATAGGTAGCTTTTCATGTTATTGTCTTTGAATATGTCATCAACCTGCACAGAATATGTCAACAAGAGAGAAAAAAAAAAAGAAAAAGAAAAAAAAAAATCATGCAGGAGGTGAAGAAACTTTCAATAAGATAGCTGCAGTAACGATGCCYGAATCCAAACAAGTTGGAAAATATATATGAAAAATATTTCATCAAGTAAATAAACCCCAAAGCAGGTGCTTAATTTCCCTCTGCCCTACAGGTGTAACCTCAAATTACTTGGCACATTACTGCTTTGGTATCCTGAAAAGAAACTTTTTGCAATCTTCTCTTACCAAGCACTGCTTCAGTTTTCAGAGCAGTTTCAATTCTGTATGGACTAGCTCCCTTTTGAAAGAAATAAAGCCAGATACTATCCTGCAGGTAGGCAACAAAACATGTCCTAAACTTTCCAATAGAGTATTAATCAACAACTGATCCTTTGGAGAGTTTATCCTGATATAAAAACAGATCTGCTTTGAGCAGGGATTCAACTCTGAGAGATAGCACTTAAGAGTCCTTTCTAGCCTAWATTTTTTTATGACTCTATGGAAATTATACACACTATACACAGTATGATTAACCACCACAGCGCCATCTGGTTTGATCTGCTACTGTTGTTCCAAATTACCTTCTAATGCAAACACAGCCTTCCATATCAAATAGTTCTAGTTTAGCAGCACAACACACTACTTGAATACAACACAAATAATCCTTAGTATTAAAAGGAGTTTGTCAGRATAGCACAGATCTCTCTACAGGTTTCCTCTTGCCAAGGTAGATTAATCTGTGCAATGGTCACAGCTGTTACAGCTAGACTGCTTCCAGGATTCAATTTCAAGATTCAACTTGGTTCAAGTTATTTCAGACATTTCGACACCRAGCTGATAACTACAGTTAACACACTGTTGATACTGTGCAAGATGGAAAACTAGAAAATCATTCGTACAACCTCTGAAAAAAGCAAAACCGAAAAGCTGTCCATCTTTCAATGGTGGAAATTAGCTTTAAGACTGCTATTAACATCATACCACCAGTGGTTAGTGATATCCATTACAAACCAGAATTAATTCCAATTTATCAGTATATCTATTTGTAGCTCAGTATATAACCTCTTATCTTTAGCTGTGTGATAATTTTAAAATCTGTCATCATGATACTACATCCTCAGTATGAAGATGTACTCTTCATATGACCCTTCTCAACAATGACAGGAGATAAGTGAAAGTGAAAAAAATGCAGAGAATAAAAGAAAGATTGAAAAATTATTCAAAAGATTAAAGTATATAATACCAGCTATGTAAAAATCTCTTCACAATAAAATAAACAAAATAATCTCATTCTTCCCTGATTGATAATGAAATGAAAATGCTTGTAAATCTGGTATTCAAGTACTTCCAGCAAAATCTCATTTCCTAAGAAAATAAAGCATACAGGAACATGATCATGTAGTTTTCATGCTCATACTATTCATCTTAAAAATTTTTCAATCTTTGCCCAGTTTCAGTCAACAGACAAGAAGCCTATTTCTCACCGATTAGATTTTCTAAAAGTCTCAAAAACAAAAAAAGCCCCACAATGGTCAAAAAAGGGACTTCCAAAATAATATTCAAGTAGTGTGATACCATCTGAGTTTATGTTACTTATGTTAGTAGGGAAAAGTAAGTTGTTAAGGAGAGACAACGTAAGGTATCTGAYAGATTTCCTTAGGAAGCTAAATATCCTCATTTCTACTGCTCATGAAGAAACTTCTTTACTCAGTTTACTGTTGCTGCAAAGCACAAAAAGATTGCCATATAACTAATTATTCAAAAAAGTCCAGACAACCATTCTTACCACATCTGTTCCATGTCTTCTTTCCAGCAGAAGTCGGAAGATATTAGCTGTAATCTTGTTATCTTGGACACCTTGTCCAAGGCCACGATTGTCATCTTGCATAAGTCGGCGATCCATGATTACTTCTAACTGACCTGGAAAAACAATGTACGAATTTCATGGGTAAAGAAATATGCTAAGCTTTATTAAACATAAGACAATGTCTTTCCCTAAAATAATAATTGCAAAGGATCCCACTTTCTGTCTCACAGATGAAAGAGTAATAGTTGATTGCCACTGCTAGATCAGATTACAAAAACAGTTAAAGTCTTCTGGATTTGGTTGCTTATATCCTCTCAAAACTTCCACAGCCTTCATCCTTTCATCCAATCCTTTATCAACTTCTACAAATTGAAATTCCGCATGAACATTACTGTTAAGTATTATTGTAACTGGGAGACTTGCTGCATCAAGCACTGAAGTGGAGAAGCAGACAGAATAGTTGCATCTGTTTGCAGACTCCTTCTGCAGTGCATCTGTCTTTACGTCATGCTATATGAAAGAGTGCACCTCTAAAGCACATTCTTTCTTCATGTGATTTTTAGGCTGGCATTAGTTCRAAAAAAAAGCAGACAAAATGAAGAATAAATGCTAACAAGCACTCCTTCTATGTARATACCTTCGGTTGTGTGAGAAGAAATTTGAACACTACAAATATTGAATAAGAAGTCTTTAGTTTAGGATAAACTGTAGCACTACCTTTCTGGACTGCTCTGCAGAAACCTCCTGTGTATAGGTTGCATGCACAATTGGTGCATGTATAAGTTTCTCCAGTGCATGTAGAAAAATCCACTAAGTGAACTAGTGCAGAAATGGGAGAAACTTCTAATGTAGAGAAAGAACAGCATATTGCATTAAAAAAACCAWTATACATCAAATCCTACAGCAGAGGGTAGGAAAGAATAAAAAGTTATAGCATATGTATTTCACAGTCCTTGAAGCTGATCCTGAATATGTTGATAATATACACTGAGAAACCCAACTTCATACTGCTGAGATCATAATAAAAGGTAAACTAACTACTCATAGGGAAAACAAGTCTCAAACCAAGAATGGCAGATAAGAAATAATTATCTGTTCTGATAAACCTCACATAGTTGATTTATGGTTTGAAAAACAGGTCAATCTGTTGATCAGCTATCAAAGGTAGTTGCCTAGCTTTTGACTTTTCTGACCAGATCTTTATGAAATACTGAGCTATCTTCACAGGAARGGCTGAGACGAGCATAGTCTTCAGCAGCCTCAGAACATTCAGGTTCATTCTGGTTCTTTATTAAGGAGCCCAATGTGATAAATACATCCCCATCCCATGAGATACAGAGGATATATTTGATGTTGCCAACCACCTCGCCAGGCTCATGTGACATAATAGCACTTGTCAAAGAGATATGCCATATATACACCCTTTCCTATAACAGAGGAAAGGAAAAACACCTCCAATGTCTCTGACTAGACAGAAACTGTGCTCACAGAAAGCCAGTTTCTCCACAATATTTATCTGAAATATTTCAAGCATCATCAGCCATACTTTCCTGACTCAAAGACAAAAAGTCTGCCTATCTCTGCAYACAGCTTGTGTCATTCAGTGATGTAGAGACTAGAATTGTTAAAGAACAAACACAGATACTAGGTAACTGAGCCTCTGCACTCTAATTAGTCTCCATTACCTAGAGGTAACTAGCTTCTATAAAGGTTAAATCACTCCAAGGTTTTTCACAAGATCAGACTAAAGGGAATCTAATTTTGATAAATTTAATTTAACAAAACATGGAAAATTTTGTTTTAATTCTTATTATAAGGTCACCTTAGAATAAAAGGTGGCTRTATTTCATTAAAACATGAATTGTATAACTCATGGAATTAATCAAATCTCAAAATTAACATGCTTTTCCCTTTCACTGGCAGGAAAGAAAGGGCAAGAAAACAATACTGGGTAGCTTTGGTTGGATGTAATTTTATCTCTAGTATGATTGACAGAGAGCTCTTTCCTGAAACACACATTACAGTATACATATATTGACTGAAATAAGGAATGGGTTGATATGGCAAATTAACCAATTTAAGACTTGTAGTTAGTGGGGCACAGGATGCAGCAATGAAGGTATTCTGCATTCTCTTTACTGCTACTTTGCTGTGCTATGACAAAAAGAATATAGATACTAGAGAGGTAAACTCCTTTCAGCACACAGGCAGAATAATCCGACCAAACACAGAACAGCTTTCWAAGGCATGTATATAAGTGAAGAAAAATGGTAATATATCACAGAAGTAAACCCATTCAAGATTTCCCTTGCCCTATAAATAAAGGAATTCTTGGAATTCAGTTCTAGTAACTGAAATCCTTGTAATAACTTAAAACCGATCTACTCAAAATGACAAGTTCGTATAGGACAGAATTTAATGCTGGATGTATAAACAACTAATTCCGAACTATAACGTTATTATAAATTATTTTAGTTTTTAGGTCTAATTTCCTGTACTGAAAAAAAATGGCATTTTCTTGTATGGGAATAGTCTCTCAGTTTGATAATGCAAATGCTCCAGAAGTAGCTATATTTTTCTTAGCTGGTTGGCACAAGTCACAATGATACAAATTTGAATACAACACTAATTGAAAATCTTCTTTTATTGGGGTTGTCAGGTAGCACTCTGCTAAGCAGAAAGAGAAACATCTGCATGTACTGCACGTGTAGCTATCACACCTGGGGTCAATGATGTGTTGAAGACTGGTGAAGCTTRTTCTTACTGGAGTGATTGGATACAAATTAAATTGTCTCAAGAGCTCTACCAAGATCAGAAAAGTTGTTTGGCACGCTAGTCAAAAAAAGAAGTCCAAAACTGCTGTGTTCTTCTGAATTGATGAGAAGATATATTCTTCCRCTATTCTGAGTTACAGGCAATGAATGCAGCTCAAACTAAGTCACAGAACATTCAGMGCTTTTGTTTGATAAGTTTCTCTCCTCCTCCTGCGATCCATAAGCAGACAGATCACCACCTTTTCCTCACTGATAAAGGCCAAGGTCTTTACGAAGARCCTCAATATCATGATAAAGTCAAACAGTAAGTCCCAGAACAAGAAACTGTCATGACATCACAGGACAACAGGTGATCTTTTCATGTGAAAATCTGAATTTCGCAGGGGAAACAGGTATGAAATTTCTTCCCCTCCCTGAAGAGGCAGAGGATTGAAAGTTTTAAATAAAGATTTGGCCTTCTCCTATTCAGGGACAATTTTCGTGTAATTTTAAATTCACAGCATGCAACAACAAGGACACCTTAAATTATGCATTACACACCTTATTTTGTCTGCCACTTGCTAGCATCATTTGATGTCTCCTTGATCTGGCAGTAGAATAGACAGTCAACAACTAACCTCTGGTTCACCTCTCAGAGTGTGAGTCTGAGGAATATACTTCTCTGGTAAAAGGGATGAGGCTGAATGCCTTTTTGGCATTCTTTATATCAACTAGATTTTTCTTGTCAACATATTCATCAACTCTTTCAAAGAATTCCATTGACCTTATGAGGTATAGTTCTGCTTCAATTTTTTACTCAGGGTAATATTTACCCCCTAGTTAATTCTGCTCTTTAAAACAGCACTATTAGTTTGCCTGATAGCGATACAAAGCTAGGCACTCGAGGTTTCTAAGCCTGCTCCGCTCTACCTGAATAATCAAGCAGATTAAAAATAAAGAATATAAATTAGAACGCATACACACACAATTAATAGCATGTTATCTATATTCAGTTTTTTTCTACCAAAGYGTTACAAAAGATAATGAATCATTCAGTTCTGCTGTTTCATCTTTGAGTTCCTCAGAATTCCTATAGGAATACTACCTGGCTATGACAACTTMTCATTCATTTTGTCTTCTCCAGAGCCTCTTTCCAACTAATTTGCTGATTTCAGACAAATCTCTCAATGAAGATTAAGAGATCTCCTTGTGAACAAATGCAATATCCTCTCTATTCTAAAACTTGTCAGAGGTAGATTTTTTTTTTTTTTTGTTAAAATCAGATGGTACTGTAAGGTGTGAGTGAATTAAATATTTTAGATCATCATGATACAGAGTATTTTATACTATCTATCATCTTAAACTTACCATTTTTCAAGCTCGTAACACCTAGAGACTGAGCTGAATGTAGTGTCAAACGAATGCCAACATCTTGGATATAAGCCATTGTAGTCATAGGATAGATATTTGCTTGAAGGGGTAATTTGCTCATCGTCAGTCTGGGCTGAATCTGCATTATGAACATGAACTTCAATAAAATACATTCTTTTCATGTATTTAAATTTCAAAGATCTTTTCACATATTTATCCCACATGCTTTAGAAGCAGTGATTGACAACTGGCACCAAGGTATTCATTTAGCTGTATTATTTAGCTTTTTGGAGATTTGTGGCTAAAACTACAAGGTACTTCTAGATCAAAGAACATTTTTAAAAAACTGAAAGATTCATCAAGGGAACCTGCAAAAAAAGAATTATTACAGTTGTACAATTGAGAGTTTTTTTTTTTTTTTCTCCAAAGAGCAATCTGTGAATATACTTAAGGTAATAGAAAAGGAATTCCTTGATTTCTAATGGGAACTTTAAATGAACGTGCTGGAAGAATTCTTGAACAATACATGACAAATGAATAATAGTATTTAAATTATTTCCATGTTTAAATATTTGCTTTTARGAAAGACAATTTAGGAAAACTATTTAAAGAAAACTGGCAAAAAATGTAATATTTTACTCAACAGGTATTGTTTTAAGTATACTTGCATTATTTGTAGTAACAGTATTGAAAAAACTATTCTTTCTTTTGTCCATGCTGCCAACTCAAAGTTAAGAAAAACAGTTGAAACTATTTCATCCTATAGGTTATAAATAAGATTAACTTACTACACTACAAAAATTACATTTACTTTCTTAATTTCTATCAGAGCAGCAAGTAAATGTCTTCTAGATCTGAGTTGCTAGTTGCTCAGCMTTATACACACAACTAGAGTTTGATTACTCCAACCAAACAGACAAGACAGAGTGGGGAGAAAAGGAATGCAAGCAAATGCATGTTGGCTTGCCAGAGCTTGCGGAATTCCAATTCTTTTGTTTACTAAACTTCGTAAATTCCTTAGAAGATCAACAAAAAGCCCACAAATTGGTTACAATTACAAGTATTAAGAGAGCTGAAAACTGACATCCTTTGCTGCTAKAATTAATAGACCTCATAATTAGTAATTACCTGATATCCGTTAAGATCAGTATAGAATCTATTTTGACTGTTTATGTCTGATGAAATTCTCATTGCAAGCTCACGATTATATTCTCCTCTAATATCCACAATATTGGAAACCTCAAGAGACTGTCCCTCCAAACCTAAAATCGAAGCATTTAAAAATCTTTCAATATTTTTTAAAAAAAATCATCACATAGAAAAGAACAATGGCATTCCCAATATATCACAATCTGTTTTTCTACTGCTGGCTCACCCTTCCTGTCTACACAGATATTTGAAGCTGGTGCAGTTAGGTATTATACAATATAGCAGTGCTTCTAATTCAGGAGTCATGTTCAGGAGTGACTGGACTGTCATTCCAAAACCTTCACTTAAGTAGGTCAGTTACTGTATTACAGTAATTCAGAATACTCATGACAAGAACCAATGTATGTTCTTATAAATCAGTAGGAAATGTCACATCACTTTTAAGTGCTATCTTTAGCTTTAGCTAATGCCCTAGAACCACGTCTTGGCATTCACTACTCCCCTTATGCTATAGCTTTTCACAGGCAACAGTGAAGTTACCAGGCTATGACTGAGCAACCGTTCTTACTGAGCAGCAAATTGGCGAGCTGTTATAACTGAAAGACAAAATTTACAGACTAATACGAGTATGATCAGGAAATAAATGTAGTCTAATGGGACTAATGGTTGGCCTAAAGAGAAGTACCAAACCGCGTGAASACCAACACTCTTCCCCTACTGCATAATTTCAGCTAACAGAAAAAAAAAGTTGAATTTAATGAATCACTGAAAGCCTCTAATAAAAGGACTTTTTTTTTTATGTCAATCATTTTAAAAGCAACAACAGATAAATACACAGAGTTAAATTTCACTCTGTGGTCAATTATGGAAAAGAATCCTCAAGCCACAGGGTTTTCTGCTCTGACAGACCAAATAAAAGCAACAGAAGTCTGAAGAAGAGAGAGGGAAAAGCAGTGTTTAGTCAAAACTGTTTCCTTTACAAAAAACCAAAAATGGTATAATCTGAAGAACTCCCTGCAGATAATTTATACTATAAGACTTCCCAGTGCTGCAAGATGCCTCCAACAAATCTGCTGAGTTAACATTTCCTTTATGTTACCGATTGTCTAAGAGAGGCTTAGAAAGGAATCATGTTGTCTTGAGATCCTGTGGGGAGTTTACCTGAAGCACACTTTGCTAGTTTAGAAACGCATTTAAAGAAGTGTCCAAGACTTCAGTGACAAAAAATAAAGAATGAGAACCTAGGCACAGTTTCAAAGTTCTTACCCTGGATTTTATAGAGTCGCATCGTATGAGTCACATGAGGGAAAAAACATACAACTTCTGAGAAAATCCTTCCACGAGTGACTCTTACAGTAGGTGGATCTGTAAAAATATAAGGCTACAGAAAGAAAAGAGAAAGTTAGAACAAGTATTTTAAAACTCTGTACAATAGCACTTYCAATAAATTAAAGCAGTTATTAAATATTAGTCATTTTATTTTTTAAAAGCATATAACAATGTAACTATGCTACTCTTCTAAGTCTAGCATAAAAAACAAGAATTATTGTTCCTAATCTGAAGTTCAAAAATTCAACATTTTTTAACAAGTCTCACCTTTTATTAGCTAAAATTAGCATAAACATCATTACCCACCT
This sequence comes from Eudromia elegans, assembly GCA_003342815.1. Classification (NCBI taxonomy): domain Eukaryota; kingdom Metazoa; phylum Chordata; class Aves; order Tinamiformes; family Tinamidae; genus Eudromia; species Eudromia elegans. The sequence goes on along the minus strand of PTEX01000386.1, from coordinate 353,949 downwards.
CAAAGATATTTTATGAGGATCAATGAATACAAGATCTACAGATACCTGCTGTAATGTATAAYTATTGCAAACATCTGAAGTCGTTTTCTGTGAGCAAGATTATAGTTGCTAACCAGTAAACAAGTATAATATCATAGGTTCACAACATTTAACAGCTAGATTAACTGCCTGCTTTGTTTGTGAACAGCTTACTGTAACAGTGGTGTATACTGTACGAGGAAAACCTGCATCTATACTGCCTTGTGGATCAATTTGTGAACTCTTTTTAGAGTAAAGATTTAAAAGAGAATGCTTTAAATGGAAACTTTTCTTCAGCAAAAGCAACTTCTGTTGATGAGCATCCTGGAATGTAGGGTACAGGAGGTAAGACACTGCAAGAGGGAGACTGGGTTCTGATTAAGGTCTCTCAAAAGCCCTGTCTACAATAAAAACAAACAAACAAACAAAAATCTATGATCAAACTTAAGAAATAAACAGAATGGTTTTCATTAGCATACACACAGTTGAGTCTCAGCTAAGTAAATTTTGATATTTTTGAAAAAGCCAATCCAAACTGAACTGTATGCATTATACAGAAATATATGAATACAAATATAAAAATCAGATAAGTGTATATAAATCAAAAYGAAACAAAATATATGCCCCCCTAAAAGAGCAAAACTATTGTAAGACAATATTATTAAGACAACAGTATTAAGACTTCATTTAAAAAATACAAACATACTCAAAACTTTTCATTTGTCTAAAAAGGAGGCTACCATTTTTCTATGAGCAGTACAATAATAAGATGGACAAAGACCGTCCTTTCTCCTTACTAGTGAGGAGCTGGCCCATTAAAGTTCTTGGACCTTATCCAGGATTGAAGACATGAAATGGAAAGAGGCCTGACGAGCAAGACAAATGGAAAAGGTTGTGTGTCTAATTACAAAAGTCAAAATTATCTGGATTTAAAAGCCAATTACCTAGATAAAAAGCAAAATTTATTTAGTATATAYGCATATATTTTATACACATATCAAAAATAGCTGGAGAAACTCTGTGCTTCATCACTTCTTACCCTAAAGTACGATGGTGACAATGACAACAATTATCAAAATATGTTCTCTCAATACAAGTCAAAAGCCAAAACAGACATATTTAGCAGCTCTCAAATTCCAGGATATTACTGCATAAAATGTGCCACCATTTTCAAAGCCATGGAGGTATGCAAAGCAATCCTCCAAACTTAGACAAAGACATCTATACTTACCATTCTGAACTACGGGGAAAGAGGAGGGGAGAGGAAAAGAGGAATGAAGTGCCATTTTGTGGAAGTGAAGAAATTTTTTTACAATAATTAGATTCCAAAAGCATTTGTATTAAAAAAAAAAAGGTACAAGTTTCTCATTGAGACACTGAAGGCAGGAGAAATAGTACAAAGRAGGAAGTGGAGTTACAAAATGATGGTTTGGCTTTGGTTTTCAGGATTAAATAATTTTCTGATACAAAGAGTAAAGATATGATGTCTGCCATGTGTCGTCAGGGAGGCTTCTTCATCCTGATTACTGGGGAAACAGGAGAAGTAAAGCAAAACTTTGGTGTTGACATAATAGGCAAGCCTCTTAACTTCCCTTTAGTAGCTGAAAGAGTGTCTTTTCCAGTGTGAAGGACTCTATAATTACTCACATCTTGAATTCAGAATAAAAATATCTGGATCTCATATCCAGCAGTAATATCAAGGCCCTATTTCATAAAAAACAAAAATTAATAACTGCTGTGAAATCTGATTCCCATAAGCAACACTGGAATCAGGTTGACTGTACCAAAATTCAGTTAACGTATCATATCAGGCTTTAAGACTAGACATAAGTATTTTCAGAAATTGAATAACAGAACTATAAAACACAGGCTCCAGGATCTGTTGTTCAGTACTCACTCACATTTTTAAAAAAATAGGACCATATGTCCTCCTTGGGAGGTGGGGGGGAGAACAGGGAAGTCAAGTTGGAAACATTAAGGGAAGATACTGGGAATGCAACAGTATTCCATAGCTCCCTAGGGTATCTTAAAACACTCGGCACCATTTGGAGCATCGAGATGCCAGGAGGCAAAAGTGAMTGGAGAGATGCCTACTCTTAAAGATTCACTGCCTTTCTGTATGACATACTGGCATGACATTCTGAAGCCTAAAGGCATAAAGTATAGCCAGTAAGAAATCTTTCCCCTTTCAGTAGACTGAAGCACCACTAGCCATCACAACACAGCCTAGAAATTTTTGGCAGTGCAGTATACGATTGGGGTAGAAGCCAAACAAACTCCCACTTGCATTTGAGAAGTCTGTGTTTTAAACAAAGAACTTGAAACATTCTTCAAGATAACTTGCCTCTCAATAGCAGAGTTTGTCCCAGTCTGAGATCAGGCTAGGTTTTGGGAAAGATCAAATGCCAYGGCATCTGGAGATCTGTGTTTTGGGAACTGCATAGTGGAAGAGAGTCTAGACACTCKACCATGTTTTTCTCCAGAAACAAATGTGGTCCAGATCTTTAGACAGTAGGTATGATGCTGATACTTGAGGGAGCATCAAGGAAATATGACCCACTCCTGAAACAGCTGATTCCTGAATATTGGGAACATCCACCAGGTAATGGCATCAATGTGCTAGTCTTTTGCTTTTATCAGAATACAAAGATATAGGAACGAACAAAAGAAAAATATTTACACTTTAATGAATCATACAATAGTTGAGGTTGGAAAGGACCTCTAGAGATCAACTGATCCAACCCCCCTGCTCCAGCAGGGACACCCAGAGCACGKSGCACAGGGTGGCATCGAGGCAGGCTTGGAAGAWCTCCAGAGAAGGAGACTCCACAAYCTCTCTGGGCAGMCTGTGCCAGGGCTCTGGCACCTTCACAGGAAAGAAGTTCTTAATAACATGGACAAGAAACTGCCTGTGTTGCAATTTGCACCCATTACCCTTTATGCTATTGCAACCACCACCACTAAAAAGAGTTTGGCCCCATCCACTTTACATTCTCCTGTAAAGTATTTATACATGTTAATCAAATTTCCTCTCAGTCTTCTCTAAGCTAAGCAGGCCCAATCCCCTTTAGTCTTTTTTCATATGGTAGATTCTCTAGTCCCTTAATCATCTTTGTTGCTATACGCTGCACCCTCTCCAGCATCTCCACATTCCTCTTCTCCTGAAGAGCCCAGAACTGCACCCARTACTCCAGRTGCGGCCTCACCAGAGCTGAGCAGAGGGGCAGGATCCCCTCCCTCAACCTGCTGGCAAYGCTCCTCCTGATGCAGCCAGGATCCCATTGGCCTTCTTGGCCACCAGCGCACAYTGCTGACTCAGGGTAACTTGTTGTCAACCAGGACTCCCAAATYCCTCTCCACAGAGCTGCTTTCCAGCAGATCAGTCCCTAATCTGTCCTGGTGCCTGGAGTTATTCCTCCCCGGGTGCAGGACCTTGTACTTGTCCTTGTTAAACCTCATGAGGTTTCTGTCTGCCCAACTCTCCAACCTGTCCAGGTCTCCCTGGATGGCAGCACAGCCCTCTGGAGTGTCGGCCACTCCATCCACTTTGGTGTCACCCACTAACTTGCTCAGGGTRCCCTYTATGCCCTTGTCCAAGTCATTGATGAACAAGTTGAACAGCCCTGGGCCCAGYACTGACCCCTGGCGGCACCGCTGGCCACAGGCCTCCAGCTAGACTCAGTCCTGTTTATCACCACCCTCTGAGCTCTGCCATGCAGTCAGTTCTCCATCCACCTCACTGTCCACTCATCTAACTTGTACTTCCAGAGCTTCCCCAAAGGATGTTACAGGAGATWGTGCCGAAAGCCTCGCTGAAGTCAAGGYAGACAATATCCATAACTCTCCTACCATCCATCCRGCCAGTCACCCCATCATAGAAGGCTATCAGGTTCGTCAAGCATGATTTCCCTTTGGTGAATCCATGATGACTACTACTGAGCACCTTCTCCTCCATAACCTTTCCAGGGACAGAGGTGAGGCTAATGGGCCTGAGGAGTTTCCCAGCTCCTCTCTCTTGTGCTTTTTGAAGGCTGGAGTGACGTTGATTTCTTCCAGTCCTCTGGCACCTCTCCYGCTCTGCACAACCTCTCCCAAGATGATGGAGAGCGGTTCAGCAACAACCCTTGCCAGTTCCCTCAGCACYCTTGGGTGCATCTTATCCGAGCCCATAGATTTATGGGTGTCCGGTTTGCTTAAATAACCCCTAGCCCATCTCTCCTGGTTCTCCCTCTCTCATGTCTGGGCTCTGTAGTTMATGGGGACCAGCCTTAGTAGTGAAGACAGAAGCAAAGAAGRCATTTAGTAACTGCCTTCTCCGCATCCTCCATCACCAAGCAGCGGACCAAAATTTTCCCTAGTCTTCCTCTTGCAGTTGCTGTATTTGTAGAAGCCCTTCCTGCTGTCCCTGACATCCCTCACTAACTAATTCCAAATGGGCCTTGGTCTTCCTCGCTGCATCCCTGCATTCCCTGACAATGTTCCTATATTCTTCACATATGGCCTGGCCCTCTTCCACATTAYGTATGTGTTCTTTTTCTCATTAAGTTTACCTGACAGCTTTTCACTCATCTATGTAGATCTCCAGCCTGCCTTGCTTGACTTCTTTCTTGCAGGAATAAGGTCTGCTGAAGCAAAAGAYTGGCAGATTGACACAGTGGGATACTCTAAATGTGTAGTCTCAAACATTTTGGACAGTGGAACATTCTAGTCTTGCCAATAAAAACAGAGAAAATATAACACTATGTTTCTGGGGTTTTTTTGTTTGCAAGCCAAGGAGGCAGATAATTTGGATACAAGTTCTCCTGAACAAAAAGGAAAATAGGCTTGTCCATTAGGTTTAAAAAAGCAAAACAAAAACAAACAAACAAACAGGTTTCTCACGAAAAACATTTCCTAAAGCCACGAGCAGTAAGCAGCTGCAGCTATAYAGGTCAGATATTACATTCAGATGAAGACCAAGTGTGACCAAAGGCCTAGAAAAAATCAGTAACATAAGATGTCCTGCGAGATAAAAAGAAACATCTACTAAAATCACTAATAAGTTAGTGACCACAGTAGTTAGTATATACATCCATGCATGCATAGATACCGCTGCTTGAAAAAGAACCACAATTTCCTGAAGTGTGTTTAATGAAAAGCAAGTTTAGATTCTGAAAAACTGTTTCATTAAAGCAAGAGAATGAACCAGTACTCTGATTCCACAGGAAAACAGCATCTGACTCCTTGGAAATAACTGCTTCATCCTATCCCCTACTGACACAGAATATTGCTAATAAGTAGGTCTTCACATACTCAGTAATGTTAAGAAAAAATACAGACATCAAACTGTTCTGAAATCAAACCTGTTTATGGGGTACTGAAATCCTTCCCCATATCTAATAGATTTATAGAGTTGATCCTCTTTCGCAAAAGCAAAGKAGATCCAAATAGGTTTTCCATTATATCCATGATGCATTGATTTGTATTTGTAGTGAAGCATACTAAGAAGGTCCACATAATCTAGTCAGTTAAGCGGCTGCTAGTTTCTAAATTAAAAAACTACCCAAGTTTTCCCTTAGAGCTTTTYTTTTAGTCCAGAAGTAGAAAATGAAAAGACATGCAAGCAGCACAACTACCCTTGCAGACCTCTGCTCTGTGTCATTGTCCTTAAATTTTACACTGGTGTTCCTGACCTGAACAGTTGAACACTAAACAACTTCAACACTTTAAGTAGCATGGACAGTGTATTCCATAGTCTGAACTCTCTGCCACAACCCCAGCAAAAACAGTACTGTCCTCACTAGCAGTTGTCTAGGTGCACCAACAATGTTGGCCATTGTTGTAGTCCACCTCACACCAAGAAATGGGATTGGAATAGGAACATTCACTTTCTCACCAACCACTTTCCCCACCGGTGTACCTGTTCAAGTACTTGCCATACTCAAGGCTTGCTCAGAGGCTAAGAAAGACTGACAAAATGCAAGTAAGTCCCTAGATTGAAGCACAAAGGCCAGATGTACCTGCTGGCTATCATATGGAAAATCATGAGTATGTGACAGTAGTTGAACTATAAGTTTGTAACTGAATGCCTTTATTTGGCAACACTAATCAAGTATGAATTTGTTTTCAAAGCTGACAGTATGTGTGTTGCTACAGATACCAGCACTGAGTAACTGAAATYTTGTGTTTATTAATGCATAATTAAATGGATATCAGAAAACAACCATTGTGGATTTCCTTAAGTAGACAAGCTAGGAAAATTAGACCAACATATGTWTCAAACTTTCTCAAATGATGTGGTTTTAAGTGATGGTCTGCAAACCTAGCAAGTTACAGCATGAAATTTCCCAAAAGTGGCTGAAGACCCTACGAGTAGAAAGTACTGTAATAAAGAAGATTTTTATACTAGATGAAGAATAATKATTTCTGAATACTACAGAACTGAAAATAGAGAAACCGAGACTTTATTAGTTAACAAAGGCAAATGAAGTACGCAAAGAAATCGCCTAAAAAACCATAATTCTTTATATATTTGGGCAGAGATACAAGGGATGATAGAAGATAAAGGAAAAAGGGGGTGAAGGAAGATGAGGGAAAAATCCCTACCTAAGCTCTATCCTACTGCCATTTTCCTTAAAGGACTTRGAAAGCACAGTCAACTCATCTCACACTAAGAAATCTGAATAGAAACACATTTTTTTTTCACTAAAGACAAAAAATCATCAGTTGAATGTGTTTAAAAACTGYTATAGAATTACACTGATATTCCCAGTGGGACATGTTAATTCTTGCTATTAAAATGCAAGCCAAATGTGCCTTAGAGTAAATTAATGAAGCACAATTTTCAAAAGTGATTTTTTTTTGTGTTTTCATTCTTTATGCATAAAGTTAGAAAATGTGAACATAGTGCCCTTAAAAGCTTAATATTAAATGTACTTTTAATTTTGCCATACTGTGTTCATTTTAACGAGGCTTCGCAGTTAGGTGATACACTTTTTTTCCTTTAAATCTAAATCATTTTTCCTATATGGAAAAAGATTTTTTCACGCGTAGATTTTTGCAAAACAAATATTCAGAAATATAGTGAAATCTCTTAAATCTACTGATTTTTGCYTTATAGGAAAATATCCTTATAGGAAGGCTCCAGAAGTATGGATTGGATGTGTGAACAGTGAGATGGAGCAAGAACTGCCATCCAGATGGACCTGGACATGCTGGGGAGTTGGGCAGACAGGAACCTCATGAGGTTCAACAAGGACAAGTACAGGGTCCTGCACTTGGGCAGGAATAACCCCAGGCAYCAGGACAGATTAGGGGCTGACCTGTTGGAAAGCAGCTCCAAGGAGAGGGATTTGGGARTCYTGGTTGACAACAAGTTACCCATGAGTCAGCAATGTGCCCTGGTGGCCAAGAAGGCCAATGGGATCCTGGCCTGCATCAAGAGAAGCGTTGCCAGCAGGTTGAGGGARGAGATCCTGCCCCTCCAATTAATATGTATAAATATCTGAGGTATGATTSTAGGGAGGAGAGGGYTAAACTGTTCTTGGTAGCAGTCAGTGATAAGACATGGAGTAATGATTTCAAATTGAAACACAAGAAGTTCTATGTCCATGTGAGGAAGAACTTCTTTCTTGTGAGGGCRATGGAGCCCTGGCACATGCTACCCAGARAGGTTGTGGAGTCTCCTTCTCCGGAGATCTTCCAAACCTGCYTGGATGCCACCCTTCTCCCTGTGCTTTAGGGGTACCTGCTGGAGCAAGTGGGTTGGACTAGATGATCTCTAGAGGTCCCATTCAACCTCAACCATTCTGTGATTCTGTAAGCAGAACACCAAGTAGTGTCTAAAATAAAATTTCCAGTAAGTTTTCAGTATCTACCCRAGGAAAGGTGGTGAGGATGGATGGTGGTCAGGATCTGGGTGGGGGTGGGGATAGTGGAGCAGGAGGGAGATATCATCCAGGTATTCACAAACTAAATAGAAGTCTGACATTTAAAAATTATGAATAAGTGAGCCCTGGTGAACATAGCTGTTTTGAAAATATTAATGTAATACAAAAAATAAAATACRTACTCAAAAATTATTTAAAACATTGCTTAAAACAGCCAACTGAGAGATCTCAAAAACCATGCTCCTATGACAGGCTTCTAAAAGGAAAGACATGCCTTTGTCCATATCAGGTTTTGGGTTCCAAAAATGACAGAGTAGACTTTTCTTTGTAACAAGAGCAAGATAAAGACTCGTCTTATTTCTGAGTTTTCAATTAACACAAATATGCAGTTACTTTCTAATAATTACTCTGCTAAAAATACTGACCATACTAGAGAACTAAATCAGAAAAAAAATGAGTGCATGCATCAACTGGGACGAAGTATCTTAACTATTCTATTAAACAACATATACTGAACCCAATTAAGAGGTACCACATACCCTTAATGGAGTTGGAAACACTTCATTCAAACTAAAGAAGTCTTAAGAATCACAAAAATTAGGAGAAACAGAAATGTACATATGTATCTCCTGGACATTTTTATCATATCAAGTAAAAGTGGACTTGTTTTAATAACAAATGGTCTGATTTCAACGTATTGTTTGCAATGGTAGCAATCTTACTTAAATTCCTTGGTGAATGATTAATATCCTTGATACAGTTGCACTTTCAAATTAACACTGCATTTTTTTCCAAATCTAGGGTTTTGAAATACAAAGTTTCACCAATCATTTCAATAACCAATATAACTCCTTYCAGGCACACAGTAGAATTTCAGTATTAGGGAGATCTACTTCCTCCAATTCATATTTGCAGAGTGCTTCAAGACAGTTCAAGATTCAAATCTCTATACAAACAAAAGACGTACCTTGGCATCTCCATCAGGCAAGAAGAGATAAGCGCCACTCTTATCCCGGTTACTTGTAGTTCCATACCATGCAAACTCCACCTTCATTTGATGGTTTTTACCATCTTCTTTCGTATTTATTTTCTAAGGAAAGAGAATCACATTTGAAATGTCTCTGTGTATCTAGAGACATTTTGTTGTCCCTGAACAAGATAAAAAGTTCCTGAGAAAGTAAAATGGAAGTATTTCAAACTATGTGGTAACATACCTCCAGTAGTCCAGACATTCCAGAGAACCACAGTTTCATATAGGAGTTCTCTAAAATTATATTATCTGCAGAATTTTGCATCTCCTTAATCTTGAAAATGTTGTCTGGCTTAACTTGCATGTTATTCCTTCCATTCATATATATAGTATAATCAGCTAAATCTGCTTCTGAACTCTGAGCCTCCAAAAGCTGGTAGACTGCAAGCCCCAAAGGTGGTAGATGTGCCAAGAAAGAGATCTGTTTGGGRTAGAAAAAAGGAGCCTTTACTAAAAAAGAAAAGAAAATTATCAACTTGTTGCATTAGATTAATTTCTGGTGCAAYTCCTTTTGCCACGACAACTACAGAAGAGCTGATTTTTTCCCAGTTTCCAAAAATAAACAATCATAAACAATATTCTAAAATAAACAGCTGAAGCATATGAAGAAAAATTAGCAAATAATGCTTGTGTTACTAATCTAAACAGAGTTACAGTCACTGTCATTTTAATGCAATAACGGTTTTCAGTTTCCTTAAAAACTAATGTTACTTCAGTTTGCGGTTGTAAGTATGTTTGCTATGCATTAAAAATGAATATGTATCATGTGAAGAACCTTATAGACCACTTCAAAAATTCAAAAATTTAAAAAAGGAATATATAGGGAAATTTTCTCATTTTTAATTTCTACTTATTTAGGAACTACTAAAAAAATTTCTGCACGTAAGAGTAATATAGATGGCAGACTTCCAAGGGAATCTGCTTAGAATGGGAGATACAGAAATGTCATTTTCTTTCTCCTTCTTCTACAGCCTCTGCAATTCTTACATTAGGTTAATTATCAATAATTACCCTCTGGAGAAGCCCAAGAAACACTTGGCTCACACAGAGATCTATATAGTATTTTGTTTCTTTTTATTAATCCTTACAATTACATAAAACCAYACACTCTTCCAGTTTCTGATGTGTGATAACTGGGGATAATCTTTTACGATAAGCARTAATTCAAAAATTCTCAGATACATTGTTTAATTCAAAAATTCTCAAAGTTCTTTAGAATCAGAAATAGGAGGTAGAAATAAAACCATCTGCTGGGCTTGAGTACAGAGGAATGGAGATTACAAGCCTGCCTCCTTATGTGGAAAACAAAAATTCAGAAGCCAACTGCTTAAGTCATTGCAGCTAAAGACTTAAGAAGCCTTAACGTTGGAGTGCTTGAGACTATATAAACTGTGTGATTGTGCATATGAGAGAAAAAGTAGTTTTAGAACTACAGCTTTAGGAAGAAAAGACAGATTCAACATTTTACTCTCATGCAGCTATTATCAACTCTGCAGGTAACTGACCCTTTCATCATAATGCATCATTTTATGGAAATTCCATATATAATCACTCTAAGATTTTTTTTAATTTATATTAAATATACATGCTTCTTTTATCCTTAAAATGAGTGAATTAGTGACATTACCTACAGAAGACTGAAATGCCCATAGAGGATGTGTACTTTTCATTCCTGTGTCATTTTTGTGAAGCTACAGTATCTCTCAAATAAAAATACTTTATTACATTTTACTTAAAGTAGCATACCTGATATGCTTCATGTGATACTGTAGTTGCTCCATCCCAAACCGCACTAACTTGTATTGCAACAGGTTTTCCCAAAGGAGATAATACTGTAACTCTGGGTAAATTCACATTGACTGAAACCACTGAAAATCGCTCTTGTTCCACGGGATTATATATCACAAGGTATCTGCAAAAGTATATTTGCCAAATTATCTTTGTGAAACAAGCTTTTACAGGTTTAATATTACTGCACATAAATTATACAAACAAAGCATTAAAACAATGCTAAAACAACAAGTACATACCACAACAAATAAGTATGCAAAACATAACCCAGAAACAATGAATACTTAACATCAACTCTTGGCAGGTCTTTTCTATTACTTTTCAAGTACCTCAAATAAAAGGAATCTTGAAAATACCATACAATAAGCTAATATCACATCCTAACTTCTATATCTATTTATATTTACAATCTCAGAATAGGTATTCACATTAATCAAATGTTTTTGTTTTGTTTTTCAGGATGAATTATTAATTTTTTATCCACAATGGTTTTGTGGTTTTCCCTTCATTTAAAACATAATTTGGAAACAATGATGTAATGAACAAAACTTTGTGTACGTACATATATCTGATGTACATTCCTTGAAGCAACTAGTTTCTTTCTGCTATAAGGAAAAGCCCAAAATTATTTAAGTACAAAGTTTTATCAAAATTCTCTTTGGCAAATGCCACATACATACTGAAATCTATTTAATTGGATGCATATGGAATAATTGATTTTATACACATACAACTGCTCCCTGAAATTTCTGTCATTTTATAAATAAACAAAATAAAACCTTATGTGCCTCTCAATGAAAAATACTCCTGACAAAATTTCTTATGACTTTTTAAATTAACAACAGAACCAATATTCTATCTTCAATCTCCCTGTTGTCCTTTTCCACTATAAGACAGCTCTTCACGAAATTCTGTCTTCACCAGCTCCCAAAACTTCCATCTATTACTTATCAAATCATTCCTTGAACATTTCTTCTACTAGGTTCTTACTCTCTGCCCACTTTTCAATGAAGGCGTGTCAGGTGTTTATTAGTATTTTTCCTTCTCTTTCTTCCACTTCTTAACTTTCAAATTCAATTACCACCTTTACAGATCAAACTACTTCATCTAGAAATGTTTCTATCCAAACTGGAAATCTCTTTCACATCTTTATCTTGAATGTCACCTGTAATTTCAGCCTCCTTCCAGCATCTCACATGTCAATTAAGTATTCTTAATCCAACATCAGTTAATCCAGCACCCGCATATGATATTATGGCCCACTTAACAAATCACCGATGTAGTTAAATACTTTGACCTTTTATTTTCTCTTTTCTTCCATTAGCTCTAAATGCACACCAGAGGCCTTTCTCTAAGCAAGTGCTAGWGAAGAATAAGCTCTCCTGGTACCTGTGATCTACCTTTAAGATAAGTCTGAAGGCAGTAGAAGTCTGATTGGCAGTAGAGAAAGAAATAACTTTGAATATAACGAAAGTGGAGAGAAGCAATAGCAAAGTGTTCAYAGTTAATAAAGGAAGAAAAAATTAATCTGCTTCTGTGTGATGCAACTTCAATACAGCTTTAGTACAAGGTCAAACTGGTAACCTAATGCACCACTCAACTATGAATGCAATACAAACACACCAAGGATAACATCTTCCCTTTTTTCTCCATTCAGCTACACTGGTTTCRCCCTGCACTTTCTTTTTTAATAATATTCCTCTAGTTTTAGCAACCAGTTTTGTTCTGCTGATAACCAGAATCCTTATCAACATTGACCATTTCATCATCTTCTGATTATCCTTTCACTGTCTCCTTCTTTTCTTCTGCATCAAGCTTGAGTTGCTTATTTCCAGCTTCATAGCTCTTCAAAGAGACCTTACAGTCTCACAGTMAGTAGGAAAGGGCAACTCTAACTTCTCAATTGTTGAATCAACTATGATCAAAGGCTCTATTAGTTTTTTCAAATAATAATCTTCAGACCACCTGCCACAGCTTGAATAAGCTTTCAATAAAAAATATTCCCTCCTTCAAATCTGCTCTTTAAAACTTCCTGGGTTCAACTACTGGTCACTGTTAAACATAACAACTATTTTCTTTGTATATCTGTATGCATCTGGCTGTTGTCAGTATTTACTAATGCAATCAAAAGTGCTTTGGGAGGTTGTCTTTTTAACCAGTTTCACACCGAGGGCTCACAGACAATATAAATAATTAACAGTATTCTGCATTAGCTTTCAAAGTCTTGAACAACTTTTGCAAGAGTTTGTCAGAGTCTCCTCARACTCATGTAAGTCATATACTTGTATTTTACTGTAAGTTTTTTTTTTTCTTCTTTGGATAAAATGTTAAGTATTAACATTTTTATAATTTTTACGGAATCAAAACCTAAGTAAAATAACACTGCACTTAGTCCGGTCTTTAGGAAGCAGCAAGACTAAAAGAATAACAAAAGTGAAACGTATTTAAGAACTATTTATATACCTTGAAAAAAAGAGAGGGCTGTGTCAAATATAATATGGTTCTATGAGTTGATCCAACCCAAACAGTCAGAATAGATCTTCATTCTCATGGATATAACATTACAAAAATGTTTTGTTTATTCTTTCTGTGAAAYAGAAATCCTCAGTTCTTACGCCCCTGTACCACAAAATACATTACAGATACAGTTTGTTTCTAGTAATGACATCTTCATTAAATTTTATTTTTCTGTAAAAACAAATTYACATGAACATATTTCCAAAGACTTTGTGATCTTCTCTAGCAACTTCAATTAGTAGTGTGACAAAAAAATAAAAAAGGTTAAAAATTGTGATACGATCAATTTACATCCCCACACTATTCTTCTTTGATAACAGACTAAAGCAAACTGTAGTTGTGTCAAGTTACATATGCACTGCACCTTCTTAAACAATTGTATTACAAATGTATTATGGCAATCAGATAAGGATAGTGAGAACAGGGCTGATTTCTGACTGTAGAGACCTGTCTAGATGTCAATAATTTTTTTCCAAATTTTATTTCTGTAAAATTGAAGTACCTAGGAGGATGCAATTGTTATATATAAACACAAAAGCACTGACTAGAGCAATTAAATCAGGTAAGCTTTGAAGTATCACTCAATTCCTACTCATAAATAGCACCTCATTATAACTAGAAAGAAATAATTAAAATTCATTGTGGAACAAAACTATACTAAGCTATAACATTACAAAGAATGTCATCCACAAAGGTTGAGCACAGCTGCTTGACATATATAATGTAACTCTAGTTACGTTATACAGAAAAGCAACGTGACAAATGTGGCAAAAACAGGAATAATACTCCCTCTTCCAGAAGCAGCAAGTAGTATTTTCCTTTCACTATTTAGATCACTACTCTCTGGCAACAGCAAAATGAAAAATACCCAATCGAAAGGGAACAAAGAGAAAAATGTTGATGTCCACCAGGAAGATTCTAAAGGAAAATTTGACTCAAAATATTTTACTTTAGAAACACCAGTTTGGCTGAGCCGCTTCATTTATTCATAAGAAATAAACGTAAAACAGATGCAGATCTGAGCTGTTGGTGCTAAATGAGATGCAACTTGCATGTACAAACAGTTGCAATTTCAGAAGACCAAATTCTGTCACTTGTGTTTTAGAAAGACATGCCTTTTTTTTTGACTCATACTTGTTTGGATCTCTGAAACCTATAATGAGTATTTTTTATTCATGTAAACTTGATAATTTTTCTTAAACGACCCAGTATATGACACTGACAGACTTGTCTATTAAGCATGTGCAATAAATGTCTAATACAGAGTATTTTGACAGGCTTATGTAGCAGAAATTTAACTTGTCCAATCTTTTTCAGCAGTGCTAAAAAAGGTTACCGTCTTTAACTTGTCTAACCTTCTTCCACATAATTTAAAAAACTACCATACTACCATCCCTTGGTCTTATTTCAAATGACATCTTTAATAATTTATCAAGAAAAACTGGAGTTTAGCTGTATTCACAAGAAAGAAGTGTAAAAGGGTTGCCTCCAACAGTATTGACCCTCAACTTTCTGAATGCTAGGGCAAATTACTTATTAAACTGTGAAGAGCTACAGTACTGTAGAATATTATTCTTTTGTTTCCCTAAGATGTCTAAGTATATGGACATGCATATATGTACACACAAATTCACCAATAACACTTGTCATTGGAGTACCTTATACTTTTAAAAGTTCATTCAGTGACCACTTTAAGAGTGATGCCATCGAGTGATGCCATCAAGTGATGTCAGAAATCAGAACTCAGTAAAAATAAATGTCAAAGAATCATCAGTGACAAAGGATTATTCAGAATACCATCTCTTAATATATACACACACACAAAAAAAAAAAAAAAAAAACCACAGTTTAACAGACCAACTTTTATGGAACAATGGAGAACAGTCATTCAAGTTTGCTTAAAGAACTATTACTCGAGGCACTTTAGTTGACAATCTGATCATTCTAACTGGATCCTTTCTGGTAAGCTTTACCAACAAGCATATCCCTTGATAATGCACCAGAACCATTTCTCCAAAGACATACGGTCAATTTCAGTGCAATGTTGCAAGAACAGCACTTTTGCTTGAAGCTGACTACCTTTCTTTTTCTTTCCTTGTATAGAGGCTAAGCTATAAAACAGCTTTATAAAWAAAAAAAAATAATAACTACAAGTAGTATATGCAAAACTGAGAAAAGTTGCAAGCAAAAAAAGTTACAAGGCCAAACAACAAACTATATCACCAGTCTTGTACTGAAGAACAAAAGAAGAACAAATGAACAAACAGAACCATGTAAGCTTTACTTAAATGTCAAAAAGATAAGTAGAAGTGACAGAAGATTGCAAACACACATGAAAATACTCAAATCCCTAAGTATCGCTATGTTAAAACTCACAAAAAAAAAAAAAAAAAAAAGGCATTAGAAGAACTGGTGGGAGGAAAATGGACTACACCGAGAACGGTATTCAGAGGTCTTGGAAATAAAACGGTGTTTGAGTTACAGATTTCTAAACAAAACTAAAGTTGCCTAAACAAAAACTTCTCCCTGGCACGAGGAAACAAGAAAAACTGTCTAGATAACAAAAAAGGTACCAGGAGATAATCAAAATCGATCYTTATCTGAAAATGCACGAAGGGGCATTACTTTACGAAGGGGTTTACTTTAAAAGRTGTAAGATATTCCATCATTTGTCTTGGTAGACATAAAAACATCATTAAAAAAAAAAAAAGACTAATAGTCTAGGAACAAAATCAGTCAACAGCAAACTGTGAAAACTCATGATGATGAWATTGACAGAATTGTAATTTTCTTCTGTAACTCTTGTAGCATTTACTAACATGATCTTTACAAAAAAAAAGAAGTCTTTCAAAACTTAAAGATAACTTTCAATCTAACCAAAATTTATTTAACAAGAAAGTTAGGAAAAGTAGAAATATTTTGGAGGAAATCAAAGTTTCATGCATGCAAATCATATATTCAACTTATTTTCTTAAGATACTCAAATCTGATTCATGCTTTGTTCAAAAAAAATTTGGCTTTGAGTATATTATCTAAAGTAATCGTCCTTCCTAAGATTAATTTTTCAAAGTAAAAAGAAAAAACAAATCTGTACTTCTCCTCTAACATATGTAAAATGGAATATCACCCAACTACTGTTAAAACTAAGCTTCTGTTCTATCTTAATTGCGAGTTGGCCAACAACTCTTCTTTTGTAGTGTTAGATTCTGTGATTTAAAATAAAAAAAAATAAAAAAAAAAACAGAAAAAGAAAAAACATGCAGATTAATATATCAACAGATTTTGAGTTAAAAACGTCATAAGACCCTGAGGTATCATACAATATATGTGTGCAGACATATCTTTGGGTCCAGTAAAGTTTGACCAGAGATTTAGAAGTGGTTTTCTTCCTAATTCATATTCTCAAAGGAAGCAAAAAATAAGTAAAATTCAAAGACAGAATATTCCAACATCAGAGCTCTCTCAAGGGAAAAAAAAAAAWTTCCATATCAAACACTACCAAGCAATTTGGAGAAATCTGACTTTTAAAATTCAGCATATTATGTATTTACATTAGTAAGTATAAATATACATACATAAACTATATTACATATAGAACATAAAATTTTCCAATTTTCCAAAATATCTTGACTGAAATTATAGGAATCTCAGTAGACTTCTTGCTCTGCTCAGCTCTTCACAGATAAGAAATCCACTCATACTAGAGGTGTTTTAATGCATGACTCTGCAAATATTTAGTATATTAAAAAGTCAGAACATCTAGCACTTGGGCATTTTTTTTCATGTAAAAAGATACAGAAACACCTACCCTTTAACAGAGGAAATGTCTGGCAATAAATAAATAGCAGAAAGAATGAAAATAAAACTTGCCAGTGAAAAAGGAAAAAAAAATTGTAATTTTTCTATATGAAAAACAAATTATTTTTTCCCATTGATAGTTGGTCCAGTAGAACACACCATGTACAAAACATTCCAGCTCGTAATATCAAGCCATTATGATCACAACAGAGTATACTGATTTACCTGACCCTCAAGACCATCTTGAAGAGACAAAAAATACATCATGGCATCAGTTAATATGAAAACAATAGGAAAGCTGACCTAGCTCAACCTGTTAACCAGAATTAGAATTCAGTACGACCACCTTTCAGAAGTGCAGCATTCACTGTTCTTGAAACTTCTTGAAAAATCAGAGTACACATTTTTCTAGAGTACATTTTATATTATTTTACATCCGAAATATTTCTTCCTATTACTTCTCCCTTTTTTTTCTCCTAATTCATACTAACCAGTTCTATTCATAACAAAATGGTATGTTTTTGAGGACTTACATCCCCTATCATCAATCTTCTCAAACTAAACAGACGTTAACTTTTTAACCTCTCCTTTTCACCTGGTTTCCTCTTAACCTTTTTTCATTTCTTCATTATTCTTGAAGTTTGTTTTCCAAAACTAGAGCCCATATTTTTGCTGAGGTCATTATCACCTCAGACAAAGCAAAGTGTAGCATGTGACTTTTTACACAAAACATTTTTCAGTTAAAACTCCTCAAAAAAAAAAAAAAATTGCCTCTCTGGAATTACACAAAATTTATTTTTTGAATTTGTAATCTTCTGTAATCTGTAATTTGTGATCTTCCTGATTCACTAACCGCCAGTCGCTTTAGTTCCATAATATTTCTCCATGAGATTTTAATGCTTTCATTTACTTGCTGCATTTCATTAACTCCAGTTCATTAAAATAGCTTTTAATTCTAATTCTATACTGTAGACAGCATGACTAAAAAATTTTATATTCTATGTATTCTATAAATTGTATTTCATTAGAAAATGAGTGTATGCGGGTTTACAATCTGATAAAAAAAAATCCTTGCTTGCTTTTGATTTGACTTTGTATAAAGACAGCCCTTTGCACTCTTTGGGTAGATATCAAAAGATACGAGTTGAATATCATACATTATCCAACATTCCACAATGAACACTGAAGTAATTGCTAATTAACAAGCAAATCTGCCACTTGTATGAGTCAAGATAACACTGGGAAAAATCTGTTTACAGCTTACTGGCCTGAAACTGAATAAAACCATAGGATTGCAAGACATGCTGTACGATGGAAGCTTTTCTTTTGCTTTCCTTTTTTAATAAAATGAAACARGTCTCCTTTAATATTCCTGTTTGAATTAGAGATAGAGGGTCTTTTGACTGTGGGACAGGGAAAAGGAATAGTGAATCTCCTGAAATAAACATCTGGGGCAACATTATCTRACTACTGCTTCAGAGATTTAGAGGAATAATGTACTGAGCATTTGATAAAATGTTGAAGCAACCTACTGTTAAATAGCTCATTTTAAAAGAAATGGTGCATTTACATTTTTGTGTTCAGTATCATATGTTCACAGATACGCTCTTGATTGTTAGCTAATTGCAACAAGTCATACCACAATGTTTAATACATGTCTATGTKGGGTTATTCAATGAACAAAGCATTATCAATCTCAATTAAATCTGATGATGCTATATTTTGCTAGGATTATGTTASCTAAAACAAAAAAAAGTAAAATCCACTATGCTGCCCTACCATTTTTGAAAAAACCTATATCAAGATGTTCAACATTTTAAACAATTGAACAAGATGATTTACTTGACAACTTTTATTTGCAAATATGATTGACTATTTTTATAAAAGAATTTAAATAATTTTTAACAGGCATGGTATGAAAATTAAGATTCACAAAATGTTGTATCAAGTTGAGCTCAAATTATTAAATGGCAAACTGTATTGAAATTGTGCTTGAAAAGGATCTACMCATCTAATCGTATTATAATATTAAGTTGCAATACCTGCTAGATATTTTTATATACTTCTCCTTCTCCTTTCTACTTCTCCTTGCTGAAACTACTAGCATTCACACCTATTCTATACTATTCTATAATAGGCATTTGATTAAATGAGAAAGTCCTTTGTGAGAAATACATTACATTCAAAGAGCTAGTCTTAAAKATACCATAAAATAGAAACATAATCTGGGGCAGGGGGTATATGGGAAGTTAGATAATTCAAGTTAAACAAATATTCTTCCTTTATACAGTCAGACAAAAGGCATGTTTTTCCTAAAGGAAATGTTCAATGGTTTTGACTGCCTGAAGGCTAGAGATCTAACTTCTTTCCTGGGAGGGTGACAGAGCCCTGGCACAGGCTGCCCAGAGAGGCTGTGGAGTCTCCGTCTCTAAGAGATCTTCCAAACCAGCCTGGATGCCGCCCTGTGCCCTGTGCTCTAGGGGTCCTGCTGGAGCAGAGGGGTTGGACTAGGTGATCTCTAGAGGTCCCTTCAAACCCTAAAGATTCTGTGATTCTGTGCAAGCTCAACGATGGAAATATGGTTCTCTCCAAATTGTAAATTTAAGAATCAGAACTGAACTAGCTACCAATACTGTCACAACTAAAAGAAAAAAGGAATTTTACTCTTACGCAAGAACTCTTGCAAGCTTKCTCTGTAAGAAATAAGTTGTTTCTTATGGAGCAGAACATTAGTCTTCCATGTAGATAATAAAATATGAACATAAACTAAGATTTTTTTYTACTGCTTCCTAAAAAAGTATATTTTTCCAGTTCTTGAAAAATGCCTCGTAGAAAAATTAGGAGAAATCTAAATCTCAATTTGAAAAGAGATATTTGTGTGGCTTGTAAAAAAGTATAAAAATAGAGGTGAAAACGGTATTTGTTATACACAAACCCATTTCTTCATTATAAAAATCAGATTTGTGCCATCAAAAAATTAWAAAGATAAGCATATCAATAAACTAGTAGTACCACAATAACTCAGCAGGTATTCAAGCAGTGCAAGAAGAAATCATGCTACAATCACAATTATACTTAAAGAGTAGACTAAATGCTTAATTCAGATTTAGAACAGACCTATAAGCTTATAATCATGCGTTCTTTCTAAAAGCAGTAATGACTGACAATTCTGATTAGCACATAAGTAATTAAAAGCATTGATTGCACAATTAAGAAAATATTATATTACTTTCACTTTATACTTTAGAATTCTGTATCACYTCAGCAATGCCCTTCCTAATAACTGACCTAAAATCAGAATGCTTTTTATCTGTTAATGAAGGCAAAGGAACTCATACATGCCTATCAGTTATCTCYTACAACTGACAAAATACATATTTATTAAATCCATTGCTCTCTGCAGAAACACATGTATAGGCTATACACATGTAATTCATCCCTCTGCTGTCACAGGAAAAAAGGACTTTTGTGTGGCTTCCTCAAAAACAAACCACATAAAAMCCTCAAGAAAACAGTGTTCACAAACACAGACACCACCACAGTAAGAACTATAAATTTTGAGAACACAGAAAACCAACATCAACCTAAGACAAGACTTGAAATAAAATGTTATGCATCTACTACACATTCCAGATACACATACTTCCTATGACTTGAATGGATTTCTCATGGCACATATATCCTATTCTGGAGCACAAAACTAATCTCCAATTAAGGATAAAAGGATTAAGTCCAAGGGCACTATTTTAAATTTTTCTTTTACCACAAAGTTGTGAGGTGTTCTGAAGTCCAAGATGGGCTTGAAGCCCCCTGACTTTTCAGGATCAGGAAGTGCCTTCACTAAAATCCTTTCCTTGTTCCTCTTGTRGTGCAGGCTTTATTAATCTGCATTTAGAAGGGAAAAAAATCTCATTCAGAAGAACAGAAAGACTTTAAGTACGCCATATCATTTCAGTTTGTGCCTTGGCAGCCTTGGACTAACTAAAATATTGCCTCAAAGCAAATCCAATAAAAATGCTGAAAGGGATGGCCAGTGCCTGGAGAGAGAGACAAAAACAAAAGTATGCTATTATATTGAAGAGGTTCATCTTCTAGTTCCAGAATTGCTTCAACAATCCAATTTTCAAATATACTCAGTTTTTCCTAGCATATTTCTTCTTAATAATTTTTTCTTTTAATAAAAGCAAACAAAACCCAACTATTTTACATAATTTAAATGATTTCAAGTACTTGAATTCAAAACAGTACAGTAAAACCAAGTTTTGAAAAAGAAACAATAAGTTCACAGAAAGTTTTAGTTTGCAAGAAATTGCACATCAAAGCTACTTTATTCTTGTCGAGTGAAAATAATTTAACTCAAAAAACCCCCACAACAGTCTTYGGTTTTTAAGAGCTATCCCTTACACCTAAACAAACACTTACACCTCCGCTTATTTGTTGCTTTATTTTCAGATTTCTCATATCAAATTTTAATGAAATGCCAGCTGTAGCAGTTAACAGGTAGCTCGTTTTGAGATAAGACTGCAAATATTAACACAAGCATTAAAAAATCATGCTCATATAAACAGAAACCTCTCTGAAAAAAATAGCTTGAAGCTCACCAAAAGCAAGAATAAGAGACTAAGTTACTATGATCTCTACTATATGCATTCTCCCTTTTTTCCCATTCAGACCTGCCAAAGTAGAACTTGGCCATTTAGTCATAAATTTAACTGCACAGCCACTAACATCTACAAGCAAAGGGAYTTGAGTTTTATTTATTGTGAAATCACTACCTTTGCTAGACTGATTTTTACKTAAGTATTTATTTCACATCAAGTGAATCATGATTCAAGAGTCAAAGACATTAAAGTTAACACACATCAGCCAAGCTTGCCTTTGCAACCACTCCTTCATAGAAATCAAGTAGAATAATTCTTAATGCATTACACACTAATTTAGTCAAACAAGACCTTGAATTTACTACAGAGAGCACAGATTCATGGTGGTTTTGACAGTCATCATTCAGTAGCTGAAAACTAAGATTAACACTAAAAAGCAAACTAACACAATTTGTTTAGCCCATATAGCCAAGGTCTCAGAAACTAAAGATACAGTTCTTTATATGCAATCTCACATTTTTTTCCTAATTTCTAAACTATGTGATGTACTGTGCTGGGAACGTTAAGTATTGGAKTGAGAATTCTGCTTTGAAACATAAGAATTTTAATGTTTGGTGGGACCACCCTTTAACGTTACAGAGATACAGAGATTTATCTTCCAGGAAAGCATATGATACTTTGACATATACTATTTCATCAAATCAAATACACTTAAAGCTAATATTGTACTTTTTTTCTGGAAAGGTAACATGCTTATTAACAATGTATAAACTGCCACAAATATGTTTGGTCATATTTTGAATGCTATAGCATATTTTTCTTGTTTTATTAAAAAGAATTAATGCACAGTTCAAAAGTCATTTCTACTGTCTTTTTATTGTTTCAGTCCATAATTATATACAAATATGTAATTTACCTTTGAACTGACATAACTACAAAATGTAATTAAAATGTATATGATTAGAAACTCAAAAGCCCTTAGAGTTCTTTTCTTGTAACTATATTGGACAATTTTTAGATTGATTTTACAGCAAAAGACTAGTCAACTGAAAGTAACCCCTTTTTTTTTTTTTTTTTTTTAGCTTTTTGGAAGAAGTACAGGTTTTGGCCCTAGTAAACTGAATACAGCTTATGCCTTGCTCATGGATACTGAAATAAGGATAACAGCTTGGATTATATTGTTCCCTCCTCAGTTTGGAAAAACTAAACATTCTCTGATGAGATAAATGTAATTAMCTACTCATTGCTGTTAATTTTATTCATAATTAATCCCCTAGGGAATTCAAACATTTGAGTTAGTGCAAAAAGTGTCTTCTAAGCTAATAACATAGCACGAAGAAAGCAGGTATGATGAAGCATACCATTCTTCTGTGAGTCGCAGAGTCCTGACCTGTGAGTAAAATTTAATTATTGTAAAATTCTAAGCAATGATTCTTCAAAATATTCTCTACTCCTCTTTGAATACCATAGTAACTTCAGATCGAACAAGATGCCTTACACTATGTTTGTTCTGTGCAGTGTAACCAGTTACAAGGTCTCATTCAGTCCAGGGTTCACCATATTGTCATCAACAACTCTACAAAACCTAAGCTGCTAACAGCTAGGTCAGGTATTTGGTCATGTACCTCACTATTCACCAACGCTATCTCCAGCAAATGTTGTCAACAGACACAGCTGGGAAATCTTGCCATTCACATTGTCAACATATCCTTAGAAAACAGCTGTCAGGTTAAACTGGATGGCGAGAGGTTCAAACTCCATCAAAGTCCAGTGAGTACAGGTCTCTTGCCATGTGAGAAACATGACCTCTGGCAGACTATCCCCAAGAAGCAAGGATTACATCACGGGACATAGCGCTCTCACAGAATTATGATGCTGTATCCAATTTCATTAGCCCACTAATAGCTGATGTTACCAAAAAGTATTATAATGAAAGGTGATACTCAGACATTCACTTGCTACCAGACCTATTTAACAGTTTCAGAACAGTAAAAAAGTGGTTGTATATCCAGCTGACTATTTACTTCTGAAAGCTTATTTGTTTGCTTTTGTTTTTAAGATGGAAGTGAATACATACATGTGCCTGTATATATAAAAATTATTTTATGCATTAAACTATGCCAAGTCTTCAATAAGCAGCAAGACAGTTCAGTTCTAGATGCTAATTAAACATAACATTCACAAAGTTGAAGGATTCCTTGAACAATGAAATGTAATAGATGTTCCTTTTATGAAACTGGCCTTTGTATGTTCTAGGAAATCATGTTTTATAACTTGACTTCCTCCCCTGATTTCCTTAGAGTCTTAGTTCTCTCATCATGGTACATGGCCCCTCAGAAAAAAAGGATAAAGGAATAACATAAACCAAAGTCACTTTGTGAATTCCTCATAACTTCAGATAGACATTTACAGATAGCAGCTGGATTTAACTCCATCATCACTCTCTGGGCCCAGCTATCCAGACAGTTCCTCATCTAGCAAAGAGGCTACCTGAGTAAGCCACAAGCTGCCAGGTTCTCCAGGAGAAGGCACTGGGAGACGATGTCAAAGACATTACTGAAGTAAGGTCCACAGCCTTTTCCTCATCCACTAGATGGGTCATCTGGTCATAAAAGCAGATCAGTTTGCAGGCAGGACTCCCCTTCATGAATCGGTATTGGCTGGGTCCGATATCCTGGTTGTCATGCACATGTGGTTTTGTTTCAGGCAGCAGCAGAACAGCCACAAAAACTGCTAGTCCGCTAAATCTAGAAATATTCAGATACTACCGAGCCCCAGTGTTTCTGAAACAGTAGTGCCTCAAGTAAAAATTATCAGACCCAATCCCCTTTAAACATTGATCCTTTCCTCTCCTAAAGATTCTTCTGCTTAAAGGAAATAGGACCGGATTAAAGGCAGTAGCTTGGAAATTTAAGTTCTTTCCAACTTGATTTTCTTTTGAGTAATATCCTTCACAGACTACTAGGTTTAATTATACAAAGAATTACACAGTCAATGGTAATAAAGGAATATTGTGAAAATGAGGTATTATTAATTTCTTGCATTTAAATGTCTAAGTTTTCTCTGGTAAATTTTTTCTTCACTTCATTAAGGAGTTAAAAGAGTTTTAGCTTAATTAAATAGCCCAAAACTTCAGTATTCAAAAGCCTGGTAATACTGTTCAGTTGTAAAGTAGAGTCACAATATGATTTTCAATACTCCAACACAGTAATTCCATTAAAATGAAAGTACTACCTGTTATCAAACTATAGCTTCACAAAAATATGGCAACAGAGCACTATAGACATATGAGATGAATGGTGGGGGGGGGCGGGGAATGATGTCAAATATTCAAAAAGTGATCTATTTACATTTCTCAACACAACACTTTGTACTGGAAGAAAGACCTCTGAGAAACACATTTTTTCCTTCTCTTTTTATTTTCCATGTAACCAAGTTGTATTAGTTCTCCTGCACAGTTCTTTCAATCAGCAACTTTCAGMAGTAGTAAAAAGAACATCTACATAAATGTAAGAATATCAAACTGGAACCWCATACAGAGAAAACTATATTGTAAATTATTCTTGCAAAGCTGATTCAGTCAACTTTTAAAAAATAAGAAAGGAAAATGATTAGAGTAATTAGTTAAATTCAAAAGAAAATAGTTATGAGCTTGGCATGAGTGGCCTGTAACTCTCGTTTTGTGAGTGATATGAATCACTTTTATAGGAATGGTCTATTTATGATATAACTTTATTTTTAAAATCTTCACATGAATATGCAAAACTACAAAAAAAACTAAAGTCAGACAATTAAAGCAACAATCTTGTCACAGTTGCAATGGCCTATCTTCTATTCCACATAATAATATACTAGAAATATTAACTGAAAGTTATCTAGAAAATCCATGCAATGGACATGAACAATAAAGAATAATTGTAAAGCTTTGATGAGAACTAGACAGCTATTTATATATTTATATATTTATAACAGATATTTTAACCTGCTGATGCTCCTGTCAGTTTTGTCTCAGAAACTGAAAACTCTGAAGCTTAAACATACTAGTCATTAATYGTAATTCTTCAAGTTATGTTCAATATTCTACTGAAATTAGCATTTCACATCTTTGCCTGCAACTTATAATGCTCATATGCATACTCATAATATTTACATACTAATCATCATCTAAATAGAGTCTCAGCTTAATAATCACCTTTTACACTAGTAATAAAGTTAGCTGAGATTCAGAATATAACTAGATAGTAAATGACGTAGACAAACTAAATTCCCTTTTAAATGGATAGAGACAGTTCAATATTCAGATAGTCACATCCTACCAACAAAGGAAACATGCAGTAGTGAAACATTGCTTAGATTGTTCTGCTTTCAAACACAAAGACMTTATAAAAACAGGCTGAAGATGGATTTACAATGTGATTCCCTTCCTACATTCAGTGCCAAAGCTGCTGCTTCTTCACTTTATCTCCTGTAATTCTGATTACACACTCTGGCACAGGAACTACATATTACAAAACTCTATGGTATCTTCAGAATGCCAGACGAAAACTAGTTAGCAATTATTCACCAATGTCAACTTCTTAGCAAGTTATAGCAGAGAAAAGCAAGCTAAATCCGGAGAACAGAGGTAAGGAAGGCTACCAGAATAATATGAAATTTCAAGTTAAAAATCAAAGCATGTACATCTSCTTAATATACAATTACCAAGTAGAACAAGGAAGTGTTTGAAATGCAAAAACACCAAAAAAGGAAAGTTTGCTTCGTATACTGTGTGTCAAGGTAATGGACATAGCAAATACAAGAAAGAGGTATTTTGGGGTTTGAGATGAGACCAAGTCCTTTCAACAGTCAAAACTAAACAAGGAAAACAGAACTACTTAAGATATCCTGAAATGGCAGGAAAAGCATCTACACTGTATCCATTAAATACCACTTTATACAATTCTCTCCTAAAAAGTTACAAAGACTGATTTATTTGTTAGGAAAACCATCATGTTGTCCAAGATCAAGTTGACATGTTGGAAAACAAGCAAAATAATCTGAAAGCATCCATCCATTGAAATAGAAGATTAAAACTCAAAGGGAAGGGGAAGAGAAGGAAAAGAAATTTGCATGCACGCTTGCATGATTATCCTGTATTAAAATTACACGAATGCTATTTTTTCCAAAGAATATGATTAATACTGTGAAAGAGGAAAAAGCATTCCAACAGAATGGAAACTTCAAGAGGTTTATTAGCTTGTCRGCAAGGTTTATTACCTTGGCAATTGCTAGAGCTATAAAAATTAAATAAACTAAATAAAACATTGGCAAAAATAATGCTAACTTTTTAAAATAAATCCTACTTTTTTGAAAGAAAAAAAATTCTTCTGTTATTCGATTTATATATACACAACAGGTCTCATATCCATATATCTTATTTAMTTTATTTGGATGTCACCACCAAATTCCCAAGATTTTTTTAAATGAATGCATGCATGAATGTTATAGGCTGGACAGTGAATGTTCCCAGGGACTACTTCAGTTGCTTGTGACTGAAAGCTCTGGAACTATACTTTATAAAGAAATAASTGTTCTTAATATTTAGAAAGGCAGAGTTAACAGAAAATATATTCCTATTTTCTTCCTATTTGATCTTCTACCTCAAATTAAGTGTGATTCAGTATCTATAAATCTGTCTATATATCTGCAAGTCCAGACTTTGTACTTAAGAAACTATAACTCTCCCTCACAACATTAATTCAGCCATGTGTAATTATCTTCAATTAAAGCTTTCTATTGCAGTTTTCAGGAATAATCTATTAAGCAGTATAACATTGAAAAATCCATACAAAGACTGCTATACTTGATGCAGATGAATTAGCCATATCTGGGAGAATTTGTGCTCTATTTCAAGTTAAACACACTAATTTTAGCATAATATGTTAAATTTCATTTTGCCATTATTTTAAGTGAAAACTTAGGAAATAGTAAGACGACATAACAACCATCAAGTAATGAAAAGAATCTCAGGTGCTGAGTAGTAGGGTACTTGTTTACCTCGGCTGTGAAGTCAGCTTTAGAACTGTCTTGTGCGGCAGAGAATCTTGTGAGGATTGCGCATCGTCCTACAACAGAACATCCTTGAATTTGCTTTTGAATACACAGATTGAAGTGTATTAAACACCTATGAGTTTTACGAAACACAAAACCATGCCAGATACAACATGAACAGAAATTTTACCATTAGGTAAGAATATGTCAATCACAYACACAAAAATATTTTGAGCCATGCTAGATAAAAATCCACAAAGACTGTAAACTAAAGATTTCAGACTGAAATAAGAAAAGAGTTTATTTTATTGTTCCTATAAAATAATAAAGCAATCATGTAACAGCACTGAAAAAATATTTATTATTTAGTACTCTTAAGAACACTATAATCCRGATCTCAGTTCTAAAAAGATAATAATGAACCACCGCTCTACTGTTATCTGTCTTTAAGCAAGATAACACATAGACTATTAAACTATGGAAGATGAAGCAGAAATAATAGTATTCCTAAACTGATAATCATTATTAGAGTTTATAATAAAATGTAATATGATGGAAAAGAAAAGGACAGAAAAGTCTCAAGAAAGAAGACTTTTCTGCAAAGAGCAAGAAAACTGTACCTCACCAAAACTGACCTTCAGCCCACTCCAAGCAGCAATAAAAGCCACAGTTTCCATAGTTACTGGTTTAAAAAGATTTGGTGTATGCATGGTGATTATTAACGCTTAGCTTAACATTGTTTTTCCTAGCCCAGTACTGAGCTTACTAGCAGTAACTGTGCAATCTAAAACTTTGCRCATGGTCCTACTTTTATTTCCCCACATCTTGAAATAAACTTGAGCCCATAACACAATCTAGTTTAAAGGAAAGTCTAGTCATCAACATACTGTTGTATTCATAGGACTCAGTGGTAATTGTTATAACTGCAGACTTTGGAAGTAGAGTGCAAAGCTCACGGTTCCTCCAAAAACTGCAAAACATTCTCATAGCTCTGTTTTTCAAATCCACTGCTGACTTGCTTTAACATTTTCTCTAGTGCAATCAGTGCCTCATACACTTAATAGTGTGGATCTCAGACCACTTGGGTTCTCTAAATAATTTTTTTCCCATTATATTTTATTCCAAGCAATATAGGTTTGTTTACTAATTTAAATCTGTAGAAGYTGTATGATTTCCCCAGTAATATACTATGCACCTAAATATTAGCTGAGAAAGCCATATGCTTCCATACCTAACAATTAAGAACAGCTGAAAACATGGCAAGCAACATTCTTCTGAGATCCTTCTGTCATGTACTATTTGCAACTTCTTTTTCYGTTGTCAACAAGAACTGCCATTTCTTCCTGAGAAGGCTACCGGCCTGTTTCTTCAATTACATCTCTTTGACTCCTTTCCCTATCACAGGCAATATCTGCTTCAGTCCACAAAGTATTATCATTTATCCTCCTTGACTTCCTAGACTCTCTTCAAATTGTTTCCTAATACCCACTGCTGTTCAATCTATGGCATTAGCTTCCATCAGTTACTTTTGAAAATATTTTGAAATAAGCATCTTTGGATTTTCTATTTGCTGAAGGTTTGTAAACAGTTCTTTGCAAAGATCCTGAAAATTCTTGCACTAGCTTCCTCAAATTACTGCCTAACAACCTTTTATCATATCTACAATATCTCAGAAATATCAGGCTTCTGTTATTTTGCCGTTGGCATACAAAGAATAAACAATCAGGTGTTTTTTTCCAATCTTATATGCAGATTATAAAAGCATTTATATAAGCAACTTCTTTTGGATCTGTGCTTGAACAATGGTAATTAAATGGTGTTCTTGCCTATGAGTATGCCCCTACATGGTACACAAAGTTTAAACACGAATTGCTAATCTATAACCTAGTGACAATCTATGAACTAATCCAGCAAAGGAATAATGAAAGTTTAGCAAAATGCAGCATCGCAATATTCTTCAATATAATTTAAGAGTACATATTTAAACTGAAAGCCTTTCTTCATTCCATGAATATCGTGAGAATTATTTAAGGTACATAGTTATTTTGTTAAGTCTTTTTCCAATCATGAGAAAAAAACATATAAACCAGGATGAACGTACAAATAAATAAACACCATACCAAAATCAGAGGTATAAATTTTGACTTTGTTTCAAACTACATTACTGAAAGAGTAATCTAACATACCACAACAAGCCTATCTTAGCCAATAGAATATACATCAGTGTACTACTACCATTAATTATGCTGGAAGTACCACATATGAAATGTCTTAATACTGATGTATTTACATGCAAAAGCATTAAAATATCTCATTTCTTATCTATTCCACATGYAGTGCTTTCTAAGATAACCTAGCTATCACAGCAGGCTACCCATTGTAAAGTGAAAAAAGGAAGTATTCTAACACAGAACGGTATTAGCAAGTGTACTTCCTTAATATGTCCCCCTGTGTAAAATAGATCTCAAAATGACATATGGGGATCTGCTACTGATTTTGCTCTCTGTAGACTCCCATTTCTAATCATTCCAGTTAAGAAAAAAAGGTCAAGGTCTCATCTRTACTCGGTCTTGCAAATCCAGACTAGACTCACATTCCATCAATAAGGAAATTTTCTTCTTCCTGTATTTCTCAAGCAACAAGCAAAGTAAAACTACATGACTATATATAATGTATATTTATGTATACATAATGCAGGTTGCTGAAATCACCAACGAATCTACATATGCCTAAAAATTAAGACAACTGGATTTACTCTGTGTTTCACAAATTGGAAAGAGCTCTTGCTCAGCTCTTTACAGCATAAGTTTTCCTTCTTTATTTTCCAACATAACATAACAGACTAAAGTTGTCCATTAGTATGTAACTTAAAATATGTTAAGTTTCACTGTTCACCTTAAAGGAACAACTTTAGTCTGATTTAAAATCCCAGGTGAAATTGTATTGAATATACATTTTTATTTAAATTTTAGTTTTGAAAAATATAAAGAAAGGTAACTCACCATCTTAAGGAACTGGTTGGATGCATCATAATTATAAGCATCTTTATCCTTTAGGATAAGAATATGAACAGAGTCAATTATCACTTTCTTCAAGTTCATTAGTGAATGGAAAAGCCTGTTAAAATTTTTTAAATAGTGTTAGTTTTCCTAAGTTGTGTTTAATCAGTTAATCAGTTTAATCAGTTGTGTTTTATCAACAATAAGAGTTACAAAAATAGAAATATAATTTCTAATACTGATGGAACATCAGTTAAAGAATAGCTATTTAATAATTGCTGACTAGATTACAAAATGTGGTAATAGTCTGCATTTTTACTATATTCCTTCCTTGCATTCTCAATATTAAATACACCTCCACCCTACTCTTGAAATGTATGCCTCCAGAATATCAGACACTTCTGTTTTATTCATTTGATTTTCAGTTTCTGCACTAATAACAGCAGGCCTGAAAATGTAATGAGTAGGAGAASCCATCACAAACACAGAAATAACACATTAAAACGATAATCAACACTTTAACTGATTCAGCTGATATGAGATTTCTGACTTTGTAAAAATACACAGCTGCATAAATTTATTTTGTAAAATGAAAGATGTGGCAAGTAAGACACTATTTTATTATACCCTAGCCAGATAAGTGCACTGCATGTGTTATTACCTTGACTAGATGCTTTAATAGACATTAAATAGATATATTTAAAAGGCACATTTATGRAATTTAAAATATTCTCCATGAATATAGCAGCTTACGAAAGAAAAAGTAGAATGTGCTGAAGACATTTTAGATAATGACTTATTTAATGGATATGGTCTACCATTATGACATCAGTTCATGAAGTCTAGCAGTRCTTAATATTCCAGTACATATAAATTTCCTAAACAAAAACCTAATTACCCTAAAGGTATATAGCTACAGAGTCATAAATCATACAAATACATTTCAAGAAGAATTTCACTAGAGTGACATATTTTGCCATTACTCAAAATACTGAGAAAGCAGTTTATCTAAAAATATAAATGGAGTAATATTACAAGTACAATAGAACATTGATAGTGTGAGAGAGATTTTCAAAGCTGAAGTTGGGAAGTAGGACAGTGTTTCTTGATCAATACATCGCTACACAGGCAGATATGGTTACTACCCAAAAAAACAACCCTATAATTAAGAATTTCATTTGAAACCCCAGAGAAATTTTGTTTGGAGTTAAAGAAGATTTTTAGATTTTTATTGTATAAGAATAGGAAAATATTTCCTAACTCACAGGAGCAAAGCGAATCAAATCCACCATTGTAAAAATACCACGATTTATTGACATGAACTAGTAGTATGCTGTTCGTATACATTATGTTGCTAGATACAGCAAATGTATTACTGTGTTACATGTAAATATTTATGATAGATTACCTTGTGCCATAATCTACAACTACCCAATCTTTGGATGTTCCTGTAATGGCATCATGATGCTGAAAGAGTCCAAGGTTCCTCCTAGCCTCTGTCAGCAATTTATAGTGATCCACTGAAGGAAATATGCTCATCTTGTTACCCTTACTAGACTGCACCAAAGCCAGGGAGTAAAGGATCTCAGCTGCCCTGGAATTGTAGAAAAAAATCAAATATTTATATTTGATTATATATACAGGAAAAAAAAAACCAAAACACCACACACATTTTACCTGGGGGAGAAAAAATGTTTTCATACAATTTTCCTTGTACCTAGTTGTATGAATTCTTTAAACATCTATCTTGTACATCAATTTTATCTTTTTGCTTTAAATAGTTAAAAGATGAATAACTGTATTATCCGTGGAGTCTATGTAGTATGTATTTTATCTTTTATACTTCACTCAAAACAAGTTCCTCACAAAACACTGGTAGCTCATTTGGCTGCTCACTACAACATTTGGCTAGAAGAAGGAAACAGGACTTTAAGAACCTTAGACTGAATATAACAGAGCCCTACTCTCCTAGTATTAAAATATTATCTTTAGATTCTTATAAAACCACAGAAAATGTAAGTTTACTTTTCAAAAAACATTAATTGCTAATCATACTGAAATGTCTAACAAAATGTCTATGGAAATTTTTCAAAAGCCACCTGCCTGCCATCATTTACCAGTTCCTAAAACATTGCTTTAGAAAAAACAAAAAAACAAAAAACCCAAACAGCAACAACAAAAAAGCACATCTAGTTCATTTATTTTGACTTAAATTTAGCTTAATTAGGGTCTCCTAAAGTTTGATAAAAATGAAGATTATTGTTATAAAAAGCAAAGAAAGAAAACAACATATGTCCTTGAAGCAAAGGTAAAACTACTAGCTCCTAACTACTAAATATGCAATAAAAAATAYAAAGTACTTTAACCTGCATTTGCCCAAATTCCAAGTGTATGAATTACATTTCTTACTGGGTTGACTTTGCATTCCAGTTAGAAATCAGAACTGGACTGCCTCGCCTCCATCTCCTATCAACACTAGCCTGACTCCTCAAAAAACATACTCTACCAAAGTTATGCCAGTTAAGCTGCCACTTGGTGTTTTATCCAGTAATCTTGCAACGGCAATACAACAGGTCTACATCTTCAATTCATACTGCCTCTGTAACTTCATTGTAAAGCTATTTTCTTTAGAAGAACACTGTTAGAACTGTTTTGCATTTCAGAAAAATAAACTGATTCCATTTTACAGATCTAACTAGTACAGCAGTCTCTTTGATGCAGGATTTTTCTTTCAAGTTTCAATTACTATTCTAAACATTGCAGTGGCTCAGTGGTCAAAGACATCCAGAAGGGAAACCACAAGAAACACTCTGCTATAGAACACTTCAACATAAAACTAAGTCTTTACCTGTCTCTAACATATCTCCAAAAGCTGCATAAAACCTTGCTATTCATCACCTCTGATTCAAACGACTACAAATTAGAAGTGTGTATAAAGCAGCTAATACAGACTTAGTTCTAATTTGTCTCTGAAAAAATAAATATTTGTTATCTGAAGAAATATTTTGTGAAGAGATCAGAAACTGCTACACTGATTATTTGGAAGTTTACATTAACGTTATCTTTATTTCCACTTTTAGAAGTCTCCTAAATAAGTTTACTAARTATTTCAGAATCCAAGGTGTAGTCTATTTATACAGCTAAAATTGTTGCCACAGCTCTAATCTTTTTTTTTTTTTTCCAGTCTTGACACAATTTTGCCGTGATTGGAGCTGTTAAAATGACAGGCTGTTTTTCTAAGATTTCGCCAAAAATGCTGATCTTCTTTGCATCCTTCCATTATCACATTAGAAACAAACTTTATGTCACTAACTCCATGGCCCTACACCAGCTATTTAAACCCATCTATCTCCTCTCAATTAATATAAGGAAGCTAATTCTGTCTCAAATCAGCAATAATTTCATCTTCATCATTTCATTAAAAATGTTAGACTTTGAAAAGGAACAAACTCTACACGTAAAAACAAAAGACAAAAAATACAAACAAAACTAGCTTTTCTTCCTTCTTTATCAGGTATTCTTAATGGGTCCTAAGATACAAGATTGCACTGCAGTTTTTTGGCTGCTAAGTAGCAGTGTTAATCCTGATGGAAAGAAAGAGAATACACTAAAAACAGGAGGTACATACAGGTGACCTCAGAAAAAATCTACAGAAGACATTAGAAAATGCTGTGAAATGTGTAGATTTAGTCTGAGTCACAACTGCATTCAAAAATCTTGCTAAATTTTAAGACTATTCATGTATCAACACCTTTTATTTGCTTTCATTTGGTTGAATACATTAGGCAATATTTAAAAAAAAGCCATCTCAGGAATGGCATTTAAAAACAATTTTGCAGAAAATAAATAAGTTTGCAGTTTTATCATTACAAATTTTTATTCATTTAAAATTCTATATGCTGCTGGTAATACTTCCTTTCTCAGAGCTGGATACAACCTTTTTTTTCYCCCCTTCAAAACTAAGATATCAAGAAAAAAAAAACCTATAATGCAGATAGAGGAGCAAGTCTTGTATAACTGTATAATCTGTGTATATTTATTTTTAATATAAATTTTAATTAAAAATTGACATTTTTTCATTAGATAAGCCTATACGCTATCATCCAATTTCAACAAAAAGCACACCTTTCCAGTAAGGTTACTCAGGTTAATATTCCCTTTCCTCAGTAAGTTAATAAAATACAATTATTTACTGATAATATAATTAAGACCACAAGCACACAGTATGTCACTTCCACCAATATAAAAAAATCTCCAAATACACAACACCAAAAAATAAATCCAATTTAACAGCACTCTGGAAAACTGTTTTGTATCCAAATATTGCTTCTTAAATCTCAGCAACATGTATGCCTACAGACAGATAAAAAAGAATGTTTCCAATGAGATTTTATATTTAAATAAAAAAAGGAAACACACACAAGACCATATTCAGGAAACTAGCACACACAGAATGAAAGGCTCACATCAGAGAAAGCAAGAGTCAGACCAACTGGTGAACAGGCAGGCCATGCTAGATAGCCACAGACAATAAGAAAATACAAAACCAACAGTGAAAACATTTCATGCCAGACCAATATCAAAACACTCCCAAAGAAACAAAAACATGAAAACAACAGAGCATCTATTTCAGGAGTTTTCATTATGCATACATATGCATTGATCATTTTTCAAAGATGAAACATTGCTGAAGTTACTTCTYTCATGGTTTGTCTTTACTTCTTTAATTTTATGTTCTCTTCTTGCACAAGGATTTTCTCCTTTCTTTTGTAATCAACCCTCACAATTTTGATCACTTTTTTTTGTATCTGCTGTGGTTTTTTGGGTTCACTCRTCCTTGCTTTTGTGAAATGCCTTTTCTCCTTCCTACTCAATCCAGTACTTCAAGACTTTTCAGACTGTCTCTTCGCTAATGTATTTTTCATTCTCTATTCCTCAATCTAACTTCTCCTTATACCTTTCTTAGACTTCTTGATACCACTTCACTGAATTTCTTGATTTCTCTCAGTTTTCTTATTCTCTCCAAGTCCAGAGAGAAGACTAAAAGTCACTAAAAGTTGTTTCCAAAGGTGGATTTGCATCAAGTGCATCTATCTAAAATATCTTTTTGAAGTCTTAAACGATAATTATATCTATTTAAAATGCATCTTATCTACAACATCTGCAAGGGAGAACGCCATAACTGTTGCATTAACCATAATTCAAAACCATAACAGGTTTGTTTGCCCTCGACCTTGCCCTTAAAAAAAAGGCAAGAAATCATATCTCCCAATTTGAGATTGCCTGGCACACAACAATCCTGACTACTGAATTGCCTCAAGTAACCCCAGTAATCTGCATCTTTTTATTTTTTTCTAAAAGAGTTCACAGAATAACCATAATGAAAAACTCATATGAAGGCTATCCAAATCTCATACAGAAATAAAATAATTCCTGYTATTGTTCATGAAGTCAGGCATTATTGTTGACTAGCATATTTTAAAACAATCATTATTGATTTGAATGGAAAAAAAAAATCACTCTATTTCTGTGCAACTACCAACATGCTGCATACACAGACTAATCATTGCAACAAAAACTGTATTTAAAGGCCATTTAGGTTAGCTTTACTGTAATTCCTAAAGTAAACGTAAAGTGTGCATTTCAAAATTACTTTTCCATTCTTCAAATACATATAATACTCTTGAAGATACGTGTTTCCCATTTACAGAATGGCTGTACTTACCTCAGGTAGGATTCCAGAACTCTATCTAGTCGCTTATAGAATGGTCGTGATGTGAAGTATCCACTCCAGTAATGATGATCTCTGTCTGCATATGTGAAAAAGTCTCCGCTTAACACAGGGAAAAATGAGTTGCTGCTCTTTTCATCCAAATTRCTTTCTTTGCGCAAAGCTTCAAAGTAGTCTGACAGAGTTCCAAACTGAGCCTGGAAGACAATTCAAGTGACTATAGCATAGTCCATTTTCTTGACTGAGACAGAGAGAAGAAAAAGGCATATTCCTAAAATGCATAGGAAAACAAGCTATCTGATGAGTTACAGCATAAAATCTATTGTTTAAAGATCTTCGAAGTCTCTCCATATACTTTTCAGACAAGTTTGCTCTTCCAAAAACACTTTTAATTCATTTTGCCTCTAAGAACAAACTGGTATCTAAAATAGCAGTTGAAATTTCAACAAAATTAGCGCAAAATTTAAGTTCTTTTCTCAAAACCTAAGTTCTTTTCTTAAGTTCTATGAGCAAGTTTCCAGTATCTGAGAAAACTATTGAATCTATAGTGGGGAAAATACCCTACACTCTTTCTTTCTTCCTTATAACTAATAACATCTAGCAATACAGTTTATGCAGATGCCCAGACCAATAAAGAAAATTACTGTAAGGCAGCAAAAGAACAGCGGTCTTAAGTCTTCATATTCAATATTATTAACATTGTGCTCCAGAATCTCCTTCATAGCTTTCAACTAAAATGACCATTGACTAAATAATATTAGCATTTGCTTTTAAAAACTTTTCGTATATGACCTATACACAAAGTTTGTSCAGTTTACATAAAACTGCAAGAAAAATAAAAAATAAAATTCATAAAATTGTCTTGTGGTTTTTAAAAAAAATTCTGAAAAAAAATCTGCAAGAACTTTAGCCTTTTGAAGGTTAAGTCACACTATGGTATCCCATGTTTCAAAGATACAAACACTGAAAAAAAAAGGAATAGGAGCAAAGATGTTGACAATGTTGTCAACAATGAGAAACTGAGTAAGATGAAAAAATAACTAATGGAACTGCGGATTGCACAGAAGTAATCCCTCTAATAAACCATGAATTTAAATTTGAAGAATTAAGTCATAATCCATAAACAGTGATTTGGAAACTAAGATGAATTATTCTGTAAATTAGGGTGTTCTATGACAGCATTTTAAAAAAGAACACTTTTCACAAAACRAGAGAATCTCAATGTTATCTTTAATATTCAAAATTTGTAACAGTATCTGTTAGTCTCCATTAAATTCACATAAAAAAAGATATAATTTCTTAAAGGTACAGTACACTTCTCTTAGCAATTCAATCCTTGTAATTTTAATTCCTAGCAATTTCCTCTGGGGCTGCAATTTCTTCTCCTCTGTGTTTAAATACATACATACATATATATATATATATATATACACACACACACATACACACACATATATATATATATATATTTACAAACACTGTTACGAATGGCAGTATGCTTATAAAGGTACTCTAATTTGATGCTCATTGTTAGATCTCAAAACTCACAAAAACGCTGAACAAGTCCAAGGCAAAAGAAGCTGTACTGTTCAAGGGGATACAAACTCCAACTTTAGCAAGTACAAGAATAGCCAACTGAGCACCAAACATACTACTGATATACCACAGATGGGCATATCTACCGCATAACATGATCTGCCAGGTTCAAAGCTCAGACAGACATACAGAAAGCATTCAATATATTACTAAAAATGAAATTAGGTACTGAACTTGAGTTCAAGGTGGACTGTTAACATGCAGGTATACTTTTAATGCATTATAATCACTTAAACCAGATACAGCTACAGCTTTTTCTTTTTAAGAATGAAATTTAAAATGGCATGCAGAACAGGCATTCAGACCCACAACTTCTTGATAAAAGATATGAACTATATCTGTTTGCTAAGAATGAAAACCCCCATATTAGCCCTCTCCTTCCCTGACTATGAAATTTGAAGCCTCAGTGCACCCATCAAAACAGGGAACCTCTTTTATTATTGTTCTGAATTTGAACAATAAGGCTATAATGGGAYAGAGACACCATCTAGGTAAGTCTCCTTCTTAGGGAACAGGCGCAGAGCAGGAAATGAGGCAGAGAATAACATCTGAAGGACTAAGAAGTGAGCTCCGCCACTGAACTATGCAAGCACAGGTTGCCCTACAGTGCATGATGAACAAACACACCAATTATTTAACCAAACTCCCCTGGAACATGTTTTCCAACAAAAATTTATCACCCCCGAAGGAACCAAGCGCCACTAACTCCCAGGCAATACCTGCAGGCTTCAGTTCTGGTGGCTTACCAAGCAGTTTCTCTTCAAAGGCATTCAAAAGATCCAAGTACTTGTTAGGTGGAAAGAATCTGCTAATTTGGCAGTTTGAACTATATCAAAGCAGAGAAATAAACATACTGCCACAGAAATACTGATGTAAGTGAACCTTAGCAGACCTTACTGTCTGTCTTAGCAGACACTTGCAGCTTTTTCCTTGTTATCACAGCTGCCTACAAGAGGTAATTTAGAAAGAGATAAAAAAATACCAGTAGTCCACAAGAAACCAGATATCTCTGTCCTCTCTTCTCYATGCTGGGTTACCCCAGAGGTTGGAAACTCACCAGAGCACACAGGCAAAATTGAAGAAAATGAAATAAAGTTCACTTAAAGGAAAAACTTAGGGGGAGGGAAAGTACGTAGACTCTTCTACTAGCACACAAAAAATTGCAACTTAATTCTTCCAGAATACAGGTAAAGATGATCTCCAAAAGGGATGTTAAACCCTCTCTAAAGGGTAAAATAGATATTCTTCATAGTAATTGAACAGACACTTTCAAGATCATAGGAAAGCTGTTCACAGGAGAGTTCCAATTCACTGGATAAATAGCTTGGTCTAAAATTTGTCTCTGAGAAGGATATCTATCTCACAAGACCAGAAGAATAAGCAGACCCTTGTGTAACTAATATCCTAGCCACCATAGCAGTTCTTAAGGCAGAAACGTGAACTCTTCTTTCATTTAATTTAGGTTTTCAGGAAGTTAACCCCGAGCTCTTACTTGCCTGTCGAATCCACAGAGGAAGCATGACACAAGRAGTCAGCTCTACTGCTAAGCTCTTACTTCCACAGATAAATGACACTYGTTTAAAAACCAATCAACCAACCAAMCAAAAAGGAGTAAGGTTCCAGCGCCAAAACTCTAACTCCATCTGATCAAAACAACATGGTCATGGAAGAATTAGAAGAGTCCCATGCCCGGTTATTAAAAACTACAAAAGATCTGGATATTGTTTCCAAGATAGCTCCAAAGGCTAGTTCCACTGCAAGGCTCTTATCCAGCTTGGGAAGACACTGTTCATATAGTAGATTCCTGGAGACCTTGACTGTGAAGAACCTTTCAGATGACAATCTTTCTGACATCGTGTCTAATGGATGCTTCTGAGGAACCACTTGAGAGGTAGAGCCTTCAGATTTTGCTCCAGAGATCAGTTAGTAAAGGCTAGCAGAACTGGATACTATGGAGAGTAAGACTAATGACATGCATGCTCTATAAATTGTTCTGGGAAGTGAAGCTAGTGATCACAACATGCTTTCCATTTAAAATATGAACAAGGAGTACTCTAGATCTCTCTATCTCCCTCTGGTTAGGACACAATGTGCACTCAAATATGTCATATGTCATCTGTATCTCACAGRTCACAGAGGTAAAATCCAGCTCAGACATACTGAAACTGATCTCAAGAGATCTTTCTCATGCAGAAAAAAGTCAGGAATTAGCCTGAAGAACAAATGTACTGTAGATGCTAAGTAGATATGGAGGCCAAAGAATAAGAGAAGTCAGGGAGGAGGTAGAGAGAAAAAGAATTTGATCCAAGAAAGAGCAATACAGTTTCTCAAATTTCTGATAATGAAATACATATAATCATTTTTAAGTGACAAATCACAACCTATTAATTATGTAAGAAAAGAGTGTAAGAGAAATAATTCAAATTAACATCAGAAAGTGTTAAAAATGTAAGCTGATTTATTTGTACGGATAACTTCTTAATAACTTCGCATAACCTTGAACTAATAAAAAATAATTTGTAGAGTAAACCTCCATACTCCCCGATGAGGAGGAACTTTCCTGTGAGGATGAGAACCCTGGAATAGGTTGCCCAGAGAGGTTGTGGAGTCTCCTTTTCTGRAGCCCTTCCAAATCCACCTGGATGCCACCCCATGCCTCATGCTCTAGGTATCTCATGTCTAGGAGGTTGGACTGGATGATCTCTAGAGGTTCCTTCAATCTCAACCACTCTACAATTCTGTAATCTGTCAAAATTTATCTATTTGTTTCCATGGAACCTCAACTTACCTAGAAAAACTGTTTTCTTCACAAAGTAGGAAAAAAAMCCCTTTGTATTTACCTTAACATGTAACTCAGGATGAGAATTCATATAATCAAACAGCTTCTGATAATTTTGGTACTGTTGATCCCATTCTGAGCTCTCAGTGTAGCGGAAATCATCCCCTAGTGGAGCCAATAGAACTTTAGTACGAAAAAGCTTTGACTTCTTTCTGTATTGATCTAAAATCATCCAAGCCCTTGGGAAAAAAAATACAATTTAGAAAACACAATAATAAAGATCAGTACCAGATAAAGCATTTTTTAGATACGAAATAGATAACATTTTTCTCTATTCCTTCTAGAGACAAAAACCTGTATGCAATTYCCTGCACCAAGCATTACATCCAACCTACCAAGCTTGCAGACACTAAGTTAATTAAAACCTTCCACAAACTTACCAAGTTCCATCTTAAACAGGTCAATCTGCATTAATTTCTTTCCGTGCCAAAACTAACCTTTAGTCTAAATAATGTTTACTTGCTTTAGTTTTAGGTAACAATCTCAGTCCTCTCCAAACTTTATTTACAATAACAAATAAGCAAGGTTTCCTTGTACCCTCCAGTATTTTCCTCAGACACTTAGCTTCATGTCCCTGACTCAAAAAAGCAGGCCTTAAATTAGTCTCTGAAGATAATTACTAAAATCTGGTAATTTACTTCATTATTATTTTTTTCCAAGGCTAACAATCATTTTTCTCTCTTCAGCCAGTTTAACACTGTCTTATAACCAGTCGTCTTAAGCTTTACTACTGATCTCTCATATTGTAATATCAAATCCTTTACTCATATCCTGGTAGATTAAACCGACCACATTTCTTTTGTGCAGAAAAGGTAGTAAAATTCTTCTTCAGTACTTACTGACTCTCTGGTAAGTAAATTATCASTCCTCTTATTAAACAGTAATACAATTAAACTTGTAAGTCTGATGCCTGGATTAGTGAAAATACCTATTTTTTCTCTTACCCTCCCAAGGCTGTCAACCACTACTAAAGACTTCAGGTAGTGATCTTCACTTATTGAAGTTGCAGAAATAATTTTACTAGTAAGTATAAATTGCAGTAATATATTTGTAGATGGGGAAAAAAACTTTAAAGGAAAATAGTTGCAATTCCAGATTCCAGTGAGCTTTTTGTTTCTAAAAACATGGTTTACTTCTACCATCTACTTCTATTTCATGCCCTTGAAGATTTTTAATGCTCATATTTCTGTGAGGATTTAACCAAACCTGAGATAGAAATATGGTATTCCTGTCTAATCAACAAGCCCAGGCATTTTTTTTAACAGGTTTAAAGAGCTTTGAGTAAATACAAAGTCTGAATATACAGGT
Organism: Eudromia elegans; assembly: GCA_003342815.1. NCBI lineage: Eukaryota > Metazoa > Chordata > Aves > Tinamiformes > Tinamidae > Eudromia > Eudromia elegans. The sequence goes on along the minus strand of PTEX01000386.1, from coordinate 311,823 downwards.
GTAGGGAGTGGCAWGGGAACTTTAGTTAAGGATCTACATAGTTTTGCTGAGAGTACCATATAGACCAATGCAGCACTTCACCCTCCTCACCTCTGTCTATAACGGAATCTGTAGCTTGAATTACCAACATGTATGTCTGAAATGAATTTTCTTTCCATGACCTTCAACAGCAACCTGTCTTTAACATAAGAGGTGAGTCTTCCTCTCCACAGAACTACTAAAACTGTCACAGAGAAGACTGGCTAATTCTTCATTCTAAAAACTCCAATTTCCCATACGCAGTCTATGGTTAGGAAAATATTTTATTATAGAGCCTCTTGAGAAATATAAGACTTCAGGAAATACTTCTGCTAAGAGGATATTTGACTACAACATCTCTCCTCTAAGTCCTGCACAGTTTCTTTCCAAATTTACTGAAAAACTCAAAGCTGATGCATTATCCCTGCTCCCAAATAACCTTTTCCTACCGAATTCTTGGGTGCTTTTARTGAGGCAGCAGGATCTTCTATTGCAAATCACTTTCAGTTGCAAAATACCACAGAACATGAGAAATCTCAAAATCATGTATATGTATATCTTCTTAGAAAGATTTAAGTTGCTCTTCAAAAACATTTTAAAGTATTATTTCATACAGGAGATAAATAGAGTGAACAGAAATCCTAAGACAGGATTTGCTGAAATGAGGCATGTTTTCTACTCTGTACTATACAAACCTGCAGCACAGAATCTTCTATTTTCATGCATGACAAAGAAGGTATAGATCAAAACAAGTTATGCTTCCATTCTAAGTATAGTTCATTATCATAAAAAAAGAAAGGTATTTCTTGCTAGTGTGAACTAATCTTGTAATTCAGGTATTAATAGGTTTCTTTTTTTTTTTTTGTCTGAAAAGCTAGAAGTTCAGCATTCAAACAAAAAGATGTGATTAGGCTGCACCTGCAGGACTGGGCATAYACAATAACGATCTTCATAACCTAAACTGTTAAGAGAGTTTAATGAAGTTCAGTAAGTGCAAGCTTCTAATAAGACTACTGAATCATCCAYGTCTATCAAATCACAATTAAAGCCAAAAGGTAATYGTAAATCCAACAACTGATCTTGACTTTTCAGCTTTGTATTTCTTTTTTGCATCGCTATAACCATAACAGTAGTAAAAGAGTTGTAATCCCAGTCGAATAAACCTACATTTTTTGAGTGGAATTGAAGAAAGGTCAGCAATTTAAACTCTGCTACTGAACTGATGAAATATGTACCAAATGCTTTATTCAGCTACACAATGTATACACACACTGTATTTTTCCAGCCTTAAAAAAACAATACCTATAAACCTAAAAATAGAGACAAACCTTTACCTTGTTATGCTTGTGATACGATTTTATAGTTATTTCTGTGTCTCTCAAAYCTCCTCTTCATAGGCATTGTAAAAGTCCTATGTCTGTTAGAGAAGTCAGACCAGAAAAATATCTGGTTGCAAACATTCCCACTTCTTAAAATATATGTAATGTTTTTCTGTATTCTTCAATGTTTCCCACATTTAAAGGAATTCAAAAGAATGCTTTCAAAGAAGAAATGTATACACTTCCATTCGTTTTCTAATTGTAAAAGATCCATTCTCCTTAATCAAAAGACAATAGGTTAGTTTTACTTTCTCCATAGGTATTATTTATATCCTTTTGCCAGAAGAATAACACCTGTTCTTGGAGAACAATACCTATTCCAGAGACACGGGATCTACTGAAAACTGATGCAAAGGATTGATTCAGCTTTGGGAAACATAACACGCTTAAACTTGTTCATACCTTACTGCATACTTGTCCTATACTGTTCTTATTTCTCATGACTAAAGAACCATTAACTACTTCTTTCATGTCTTTTACAAAATCTACTTTAGAGCATTATGCAAAAGTATCTTAGAAGTCGAAGGACAAATTAAGACTTGACAAAAATGAATGAATAAATAAATAAATAAATAAATAAATATCATCCCTCATCAGTTCCCTATATATTCCTCAGAGCCTACTTGTTCAAGTTATTTGTTAGACAGAAAATCAAATTTTCCTGTTTATCTGCCTTATTTCTTCAGGATTTTTTTAAAAATAAGTGTCACCTAAAGAAACAATCTTTTCTTCAGAATTGATAAGTATAGCAGTGTGCTAAAATGATTCTGCTGTTAGCTCTAATTCTGCTGTCACCTTCATTTTTTTTTAAAGAAAACAACATTTTTTCCACCAGTATTCCAAATTCAGTCTAAAACATGGCAATTGTGATGCTTCTGCTTTTATCTCCAATAAAGCCTTGCAACTTAAATTTAATGACAAACAGAAAATTTCAAAATTCTTGGCAAAATTCTCATTAGTGTATTCACAAAGGCTATAAAGACTTGATTTGTGCTGCATCAATCACTTTTAGTGACAGCTGCTCACTTGAAAATCTCAACATCAAGCCTAGAAACTAAAACCTCCCCCTGCTATTCTTGATATATTTGCTACTCTCAGCTATTTATATTAATTCTAAACACACTAATTCTTGAATTCCTGAATAGTTTAAACAATACAAGAAATATACAAGGATTAATAATAATACAAGGATTGTAAACAAAGTACAGAAATGAGTCTTTCTGGAAGAATAAACAAGAACAACAACAACAAAAACAAACAAACAACACATCTTTAACATTTCRATATTTCCTTTCAGGCTATTTTTTTTTTTAAATTGTCAAGTAGTTTGACAAGAATCAATTTTTACAAATGGCATAGCCACTTGCCATTTCTATTTAAAAAAAAAAGAGTGAATCTGAAGACATAGGACACTGATTCGGTTAAAGCATCTACATCAGGATGACACGCTACAGATTAACAGAAGTGGTGAGGATACAGTGTAAAAAGTATTCTACTATACTGAAATTAGTGAATAGTATAACCCCACTGTGCTCTGCCTTAAGTCTTCAACTGATTACAGGAGACAAATCACTGGCTACACATAGAATTCACAAAAATTCCAGTAATATAGCAGTTACATATATATCAATCAGTTTTTGAACTCTGAAGTCTCTTTTCAGTGGATTAATCAGAAATAAATGATGTAGTAGAGATAAAATAGATTTAAGCCAAGAAGTGCATAAGACGGCAGGAAGAAAATAAATAAATGAATCMCACAATGTTTGGATTCTTGATATGGGATGGCAGGCAAAACCAAAGAAGGGGAAAAAAAAAAAAAAGAAAATGATAAAGCATTTTAAAAAATCACATGAGCTGGARTAATACTCCACATTAGATAGTTTTGCAGAAATTTCTTTTTCCCTCCTTCTGCTATTTACAAAAGCAAAAGCAGTTGTTCCGCAGTAAATGCTCAGCAAGGTTCAATTGCTTAAGAAAGATGACAGTAAATTCATCAACTGAATATTCAGTACTGCATTCACCCAGGATATTTGAGGAAGAGATTCACGCATCGCGAATGGAAAAATATATATATACACAAAATATATTTTCCTTAGTCAAAACGTATTTTTAAGTTTCACTGTCAGTTATGCTCTGAACTTAAGTGCAAACATAAGGCAAGTTACAGGTACTATTTTCATGGAGCTAAGTTGTTTCAAGAACTGCTAGAAATCGATTTGATCAGCATAAAAAAAAAGAAGATGTTATTCACAACCAAACATAAGAAATTGTACCTGTGTTGAATATTCCCAGCATGAATGGCCTCTGGTGGAACTCTCCATGGGCAACTTACTCTTCCTCCAGGAAGACGTTTAAAATCAAACTGGCAACAGATTTTTGGATCTGGACCACATGTATGCGGAACATCATAGCTATAGAAAGGCATCATATGACAAAGGATATCTGTACTGGATCCCAAGTCTGGAATTAAATATATAGAGCACATAAAATAAATGTTTGGAGGTTTGTTAAATMCGTTTCATAGTCCCCAAGACTTTATTTAAAAATATCAGATCAAGATATTGCATGTTCTGAACATGCATACCTGTAGACAAGACAAACTTTTCTTCTATCTGTCTTAAATAAAACAGCCTGAAAATAGAGCTAACAGCACAGATTGAGATGGTTTTATTAATATTTGGAGAGATACAAACAAGAGTCAGGTTTTTTTTTTTTACTCAGATAATTTCATTATTTCTAAAACTTTAAAGGTGAAGAAAAATATACTTTACTTTTCTGTGAAATTAAAAAGTAAATACTTGACTAGCATATTTGAATTGGTTTAAACAGTATCTTAATTCCTTGAATTTTCAATATATTAACCTCATAATTTTACAGACTTGTGTCAAGAAGTCTTCAGACTATTTTTGCAATCCTAACTTTTYCATCTAGTCTGACCACCCTCTAAAGCATGAAATTTATCACACCAGGATATAGAGCTCAATTTCGAGTCAAACAAAGCACCTTTTTTTTTTTTTTTTACTAAAGCATGTCAAAATAAAGTCTCTAAAAACCTCACTTTAAGGATAGCTTTACCTTTATTCATCTGCTTATATGCCCTGAATATTGATTACCTATTTCTAACACCAAGCATACAAAATGTTTTATATGGAAATAAGGACAAACATGATCAATGAGCCACAGCAACCAACCCAAGAAAAACAAGCCAATATCACATATGAGTATGTTCTTCAAAAGTCATTTACAGAGGCCTTCATAGCACCACTCCCAACTTTTTGTTAATGAACATTTATTTTATTACTTAACAGTTAATAACCCATAAATATTTTCCTTTCAACTGAAATCTTACTCTCTGGAATCAGCTTGGCATATTTTGCTGGATGAATGTGCTATGATCACTGATCATAAAAGCTTGGAGGTTGTCACAAGTTTTTTACCCATTGGTTAAACCTTTTACAGTACAATCAAAATTTCCAAATAATAAAAGGCTAGAAACTTTTGTTCCCTATAGAATACATCAACATTTACAATATTTGGGAAGTTGTGAAATGGGAAKCCATAATGAAAATTATTTTTAAGATAGATTAATGAACGTCAGTTACACAACAGTCATTTCAGAATCAGAAGTTTTCAGAAGCAGAGCTTTTAAACTTGTTGGGATGGGAGAAGGAAGGGCGGGGGAGGAAATCAAGGGAAAGAATTTCCTTTTTACCAAGCTAACCTTTTTTTTTATCCTAAATTCAGCCAAAATGAAGGTAAATCAGTAGTAGATACATTGTAAAAATTTTCTTTAAAAGTAGCTGTTTTAATCAACACTGCCATTTTCTCTCCATGTACCGTACCCCATTTTACAGCTTCTTGTCTCCTCATCCATCATAAAGACGACAGAGAGAGAGAGAGATCCCAAGCACTATAGTTGAAACTTTGCTCAGGATAAGAGAGTTGCAAAAAGAAACTAGCAAGAKAAAAGAAGCCAACAACCTGTCTGAGAAAACTGCCATCTGAAAAAAATTTMATTTTGGAAGAATTGTAACAAAAGATAACAATTATGCTGTGATTTTCAGACAAAAACACTAGTGAACTTTCATTGCTTTAAATAAAAGACTATAAAAGTCAATCTTTAGATGAAACAGTTGTGAAAATATCTTAGCAAAAAATCCTTTCAAAAACCATACTACTCTGGAAGCCCAAGCACTACAGCTTAGCACCTATGAGCTTAAACTCACAACCATTTAGAAAAAGTCACATTAAGAATATATACTTACTTGATGTGCACTAAGGGACATATGCTGATATTACAAGGAAAACCTGAAAAATGTCATTGATGGAAATCATATTGGATTATTTTTTTTTCTCCACCAAAATCTGCTTGTGAGGGAGACTACGTTTTTTGAATTCCCTCCTTCCCTTAATATACTCTGAATAACACACAAGAACTGGAAAACTTTATAATCTTCACTACCTTTCATCAATAAGAACAAAATAACTCTGGTTTACTGTGTACTGATAAAGCAGTGACATATGAGCTTATTTTAAAAAGCTACAAGAACAAAATACATCAGCAAAGAAGTATTTTAAATCAATTTTTCTGACTAAAGATAATCTACATGTTTCAAGTCTAGAGAAAGCTGCTGTAACTAATGAGACTAATTTGTCACACACTCAGAGAAAATATGATTGCTTGAAGGTTTTTCCCATAGTAATATTGAAAAAGAAACTCTTCTATCTTCATATAATATTCAGTTTTGCTGTCATCAAGGAAGATGTTCTTTTCTACCTCCACTTTACTTCCTTGTCTCCTCTCACTAAACATAACCACCAGGTGATGAAAACAGGAGGAAGGACACAAAGATGTAAGAAAAGGCAAGATGTAAGGAAAAGAGAAAATTCCACACTGTTTACTTTAGGATATATGTTTGTATCTTGTATTTTAAGTTTTAAAATGGAAAATAGAAAAGTGAAATAATGTTCATAACCACTGTTTTTACCAWTTCCCACGTAAGTATTTTTTAGGGGAGGTCTAAGGAAAAGAAATGAGAGAACAGTGTAATCAGAACTGAAAGTGTGAAAGTTTTCTGTTATGAAAAAAAAATGGCTTTTTTTGATCACTGATAAAGCAACAAATGAAATATATTGAGACAAAAGTAAACATACCCCAGTTCTGTCGCCAAAAAAATTCTAGTGTTTTCTGAGTTGCAAAATGTTTTTTAACTGAGTAGTGAACTCTCTGTATAAGCATACTGGAAAATCCTGTGCGTTTCAAAAGGTAGGCCATTGTCGGCGAATGCCCAAAGGGATCAACAGCCCAGCCAGACTTTGGTTTTACTCCTGTCGRCAATAGGAAGGGTTGAAGTGAAAGGAAAAAAGTTTACTATTCAAATCTAAGCAAACAATAGCAATATAAYTTACATCAAATCTCTAAGGATCTCTAAGAAAAGGCGATTAASTGTCCCTGAGAATGTATTTTGGAATTAACATTCTAGAATTTAATAAATAAGCAGTTCTGTAAAATCAAACATYTTAGAGGTAAGGCAGTGTGACTAATATAAAAAACCCTGAGATCATGACTGTACATTGTTACACTGTCTCAATCTTTCTCTGAAATATTTCACTTCATATGCAATCATAACAAAATACATTTTGACTTTCATTTTAATTTTTTTCATGTTACAACKAGAAATGGAAAATGAAAGAAAATGAAGAAATGCAGAACAGACAGATATTATAAATTTAAATTTATGTAATTCAGATAATTCTAACTTTTGCTAGCATTAGCTTTAACGTCTTTTTCAAAAACAAATTGATTTATTTGGCTAGCAGTTGTTAGAATTCAGTGGATTACTACTGTCTTTCCACTAAATTTCACCTCAGCAAATTAGAAAGCTATATCTAACTTTTGTTAAATCAATTCAGTAAATCAATTTCTACTGTCCCATACCTCACACTGCAAAACATAAGGAAGCAATGCCTTTTCACATTTTTTCTAAATCATAATTATGCTGAACAGTATTTATGGAAATTACACTTCAAGAGAAATGTAATGAAACAATAATTTCAMTTAAAGGAAGTAATGCCGTTCCTAAAATCTTTATACACATATTTCACRCACATAAAAAAAGATAATTATAAAGAAAATATCTCTAATTATGGAACTATATCAGAAATATCTTCCACACTTATCAAAATAATTTAGTCAATTCTACTTTAGGTATTAAGAAATTCCACCAGGCCTGGAGCTGACTTTCTGCAAACTTTCAAAAGCAAATACGAGCTCTTCCTCTTTTTTTTTTTTTTTTTTTTTTTTTTTTTTCTTTTCAGTTTAATGAGAATGATTCTAACAAGGCAGGCTAGGTCTTGCCATCATTACTAAGTTTTCATTTTAATTTTTAAAAGCTCATCTAAAAAAGATTCTAATAAACATCCAGAATAAATTCAAACACACAGAAGGCATACTGATTTAGTCAAATGATTTTAAGGATTTACTCATGATATCCAAATGATAGAAAATGTAGTTGTAGTCCTAACCATTGCTTCTAATACCAGAAACATGTGAACTAGTTTAGCATGATTTAATTTTGCATATTATTATGCTTACATATTATGTATATCTTTCACTAATCAAAGTGTTAGGACAAGAAAAAAGTTTAAATACACTTTATTCAAAAAGCTTTATTTGTAAACAGAAAGTTCAAATATTAGGCTCAATCCTGCAGTTTGCAGTAAGTGGTCTGATTTAATGTTTTAGGATAGCACAGTAAGCAAAACCTTTTAATCACCTGAGAAATATAAAGAATAAATTGCTAATTGATTTCCTGCATCAACACATCAAAGCATCTTTTAGATCAACATACCCAAGTTCCTTTCTAGCCACTGATGTCCTTCTATTAACTGGTCAATTAAAGCAAAGTAGTGGGCAGAGGCTTCATCAGGCATAACCCATCCTCCTGTTACTATTTCAAATTGCCCATCTTTTATTAGTCTGAATGAAAGAGCAGGTAAATAAATGATGATTAGAAACTCACTGTGAAAATATACTGTCAAAATCAATTTCTGAACACATACGAGACCTATTGTGGAAACAAYGCCAAAACTTAAATTGAATGCCCTAGTTCCAATATACGAGTAATTTTTTTTTATTATTATTTTAAGSTAAGCAGAGAAGGAATGAGCACAAGAACAGCAAAATTCTTAATAACTGTGCAAGTAAAACTATAAAACTATCTACCACTCTGCACATGCCATAGAATATTTGTTGTTGCTGTTTTTATTCAGAAAGAGGGCCATTTCCTGCAAAGACTATGAAAACAAAACAAGGCATATTGCACAGTACTAAAGACCAACTGAGTGAGATGCTCAAATATTTGGCACTATTATTACTAGGAGAGGGAAGGACAGGGAGGGAAGGAAGGGGAGGGAAGGGGAGAAGGAAGGGGGAAGAGGGGAGGAGCCAGAAGTTACCAAACTGTAATAGTCTGATTATTCTTGTCACACCACATTTCAAGAAATTTAATCGAGTTGACAGTGTAGTCAAACACATACAAAGATTCAGAACATTCTGCAATTCGTACAAGACAAATAGTAGAAATGTTCAAACCTTTTAACAGCGTCCTTTTTTTGACTATCTATTCCATCCCACCATTTTGAAAAATAAGAAATCTCGGACCACATAAATTTTCTKCGGTTGTCTTCCTGTAGTTTTATAACCATGTTATTTAAGATATGTTGTGTCTGATCTCTGAAGTAGTCCTCAAAAGTCTTCAGCCAACCTAGGCAAAGAAATGAGAACATGAAACTTAAGCTATTCTCTCGAGTCTTTACAGACCCACATCCCTCCTTCACCCTGAAAAAAACTGAGTTAGTGGTGGTTGAGGAAAGAAAGCCATGCTGTGATTGCAATCCCTCATTAGAAAAGTTATGAACTCAGTGTGACACAGAGTGAAAGAAAAGAGAAGGCTGTGAGCTTAACCACATACTCAGGCTTCACTGCGCAAAGCACTCCCTGAAAATTGTCTAATTTCTTCACAAAATCTTGGGTAAGAAAGAATACACATCTTCCTTTCCTGAATCTGAGTGGGCTATACTCCTTCTATAAATAATATCAGAAAAAGAAACCAGATCTACTTAAAACAGAAGCGGCATATAGTTATTCGTTCCACCAACTCAGTGTGCGTGTTACTAAGTGTTGAGTGTTTCTGAGTGGGACTGCTGCCCAAAACGGACTCAGCTGAGTTTAAGTATCCAGGAAGCAGAGTAGCCGTTAAAGACTGAGAAGAACAAAAGATGACACAAATCATTCCTGTAGCATTCACATTTTAAGACTTCATGAAAGCTACCCTGTAACACCAGGACTGTTGTACAGATATATCTACCCCAAGAGATTCGTCTGAGGTACTGCCTGTTCTCATTTCTGTTCTATGCAGGCACCACCATTCTCTCCCAAAGCTAGTCTGCTTTTACGACAATACATTACTAGTGTGTTTTGGAATAAGTTAATACTGCTTCAAGGTAAATAGATAAATACAAAAGATTTTAGTATAAAACAAGTCATTTTTAGTCTAACAAAAGAAATAAACATTACTAAGTATATCCTGAGTCAATATTCAGACTCATTTCTACATGAGAGGTTGATTTACCTTAAGTGAAATTGCAAAGCCAATGTAACTTGACARTAAACCCATGCTTTTCCAGCTCACATATCAAAATGTTAACCATGTTTAGAATACAGAATCTTGTAGTTAGCAACAATCACTAGACAGTATGAGCTAAGTTTGATTTTTGGTGGCACTCCTGTTTCAATTTTGTTCTTTTCTAAGTAGAACTATTCAGAAACCAACAAGAGTCATCAGTGTCCAAAAAGGAAATAAAAAAATTTAAACACTTCTGAGAAAAAAAGTGCTAGTTCATTATCCTTTTCTTAAAATGAACAAGTTTTATACATATAAGAGAAAGTCTAACTTAATATCTCAGAGTTTTATTTTCTTCAAGAACACTAGTAAAAAGGACATATGGTCTAGAGACAAAACATGCTTTCTTTACAGACATGGAAACAGTGCAATAAAAAARGTCAGCAAATTACTATTTTATAATTGGTTCAGAAAGGCTGAAGATAGAAAAGGCAGTGAGATAGCTGGATTTATTAACCTTAATGATACTTTTATCAAAACTTGTTGTGATCTCTATCTATCTCAATGAGCATTTTGTTATAGAATCTTTCACTGAAAGAACCAGGATCTCAGGATGAGTTAGTCTTTTTCAATATTGACTTAWCTTTTAAGAAATGAAAGAAATATTTCACTGATTTTTGTAACAAGATGCACAAGTAGCCAACTACAAATTTAAAGCTTTGTCTGAGAATTTATCCTGCATCATACTTGTGAAAAATGAACTGAAACTGTGTCCTATTTTTTTCATAAGAAAAGTGTCAAAATAAAACCATTTTAGCATGTTTTTATTATCCAATTCTGTTGTAGCAATAAAATTTATATTGAATTAGTTTCTTCAACATTCTTTGTATTGGGTAATTAATCAAGTTTTCAATAAAGAATCACAGGGGAAAATAACAAAATATTTGGTATAAAAAACACATTACGATGAAGGAAAAGCAGTCTCATGGTAATTTAAAAAAAATCCCACAGTTTATTGTGCTACATAGGAAGGGTGTAACATGAATACATCAAATCTTCAGAAATATTTATTCACAAAGATAGTTGCAAACAATCTGAAAAAGTCATCTGAAATGTAATTACTACGCTTCTAGTATCTTGCACTTAATCTATTTAGTTCTGCATCAACAGATCTTTCCCATTACTCACAGTGGCTGTCCTACTTTGCATGGAGCCACAAATTAAAAATAAAAAAAAAAAAAAAAAAAAGCTAGACAGAGAAAATAGATTCACCATTAGGTCCGTATGCAGTTTCCAGTTGCATTTCCTTCTTGAAGCTGTACTGTCTCCTCACACAAGAGGAAGGCATTTTCATGTCAAGGCATTTTGTTAATACAGTCAAGATACAGAGGCTGTACACAGGTAATATTTCGGGTCAAAAATAACTCTAAATAAAAGTGCATTATAATTTGATCACAAAACAATTCTGAAACCATAAAACCACTATTGTCAAGGAGGTTTTTGAGTAGTGCTTAAAAACTCATGCAGACACATACTTAATTTTCATTTCAGTGGTTGATTTTAAACTAAAAGACAAAATTAGTATGCTGCCATAAATAAATAAATACACTTTTAGATTGTCTACTACCACAGTCAACACTCCAATGTTTAAGAGGAAGCGTTCCTTGAGAAGATTTCTAGTTTCTAAAGAAACTTGGCTCAATGAAGAGGAAAACCTAGTAAATGGCTAGAATACTTATTCTATTAATGTAACCATTTTGTGAATAGTTTCTTTCTTTGATTTACTCTATACTAGCTCAAAAGTAATTTCAGTAGGTCCAAAATATAAAGCTTAACACTGCTTTTGCAATGAAAGAAATCTAATTTATTCCTGATTTTGTCTTTACGGAAGAATCAAGTAAAACAACACAATTTCAGTATTACAAAAACTTCCCAGAAAAATATGGAGGAACTCTGCAACAAAGAGTTGGACCTTCAAATCTTTTTTAAGTATACAAATTAATTAATAAAACCTCACTTTTTTTCCCCCACCATAAAATTACATCTAAATACATATGTCTAAAATTATGTCTAAATGTCTAAGATAAAAGCACTAATTGCCCTAACTAATTCCTGGAAAATAGCCATCTAGTATACTGCTTTACTAGTCGAGATAGTCCTAAAGGATCATAATTTGACAGAATGTATCTTAGTTCTTAATAATTACATTCATGTTCTAGGTAACATGTATAACTTTAACAGTAAAAAAAAAAAAACTCTTAATAACAGTAATAAGTTAATGGATATTTAGGCCCTAAGTTCTTTTATGTGTGTCAGAGAACTTCAGTGTGGCATATTGCGTCTAAGTGATCGCAATCAGGCATACAGTAATTACGTTCATCCACAACAGTGCAAATATGAGAAATAAATAAAATTCAAAACCCAAGGTTTAATTTACATTTYAGTAAAAACATCACACGTGAGAAGAATTTTGAACTAGCTCCTTTGTAGATTCAGCAAGAATTCCCGTAACACATAAGATCTATAAAAAAAATTTTAAAATCCCATGATATCATCATCTTCTGATGTCAAAAATAATTAACACAAAGTAACTGATTACTATTTCAGAAATTACTTTGTCATAAAATATCAAAACTAATTTCAYACACACATAAACAGAAAAGAAAATATCAGTACAGACAAACCCAATAGTTAATAGCTTACTGGCCACTTATGTGGAAAAAAAAAACTTTAAAACCCTCTGAGATGTTACTTCAGAATTAAAACTTAAAGCAGTCTCCCAAGACAGCTATTTTCAATTTTCCCATTTTAGATAGGACAAACCTGAGTAAGAGAGAAATCTGCCTACAACATGACTGTGTTGCACCATCCATTCTGGTACATAGTAGCGCTTACTCCTCCTAAAACTCTCACAAATAATGTAATTTAGCTTAAAAAGGTAGGAGAGTACATTTACTTTTCCAAAGACATACTTTAACTGATAAAAGATCTCTGCTCATTTGACCAGGAGAATCATTCTATAAAGCATCCACCACAATGTCACTTCATAAGCATAGCTAAGCACACAAATGTATGCTTAACCAAACTCAAAACCTATAATAAAATCGTGCATGCTTCAAGAAATATCTTTAGACTTCTTATATGATAGGCCTACATAGTGCAAAGTTAATTTCTGTTTGTATAAGCAAAGCCTGATGTTCTCATACCTAAGGTGGGAATAAAATTAGTACTCATSCAGAATTTAGGAGTGTGCTCTCTAGAACAGAGAATTCATGGGGAAAAAAAAAAAAAGTCAGAGCTGTCTATCTTGCCATTCTATTTCTAAAGCTCATCTTTCCATACAGTGGGCAAAATTAACTAATCACCTCTCAATGTATTTATGACTAAATATTTTATACACATATATAGTCTTACTTCTAGGGAATATTCTTGCTGTAAGAAAAGGAGGAAGACAATTCTAATCTTCCTATTAYGCAACATAACTACACTAATTAGCAAACTTCTAATTTCATGTGCTATAATCTGAAATGATTTAAAGGTAAAGCTCTCAGTTTTAATCTAACAAATATTTTTATTTCTGTTCCAACATTATACCATCCTACTCGTATGTGTAATCAGAATTTTACAGTGGATCAGGACAACAGTATAAACTGCTAGTGATCCACTGAATTAAACATGCAAAGGAACATAAGTGATTGAAAATCCTACCCAGGACTCACCAACAGAAAACAAACCTGAAACTCCACCGTGTATTAACGGCATTGAACTTTGATGCTTGATTTTTCTTTCATTTAAACACCACAATTAACATCTTAAGACTAAAAGGATTTCCACTTGAAAAATAGAAATGGCTTTAAATAAAAAAAGGGGATAATGTAAGTGTTAGCATGGTAATGTTACTGATGTCATAGATAATTCATTAAGTTTTTAAAAGCAGTATTTGGACCAGTCATGCACAAAAGTATATTTTCACATATATTTTTACTTGAATAGAAATTTCTGGGGGGGAAAAGAAAGTTATTTTAGTCTCTTACAATTCCACTTAAGARGAGCTTGCACTACATTTGTAATGATCTCATTCAGGAATAGAATCTGATCTAGTACACACGTTCTAAAACATCCACTAATCAAAATTCTTAAATAACCAATTAAATGAAAAGACATTACCAAGATCAACATTACCATCTACAATAACATATGCCTGGGGAGATGGCAAGTGATCTTTGAAGTCTTTTGATCCCTATGGTCATATATGATTATCATCTTTCAAATCCAGTTGTGCTGGCTGACCTTATTACAGTCCCCAAGCAGAGTTTACTCCTCGGGAGTTCAGCTGCATTATCCACCTCAGGCCAAGTCACATGAAACATCTGCACATTACAGGTGACACACAGACTTTGCCAGCACAGCCCATTATAAGATCATTCCTTAATCTGCTGTAGGAGGGAATGTCACCATCTGCATCACCAAAACCTCACTCAGGACAGTCATTTATAAAACGAACATCTATCCACAGCTTGAGATTAGTTTGCATTTACTCAAATCCATCTAGGGAGGTGATCTAATCCTCATTAATTGGCACAAACAGAAAAATTACGGCTTCYGCTAATCAAAAATGTTAAGATTTCTTTTCATATCTGTTTTCCCCATACACAACCACTGAAGGAAGGAACACAAAGACACAAATGGGGACATTTCATAGGTCCTGAATGAATGTATGTGGAGCCAGTTAACTCAGACTTAGTAAAATTCATTAAGTGCTCCCAGGTGTAAGTCACCTCCAGACACAGAATTTGGAGTCTCAGACCACCTTCCCCCTTTTCTTACAGATTCTGTTCAAGGTAGTTTTCCCATCATGAAGCTTTAGATRTTCTCACTAGCATTCTCACCCATTAAATGAAAATTTATAAACAAAGTAGTCTCATATGAAGTAAGAAAAAAAAGAAAGAAAACATTAGGGTTTTTTATAGCTAAGAAAGTTGCACCTTCACCAGCCCCATTAATTGGCAAAAATATTTCCCATTAAGTTATACTATACGTTCACTACCTCTCAAGTTCTTTGCTGCAAGACATCACCTCATGCCTTTTAAAAACGTAAAAGAATATATTCCATAGCTACACAAAACATTTCAAACTTCCATTTGTTACATGTAAATATTTCCTTTATTTTTCATCTTCTCTCTCTCTCTCTCAAATGCTTATTAGAATATATTTCATAGTGCAGGTAATTCCAAATAATTGTCCTTATCAAGTCTGGAGATTTCTCATAATGATATTTATAAAGGCAGGTGATAAACAGTCTCACATGATCACCTTTGGTGATGGAAAGAACTACTTTTACAAGGCTCTTCACAAAGAAACTTTGCAAATATAACTCCTGAGCAAGCAGAGGAAATACCACAACTGATAACATAAAAATTGAAAAAAGGAAAAAGGTTGGTGTGGCTACATTAGATCAGGTGAAGATGACTGGTATCTCTGCCTTGTCTGTTTTGACAGCTGAATAGTTCTCATTACTGAATTTTTTTTTTTCCCCCACAAAGGCCAGTAATCCAAAAAGCCCAAAACTTACACCYTGGACTGGAATATGCTTAGAGGGAGGAAACACCTTTTTTATAACCCTTGTCATCCTTTGATCTTCCAAAACAGGGCATATCTCAAATGCCATGTCAAATACATAGTGAAGCTCAAACTCTTCTGCAACCAGTGAGTTCAGGAATTGCATTTTAACTTGAAAGCTAACAAAAGATGCCCTTCTTCCCAAGACTTCCAATATTTTAGCGATCCTTTCCTCAAATGTTTTGAGAAAAGTTTCACAGGAACTTAAAGAAAAATTTTTTAACAGTGAGGGTGACAGAGCCCTGGAACAGGTTGCAAAGAGAAGCTGTAGAGTCTCCTCTGCAGAGCTTCCAAACCCGCTTGGACACAATCTTGTTCCTCATGCACAGGTGACCCTGCGTGTGCAGGGGGGTTGGACTAGATGATCTCTAAAGGTCCCTTCCAACCTTAAGGATTCTATGACTCTATCATTCTATGTACAAAATTACTTAGTCTGTTAAATTCCAAAACAAACCTAAAACATTTAGAGGTTCTGACGGAACCTTATCCTGCAGAATTCTCTCTCAAAAAACAGGACAAAGCAGCTTTGGCAAGTTCCGATGGGTCAAGAGCAATCTCAAGACAAACTTGCTAGGCACGTACCAAAAGAGAATATGCCATCTGTAGCAACAGAATACAGTATCTTCTGAAGTAATCTTGATGTGAAAAGTGGCGCAATAACTGCAACACTCAAGAATGTGAGCGTACACTGGGCAAATACCAGGTCAAAAACATTGCACATCAAATGACAAAGACATTAGTTTGGGGAAACATGGGTGTTCCGATTACCGGAAACAGGACAGGGACCTACAGATATGAAGAAAGTGGAAGATTGTAAGTATTAAAGCTAAAGGTTAGATCCATACAGTCCACCCATAATGGCAATAAGAAGCTGGCCAAGTATATGTGCAGCATAAATGAGAGAGGCTTCACAGGTGGAATTAAACTAATATATTCTACTTCAGTCTACAACCGCAAGAAGAATGTTCAAAAAAGTATAGGAAAAAATTACAAAAAAAATCTTTAGAACTAAAGAATCAGGTGATATGTAAAACAATGTTTCTAGCTTTGACTTATTAACTATTAAAGGACACAGGAGTTGTCAGAACAGTCTATGCGTCTCCTTTAGAGAAAAGGGTAGAGGACTATCTCCCCTCCACCATTGCTATTGGGCAATGCCTAGGCCTGAACTTGCAATTGGGAAGCCTCAGTGGTGGTTATAATTTCTACAGCAGGAAGAGGTGAGAAACTACTGGTTTGATATACCATTAAGATATACCATTTGATATACCATTAAGATATACCATTTAAGAAACAGCAAGTTTACTCAGTTAGAGGGAATCAACCAATTATACTTGAAAAACGTTTCTGAAACCAATGGTCTAAAAGTCATTACACCAAGGCCAAAAGTTACCTCTACTGAAAGTGTGGCTAGGAATATAAAGCTTAAAAATACAGACTGTTGGCTTTCATGAATCTGTAACTTAAATTGCTAGTGCTACATAGTAGCAAAGTTTAAAATATTTAAATTGTGGCTTTTCCATGCTTTTCATGCAGCTTCACCAATTTTTCAAGGCCAGTCTACACATAACTTAGCAGCACTACATGATAGCAGCATAACTCAGCTTTGTGGTATATTTTATGTTAATGTATTTTACAATCATTTTTAAATGAACTGACACTTTCCATTAAATATATTACACAGTAAAAATCCCCTTGGGAGGATGAAGTGGAATTATGCACACATATCTAGACTTTCATTTAAATGCAGACCTTATATTATCCCATTGTAGCTTTTCTTCTTTCAGAACATGGGAATTAAGAAGACAAGCAGGACAGAAGTAACACAGTGGTAAGAGTCAAAAAAACACCCTACATCACTTTCAAAAAGCACACCCTAAACAAGGCTGAGTGTTAAACATCTAAATTTAAAAAGTCAAATTAAAGAAAAGACTATATTTAATGCAGCAATATACAAGCTACCTGGGCTAACAGCAGGATACATGCACAAATGCTGTGTTAATTTCTAACACTAGCACTAAAGTTTTATTCCAATCAATAAATGCAAATATGTACTTTTTTCTATGTCAACAGTTGTCCCTTTAAGTTCATGAAATCTAAATTAAGTATATGCTTAACTGCTTTGCTATACTTACAAACACAATAAGTAGATTTCAGAAAAACTTAACAGAGATTTATGCATTATTTTAACACATGTAATCTTAATACATTATTATATATTTAATTCAAGCCTCTAGATACCCAAATCAATATAGTTAAAAATATTACCTGGATCATTATGTGAGTGAGGCACAACAAAAACTTGAAGGGGTTCGCCATCCCATTCATTTTCATTGTATGTGATATCAAATCCTTGTTTCCAAACACCACCATCTGGATTATCAAAAGGAAGAATGTCATAGACATCCAACATCTAAAAAGGTAAAAGGAATATACAACATCAATTTACACACACACACACACAAAAAAAGTCATTAATACTATTAAAACCAAAGGTGTTTTTGTCGAAATCCAGTAATAATACTGCTTTCTCACGAACCTGGGAGAGATTAATCATCAAATGAGTAAAAGCTAACAAACAAAAACAAGTTTCAAGTTAAACTAGGACAATCAAAGTGCTAGCAGAGAGATAAAACCACTTGACAGGTTTCATTCTAAGGAAACTATAGACCAAAATTGATTAGATAAAGAGTCAGAAAGAGATCTGAAAGAAGCAACCAAACAGATGATAGCTCATAAAAGCACTGAGGGACTGGAGCTTCTGTAGGATAAGCATTATGCAAATAGGAGAATACACTAAATAGGAGAATGCAGAAAAAGGTCAGAAAAAATTAAACAGCCAGTAATAAAAGTGAACTTCATTAGATTGAGGAAAATGGTTGACAGAAAGGAATCGAAACAAATCATCACAAAAAACCAACTCTCAGCAACAGCTATATTGAAGCTCTTTTTATAGTTTCTGCTGTCCAGTATATTATTTATTCAAGGAAAGATATCTATGCATATGCAAATAATAAGCTTACAGGTAAATAAAGTAACTCGAGTAACACTAACAAATCCTTATGAAACTCACATACCAACAGAAAACTACAAAAAAGATTCTTCCAATGTAAGCTTAGAACAAAGTTACCATATCTCATTTACTTTTTATGATGGCTTTGCCTTCTTTCTTAAAAAWATACTGAATTTTCTGAATAAAAAGTCTGAGCTAGGTAGGTTTTTACTTTACAGCCAACTTTTAAAACATATTCCTCTTAAATACTTTTAAAATTTACTTCCTAATTTTGAATCGGGTGAACACATTTGCAAAGAACTATTTCACTTCAAATAGATTTTTTTCAAGTTAAAACTACCACATAAAGACAAATCAGAAAGATTATTTAAAGTTCAAACAGAAGAACAGGCTGGAAATTCACAATGAGTAAGTGTATAGAAAACAATTATTTCTAAAATAATAGTGAAGTTCTAGAAATAACTTTCCAGAAAAATCARCAAAGTGAAAAAAAAAAATCCCCAAAAGTAACTGGCCTTAAATGTTCATTAGCTTCAAAGAAATTTTACAATATGGTCATCTGAGATGATATAAGACTTGTTCATTCCACACCTATGCATATAGCTGATGATTAAAAGGCTAAAGACATGCTCAAAAGACAAACTGCTATGGTAATTTAGGTCTAATTTCACTCCAACTGAAACACACCAAAARTAATTTTTTCCCTGCTCCCCCAAATTTAGTGATTTTTACAATCTGGAAGCAGGGATGGAGAGGGTCAATTGAACCACAAAAAAAGGTAAGAATTAAACACCCTAGAATTAACTTCTAATTCAGAATGAATGCTTGAAGATGTTCGTGGAAAATATGAGACAGGAGACTTTTTGCCCAAAATGGCACACGTTCATATGGCCCCAACGCATACATAAAGTATTACCACAAGTACAGAAAATATATTCAAGTATCCTCCAGACAGAACAGAATTCTATGAGGAAGAAGAAAGGACAAGTGGAAGCACACAATATCCAGTAGTACAGAAAATAGAAAGTTTATAGAACGTGTGAGGATATAAAGGAAGGAGGAAAGGTGGTTTTCTTTGAGGCTAACAAATACCCTTAAAGACTGAAGTTACTCATGAATCCTCCAAATAGCACAGAATTTCACACAATAATTAATCAAGAACTACATTTMATAGCAGAAATGCAAGGTCTGGAAACGTATGATCCAATAAAAGCTATGAAAAATATGTAACACTATCAGACATTTGCAATGAAAAGTTAAAGACAATATTGCTAAAAAGTAGCTCAAATAAGACTGAAAACACCAAGTAGACCAGAAAGAATTTTACAATTCCCACAAAGTTAKATATGATACTAGTGTTCTTCCGTGCCAACCACCTAAAAGGACTGGAAAAAAAAAGATCTGTGTACAGTCATTTTAAATCTTCCACTGGATTATATTTTCTAAAACACAGGTTTTGAGACTGCCAATGTAAAAATATCATTTAATCATGCATCAGTAATAGTGCTTACGACAGTCATCAAGTTAAAAAAAATCCTACTTGCTGTGCAAAGTTTGGAAAAAGCTCTGATGGGTAAAGTTTATTTCTGAGTGGAATACACAAGTTTGTGTATTTACAAACAAGGGAGTTCCCCCACAGTCTCACTAATGAGAGGGACAGGGAGTTCCCCCACAGTCTGGCTGATGAGCAGGACAAAGGAATTAAATGCAGGGGGGAGACTGAGCGAAGCCAGGAGTGAGGGGGACAAAGGAGCCAGGTGACCTTAGGTGAAAACATCTGGCAAGAGGCAGGAGTTTGGTGTAGGCAGTTGGGAAGCCTGCAACTCCTGAGCACCTTGGCCAATGGGGAAAAAGAGAGGGTTAACTTCGGCCAGGAAGTAGGATAAAAGAGGGGCTGCGACCTCCAGCACTTTGAGACACCCCACAAGGATATGCCCGGTGGACTCTCCCTTTATTCGAATAAAGTTAGAGGACTCCTCTGTTTCCTTTTGGACATTCGGTTCTTGAGCACGAGATTTTCCACACATTTCCAAGTAAGAATACGTATTGGATGAACAGGAGAAAAGATCCTTAGTTACTGAAGTTGCAGCCTATTTCATTAACTTTCAGAGTCTGGCTGCTGCCATTTAAAGTACTAGAAGACAGACAAGACAGAGAGCTCTTAGCCGCAGAAGTCAACATCACAGCATCTAGAGACTAATTTAGAAACAAAGTTTTAAAAATAAAGGAGACAAATTTAGTAAAAATAACATCAGAACACTCGTCCTCTCACTAGCAAAGCAAGAACAACCAAGTATCCATGCGTTTACAACATGTCGTCTATAAACTCTCATGTCAGTAAAGAGGACAGTATGGCCCAAGCACAATAAATGTAGATGCTATTGAGACATAACCATTTTCAGTTTCTGAAAGCTTTGAATGCTGTGTTTCTGTGACACAAGCATAAGCATATAGACATGCATATGTATATACACCAATATCTTTGATATAAACAGACAACTCGAGAAATCATTTATATTGCACAATATGTTTTCACACGAGCATATTGTCGCATAAATACAGCAGTAATTGTTAAAAGGTCAAAATCTTGAAGTTTAACACAGTCACTATGTTATTAAGTAKTTTCTTTCACATGCCATTGTTGAAAGCATTGATTAGTTACCCTGAGCCATAATAAGCCAGTTACTTTAAATAGGAAAATAGGGGCTTTAATTTTTACCAAGTTGTGAAGTCTTTTCGATAGTTTCTCTCTTTTGTGCCTTGGGCTTTCAGATCATATGGTATTTCAAACTCAATATTCTCAAAAGACAGATTAGATGCATATATTTCTCATTCGTTTTATTTGCATAGTTGGGAAGCATAGCTGATCCCAACTTTTTTTAAAAGAAATATTTTATTCAGAATAGCTGACAAAACATCAATTTCAAAAGATGTCTTTTGAGGTTAAAAAGAAAAAGAGAGAGTCCAAATATGGATTTAATTGTGCCCCAAACAGCGGCAACAACATGAAATGTTGAACTTCCTAACGCTCCCAAAAAATGAAACAAACAAAAAAACAGGAGTTTGTCTTTTAATAGACTCCTACAACTGGTCCTTTAACTAAATTCCAAGAGTACAATATTTTTCATGAATGAGTTAGGAAAAGAAAATATTAGGTAAGTTTTTGGAATTTTTATAGTTTCACCAGTTTTCACATGTTCAAAAACCCTAGCCATTGAATATGTCCTCCTTCTTAGAAGAAAATCTGAGTGACAGGAAAGCACTTACTTGACAAAAATGTAATTTAAATATTTAAACCACATTTTTTTTTTCCCAAACACAAAGACGATCATACATACAAATAATTGCAAATGAGAGAAAAGAAAGAAGAATTTRTGGAGAGAAAGCAACCTAAGATGGTAGTACAGGAGAGGCAATGGTGTAAGAAATAATCACACAAATCAAACAATGCTATGTATATCTCCATCAACATGCACAACAATATTTCGTCAAGGTCCCTCCTAAAAATATCTCAAACTCTCCTTCCCTACCACGCCAATATGGCCTTGGATCTCTTCTCTATTTTATGTAAAAAGCAGACCTATTCCCAGTTAACACTACATGTCAGAATCTGTAAATTCATCTATTCATTTGAAGGTATGTCACTTCTGTATTAAGCAAGCTCAGCAAACATATAAAAGTTTGCCTTAGTGTACAATTAGGAAAAAAAAAATAAAAGTCAAATAATGACTTATACAAATAATGAAAAGTTAAATTCTGGAACTAGAATGAGCTGTGCAACCAGCACATGCTTTCACTGGAAATTCCTGCAGCCTCGTATTTAAAGATGAGGACAAGACATTCATCAACATCAAAGAAACAATTTCGTCCTTTTAAGCAATTCTTTCAAACTCTCTTACAAGACGTTTCCTCACGTAAGGAAATAAAAGTTTGAAACACTTTATAAAGCGCGGTTTCACTGAAGAATAATGATGAGGTTAAACAAGATGGCATGAGACAGTCGTAGTAATTCACCACTTTCAAATTTCACTTCACTGAAGAATAATGATGAGGTTAAACAAGATGGCATGAGACAGTCGTAGTAATTCACCACTTTCAAATTTCACTTCACTGAAGAATAATGATGAGGTTAAACAAGATGGCATGAGACAGTCGTAGTAATTCACCMCTTTCAAAAAGGAGGACGCTACTGTTTCACTCCAATTCTACCTCTTACCTGGTGGTCAACCTGGGTGGCCCCCTGAAATAGCTCTAGGTTAATTCACACTACTAAAGAACAAAAAAAGAAGAAAAAAAAAAGTAATCCATAAAAAAAAAATCTATTGGGTTAGTAAACTGAATTAGCTCTTGGAACTGAGAAGTTCATTTGAAACTGAATCAAGTACGCATTGAGTGGAAGGAGGAAACAAACTAGGAAGGTTATGTGTAGAAGTGACACAGAGTTTCTGTCACTACAACAGCCATTTCAGTAATAGATAGTAAAAGGCAAAAGCACTGAATAACCRTTTCACCTCAGTTCTCACTGGTCAGACTGGTCATAAAGAAGTAAGCCCCTGAGAACAGAAAGAAGGCTCATGCAAAGAGGACTTATYCATGCCGAAGGAGGATCAGGAAGTAAATGTTTTTGTTACCTTTGTTACTTTGGCTTTTGGCATGAATTCACCACAGAAAAGTCATGTTTGACCAACTATTTTATCATTTCAGCAATGAAAACACATTTGCTGAAACTCACTCACTCGCGTCCRCTCTTATGAAACTGACTCATGGGTGGGGCTTGAATTTCACATGCAAAGCTTTTTWTACATGCCAATTTCTACAGACTGCAAAATCATAACAGTCCACAGTGTACGGTAGGACATGATAGTTAAAAAAAGCAATTAAAACAATGCTTATATGATTCTGAGTTCAAGGGCTGGGTCAGTCCTTTGAAATAASCGGTTCAGTATGAATCTGGAGAAAAACAAGAAAAAAAAGTTGGCCAAGAAAAAATTAGGACACTAAAGCCTCCACTGAAATCCATACAAGTCAGATGAGACTGAAATCACAACAATTACACCAAGACATCCAGAAGACAGATAGATGTTAAATCATTCATTTTKTGTATAGTCTCGTCCTCTACAGGAACTGTTCAAGACATTAATTACAAATTATATCTGTCATTTGACCAAGCTACCTGACTGCTGCAAGTTGAGAATGGGTTCTGAGTCAGTAAGAAGCAAAGGGGGTTAAAGATAAAGATAAAATATTTGAATATTTACCAAAAACTGTCTTTCTTCTATATTGGCGTATTCCTTCTCTGTACCTAGGAACTCAAAGAGCTGAGATAAGGTTAAGTCTTGGGTAAGCGTCACACACTTGTCCAGTGAACACTGACATACTACAAACAAGAAAGCATAGTTYGTACCTCTCCTGGACATCTTTAACAGTGATCTAAGCTCTATATTTTTAAAAATAGCAGTATGAGCAGGCACACTGTTTGATGCTTCAGTAACCAAGTGGGAAAAAGAGGGCATGCTGCATTGTCTTAGGATTCTCAGTAACTATCATAATGAGTTCTAGAGTCTCTTATTTTCTTTGAACACAAATTCCAGATATTTTTCTAACTACTGACCTAAAGAAATGTCAGGTCATGTCCATACTAAAGCCAAAGCTCTTCATTCTGTTGATTTCACTTARCTTCCTTTGAGTATGACATTTTCATCTTTGGAAAATGGTAGGCTAATTCAAACAATATCAATTCTCAATACAACATAATATCCTGTCTACTAACAAATGTCACATATACCATAGTATCATTTCTTGTTCTACCAGTCTTTTCATGTAAAAGAAAATGAATCTATCTGCCCATCCAAGATTTGGGGRGAACTCTGACGTTACTAGTAACTTTTTTCCTCCAGCTTGAAGATAGAAAACATCTCTTTAATGGATATTCAGATCTACTGCAGTGGTCTCTACAATGTGGGAAAATGTAATAATGAATTCCCAGAAATTATTTAGTAAAAACTTTTACCTTCATTCTACTAAAGTTATTTTTATCCAAACACATTGTCTTACATATGCTTTCCCTGATTTCTTTCTGTTTTCTCACTTGATTCTCATACACCTACTCTAAAGTAAGAGGAGAAAAGGTCAAAATTTGTACTTATAAGTTCATGTTTGTGAATAGCGGACAATTAACATTAACCAGCCATAACATAGTTGGTTAGGTGTTTATTAATTTGGAATCAATATGCCTTTTTTTTTAATTAATGTCCTTCAAATGTTCTACTCGGAACCTTCCTTTCTTTACAAAATACCATAAAAAAACCTGATTGATCTTGCAACCATTGTGATTGATCACCATCAGCCATGCTGCAGTGATAAAAACTGAAGYTCCATTCAAACACAATAATTTAGATCAATTAGTTAAGTTTACCATTAGAGGTATTCTGAAGTCCTGGCCTTAGATTCCTTAGATTTCTTAATCAGGTTAAGGAATCTATGCTTATGCAGGTTGAAAAGCAGTACGAAAATAACTGAAGGATCGTAGTGGATGAGCACTAATTCATGTCATTCTCAATGACATGAAGAACACTAGAATCTTCTTGTACAAAGCAAGAAAACACCAAGTGTGGGCAAGGAAACATGAAGAATATTCCCTGTTATACTTGTTATTTCCATATATTATTTATAGCTTCAGAAACACAGGAAATGAACAAAAAGCAGCTCGGACACTACAGCGTAACAAGCCACTAACTGCAAGGCTAGCCAAAATGAGCTCATCAAACCTGAAGTGCTGAGCATGTAAAGCACACCATAAGGGCAGTTTAAAGAAACATGTTTTACTTTCTATCCATAATAGGCTTACAACATGTCCAGCAATTTAAGCCAAAAAGCTTTCTTCATAAATAAACTGCTGAGAATTTATTTCTAGTWTACCTAAAAAGGTGCATTAGCTAAAGTAGTTACAGGTTGTACAAGGGAATTTTTATTCTTATTAACAATACTAACTTAACTTTTCTGGAAAGATATCCTAATGTATATTACAAATACAGTCAGGCAGATTTTACTGCTTTGAATACCTGTTTTCTTCATAAATTACACATTGAGATAGTAAAGATTACCTGGCTATCTCTGAACATCTTAAAAGCATTACAAAAGATACATTGCCTCTTGTAACATTAATATCTATTCATCCTGAGTCCACTGTCTTTCTCCTACAGTAAAAATACATTCACTTACAGAATGAAATTGTGCATATTCATAATACTGCACAAGATCTCCCAAAACAGTACACATCACTAACCAAAATATTCCATTAAAATTGAATATGCAAGAGTCAGTGAACTCACAAACCTCACTAAAAAGTAAAATAATTTGAACAATTGAGTAATTGAACGTACTTGACTTTAATAATCACCCCAGTCTATGACAACAAGCCAACATGGTAAATAGTAAACATTCTTCACTCCTAATCAAGCCAAACTAAAGAGACTACAATAGAATGTCAATACATAGAAGCAATAGTGAAAAGGGGGCAGACTACTTGGGATTTTTGTATGATTACTTCTTTAGCAAGCTTTATCAGTCCCTCAAGATTCATGCATACATCCATCCCTAAAGATATTTTTCTATTTCCAGCTTCTCTGAGACCGGTCTCAAAAAAAATGTGGAAGGATGTCAGAGACTGTCAAAAAAAGAAATTATTTCTATGTAACTTCTGATAGTTCTCAACAATAATCTCGTTTTAATCATTTCAGCATGCTTCTCAATATTTATAGAAATGCCGAGTCATCAAAATCACAAACTCATTTACAGCTTTGTATAAGGTAACCATATTTAGGGCTCCAGTGAGGATAAGATATATTGCTTACCTGTACTTCTGAAACTTGACTTCTAMTTTTTGAAGCAAACAAACAATCCTCAGAATCAACTGCAAGCGAAACTGAAGCAGAAGGAAGAAGCTCAGAGAGAGATCCCTGACTGAAGTTTATAGCCTCAGGATTTCTTTGACCATCCTTTACTGATTCACTCAGATTAATCACTGAGTCTCGTATGTTTGAAATAATCTCATTATTTTCTGCCAGCAAGCGTTCTAAATGGTCTATTTTTTCTTGCAATATTGAAAGTTGGCCCTGTAAAAGAAAAACGAAAAAGTTGTCAGGCCAATTCTTACACATATACATAATTTTTTAATTTCATTTTCACTATAGCATACCCTCACACACAATTCTTTTTGTTGTTGTTGTGCAAAGACAAACTATACAAGAAATTGAATCAAAACATGAAACTCACTCAAAGAATAAACAAAAGACATTTTCCACYACAGATTTGAATTTATAACACAAGACCTAATTAGTGATACAGACTAGCTAGTGATACAGACGTGTTTTTAAAAGGTCACACCGTTTCAAGCACCAATTATTCCAACTTCAACTTTTTCATGCCCAAAGATTTGCAAAAATCTAGTCTTTGTATTTATCATATCAGAAYGATCAAAAGGATAGCCGCTTTTTAGGAAGTAGCAGCACAACACAGAATGAGATTTATAAGGTGTATGTATACATTTAAGTTTTTTACACATATGTACACATAAAATTGTCAAATGCCATACTTATAAACTTTTCTCTATAGATACCAAGTTTCTTATATTCAGTAAAAGAGAGAAAAGGTAATAAAAGCATTTAATAAAGGGGAAGAGATCCCTTAACTGTCTAGCCATACCAGTAATCCATATAATTGCATATTTACAAACATCACAAAAATCCTATAAAAGACAGCTCAAATTCACTACTYTTTCCATCAGATGATTCATTATGGCAGAGAGATTTTGTGGCTGGTTCTAGCACACACAAAAGGGAGGATAGAGAATATCATCAGTATGAAATGAAAAAAAMCACGCAACTCTCAACTAGGGAAGAAGAAAATACAGACACTTCAGAGAAGTGGCAGCACCTAACAACTGAACTGTTGGRCTACAGGAGGTAGCATAACAGAAGCAGCAGGTCTCTGAGAGTGCCACTGCTCTAACTATACCTTTCAACTGAGGAGATGAAGCTTTTCAGACACAAATGCATTATTTTTTATAAGAATCATAAGAGCTCAGATCACTTAGTAGGTTTCTAAGGTCAACTTAGCTCCAGAGTGATTTCTTTCTTTCCTCAGACTGACAACAACAAAAAAATAGAGACTGAAATCCAGTTTCTTCAGATATTTAAAACTGTGAACAGACCTCAAATACAAAATGTATAATTAAGATCTACCAAAAAGATATTACTGCAACAAAACCTCTGCAGATTTGGTCATTTACACTTTATCTATTAAATCCAGCATGAGTAACATTGATCCAGTAGTTCTGTGATCTATGCCTTTTAATCATTAGTTAAAATTTTATTGTACCAAAGACTTAATATATCAGCACATATTTGTACTATAGTATAGTACTAGTAACAGCCTCAGTAAATGGGTCTTATTCCCCTTCTACAGCCATTCCCTTGACATAGGCCTTTGCATCTTCCTTTAAAGTACAAGTTGTTTTTTTCTCAATGTTTCCTCCAAACTAGTCTCTAACTTTTGTATTTCGCCTTACAAAGGATTACGTCTCCAATTTCAATCGTGATGTGCACTTTCTTTTGAATTACATTCACTCTGAGAAGTTTGCAGGAACAAAAATCCCTTAAAAAAACCCTCATTCCTGTAATTCCATCTACACAGAAAGTCTTTCTCGATCTAAAAAGTATACATTCTAGTATTTTTTAAACTCTCAAGTTTAAAAATGTGTTTGTTCATTTTATGACTGTGGAAAGTGCTGGTTTTTTTTTTTTCTGCTAGCTTAATAAATCCTGAGAGTATTAACAAGTTTCAAAATGCAACTCAGGCAAACACTCACTGTTTTGTAAAAGACAAAAAATATATTTTGGCCATATACCCAGATTAAACTAATTGACATCTTAAGAGTCTAAAAAGTCTAAAGCTAGAAAGATTTCTAATGTATGAATTGTAAAGAACCAGTAAATCAATACATACATGATTGAGTACTTTAAAAAAAAAAAAAAAAAAAAACAAACTGTAGTCCCATGCCCCCTGGTGGCACAAAAGAAACAAATGAGACTAAAGTCTTTCAAATGTTACATTTAAGGAAATGTATAAATCGATGCATTTCTAAGATTAGCATTTTCTCTTTCAATGTCCACAAAGCCTAAAAAATGAAAGTTTCAGGCATTCAGACAAGTAGTCTATTATGCCACTTACATAAAATAAAAACACACAAAATGTCATTTGAGGCTTTATAGGCTGCCCAGTATAACCTTCGATCTTTTAAATTCCTCAGAAGCTAAAATACAGTTACATCTACTCAAGTTATTACCCACSTCACTGCACATGGCTATAGTTCAAAGTTACAAAACACTTAACCAGCTAAAATGCTATCTGCAATTCTTTGCCATGCCTTCACAAACTATAAAATCAGACAATTTAAAATTATATTCCCATTCCATTCTTTCTGGAAATATCCTATAGATGCATATAATAGATCAATTATATACTGTTTAGCAAGAAATTATTATCTATCTAGTCATATGTTAAGACYATGGATCAAGTTCATGTTAACTAACCAAGTATTCTCCCTCTAGCAGCAACCAGGAACTCATGCAAAGAAAAATAAAATAAATAAATAAGAACAGGWATATTTACACTGATTGTCCTTTTTCACAAGCTCCAAACTTCCAAAAGAGACAGACCTCCAAAATAARGTGCCACATCATATTAAATATGTCTAGATAGACCCTTTCTTGAACTTATTGCACCTTAAAACTACAAATAYACTAGGACAGTAAGTATTGCCATCTTATTGTGTATTATGTGAGAGAATATATTACTTTTTAAGCTTTAAGCCAAATCCCTGCCTCTTGTATTATGCAGAGTTTGTCCCTTGATGATCTTCAAGCAGTAATGATTTTATAGACTACCATATTCTTCTACCAAGTACTTCATCTTTCAAGACAGAAAGTCTACTTAGGATTCTGAAGAGCAGCAATTCTTAAAAGCATGCTAAATGCACAACTACTTTTACAGTAGAGATAGACACTGTTATGTGGAGGTGGGAATCCTTACAAAGTCCTAATAATACCTAATATCTAAACATAGTATAATTGTCAGCAGATTTTCCCTGGAGTTTATGATACTAATTCTTCTCAAAAAAAAATAGAAGCACTTCTGATCGAGATCACATTTTCTGTCAGGCAGAACTTGCAAAGGACACTTTTTGGGTAAGTATAACTGAATTCAAGAGGAAATCGTTATAGGATGTTTTGCAAATCCACATACTTGCTTTATTAAGGAAACTCAATATAAAGTTATGTGAGTCACCTGGCCTACATAATCAGTTAATTTGGTTTTGTAACTTGGCTTTAAGCAACTCTCTTCTATTTCTTTCCATCCCTATATATTTATGGATTATACAAATAAACGTTTTATTCAAAAAGCATGAAAGGCATTTTTGTTGTCATTCCACAGAGATGGCAAACAGTTACTRCATATGGCAGTACAAAGGATCCACAAATGCATTAGTGAAAACAGGCACAGCTTAATTGATAAAATAACTGCATTAGATGAGTAGCATATCTGCTCACAATCCCCAAGGTTGAACAGGGCTAAACTGAATCAAGTAAATCTTCCTATGTATATTTTTATTTGAAAGCAGTGCAGACAAGCTCACCCTCCACCCACTTGGAACAGGTGCTCCATACATGTTAGCTGCAGTGGTCAACCAGCTGTTACCATCATAAGATTCAGCTGCATAAACAGTTCCTTCTGCTTCCATCAGTCTTAACCCTTCAGCAGTTTTCATACCCCCCAAACTCCTGCTTTCTCCACTGCCCTCCACTTCTTCTCTCTTTGCTTCTGACACTGGTCTGATTTGTAGTAAGTCTAAAACTCTCACTAGAAGGAATGCTCTGCAGCCTAGCATGAAAAAGAAAATCTTGTATTACAATGGAAGCACAGGCTGCTTCATTTCAGGAAGGTGTGAAAAGGCTACTTTTTTCCCACATAAACATATACATGGAGAAATGACATTGGTCAAAACTTTCACTTTCTTGCCAACATTTCCTATATTTACGTCTGTTTAAACTACATTTAACAATCAGGCCATCAGGAAAAGTAGGTGCCTAGCAAAGTGGGAATAGAAGAGCCTAGCAAACCAGGAAATCTCATGAAAACAAAGTGGCTTAGGGATTTCTGAGGTTAAGTCAGCTAGAACTTCGTTACTACAGGAGCTGAGAGTCAGTCTGCAATCACCAAGAGCTTACTTYGAATGCTATCAGCACTCATTCCCCTCCTCAGAAAAAAAAAGAAAAATTAAGAGATTGCAGTAGACTATCAGTGTCCTGCTTGAGAGGCAGTTAGGCACAAAAGAGTTGTGGTGAAAAGAAGTACTGCACTGAACAGAGTTCTTGAGGCAATGTGGACTTGAAGTTGAGGTTGTCACCTATGCAAATTTACATCAGTAAGTATTGAGGAAACCTGATTCAAAAAGTCTTACTTTCTGCCCGCACTGAATTGGAGCCATTTTAATCACTTTCTCCATCAGCCTCTTGTCAATAACTATTTCCAGGTACATCTCCACAAGCTCAGGCCAGAAGTTAACTAAAATCTTGCTAGTAGCCTCAGAACAGATGGTAGCATATTAGGATGACAAGCCCAGAAAAAAAAAAATATCTCTACTCACTGTTACGGCACTGTATAATGAACAGAACAGAACATACTAAACATAGAATTTAAACAGTCATCTCCTGTACAAAAAAAGCAAGCTTATAGAAGCCAAAAATACAACCCGATATAGCAAGAAAATTATTTTATTTCTTAAGGTACTCACATTGCAAAGTAGGACAGAGTCAGGAAAAAATGAAAAACAAGTATCAAATACATCAGTCCAAAGCACAAGACAAGGCTTAAAGCCTGTACTAATCTAGCTAGAATGGTTCACGTGCATTTATGGTCATGAAACTTACACAAATAACKCTGTTAAAAACCCAGATGCTAGATTTAGGTTTCCCAGTAATTTACAGAAAGTAAGATATGACATGCTGTTAGTGACTAGTCAAACACCATCTTTACATGATTTGGGGCGAAAGGGAGAAAGGAAGGGGGAATGAGAATGGAGACAAATCTAGACGTAATTTCTGTTCTAGAGTCATTTACTCATCCTGATATTTTTCAGGTTCAGTTCCTATTTCAATTCCCCTCTCCACTCCATTTTCAGTTTTTACTTAAATAATTGTTTGGCTAATTTTCCTTTTACCCAAAACTTTGTGTAAAGTACACAAGCAGCAGAAACAAAGACACTCTGTGAATACTAGGAAGCACAGGCAATTCTTACTGTCCTCTAATTATGTCTGATTATGTTTCTTTACAACAGACTAAAGAAAACCTATATTTCTCCTTACCTTACTTTCAAGAATATTCTCACGATACTCAAAGACTTTCAGACTGGGGACTTCAGCATGATAAATAATTTCTTTTTTTAAAGACAAATCAGGTAAATGATCATTCTTTTGGGGAGATTCTTCAATCAACACTCAAAATTCTCCAACAAGAGAGCTGTAAGAATTCTACTAAAAGTCATGCAACTTCTTCAGTGYTCAGAAGTCAAAAATAGCAACTTCAAAATCAAGTACAACTTTCACTCCAACTATCCACATTTCAGAGTAATAAAAATATTTTCCAAATTATACAACTGATCATACAACTTCCTATAACTTTGTCATAGGAAAGTGCTCTATTTGGTTATATGTATACGTTGGGGAGATCCCAAATATATACCAATTACTAAGAACATACAACAAGAAGCAGCGAGTACTTATTAATGTAGTAGTGCAGTAGAAATCAGCTGAAATGTTGACTTCAGCTACCTCACTATGGCTGTACACCTAGCAAAACTACAGTGGGAAAACGCATTTATAGCATTTAAGCAGTCATTCAGCAAACAGGAAGTCTACAGACCTGCTGATACTGACACTGCTCCTACGTGAAAGGCATCTAATAACTATAATAATCATCAAGCATGAGCTGATATATATTTACTGCACATTAGAATATCAGARCAAAGTTCAAATAATGCTGAGGGGRGAACAAGGGAGGAGAACCAASCAGGSGAATGAGATCAAAACTGTGGTGATAACAAGCAGAGRTTTGTGCTTTGACTTGGAAAAGAAAGACTAAAAATGAAAAGGAGTAAACGCTTAGACTCGTTCTCATTATCAACATGAACGACGGCAAAGAGGAGTTTTAAAACCTATCTACAGAAAGACTTTTGCASACAGTAGGGGTATTTCCCATAAAACATGGGAATTGTGTGAAAGTGTTTAGAAGAAAAAGTTGAGCTTCAAAGCTAGTGTTCTCAGGCAGGAGTTTCACTGAGCATGAATTTTGATTTTAAGACTACACAAAGGCCATATATTTCTGAAGCAGGATACAACAAGATATCTCTATAAAAATAGATTCATAATCTTCAACTAGAAATCTTGGATTTTTAAATTTTTTCTTGGTCCTGAGAATATCCCATGGACATTTAAGTTAAATCAAGAAAAATTAACAAAATATTAGAACATGTAACTCAAAGAGATAACCAACTTAAGTAAACGAGTAGCTTGCACAGGTCATTTCTAATTCAAAGYAAAATTAGTTGAGAACACAAGGAAAGTTAGGTTAATGATTTTTTCCTATTTGGGTCCAAAATACAGAATAGATCTATCTGGGTTTATCAGGATTTACTATTTGCCTGAATATTGTAACACAAGCTACCTACAGACATTCCATTTTAGACTTGTTTAGAATTAAGTTTTCATTTATCAAGATCAGTTTAGCCCATAAATCACTTGTGCCTCAAAGTCAGCACACAGGAGACAATGCAGGATTAACCACCACTTCAAGTCTCTCTCCTCTGTATAGTCCTAAGATTTCTCAGAGACTCAAATCAACATAATGATCTACGATGACAACTGGTATAATAATTAACTATGAACCTAGGGCCATTCCTGCACCTTGAGCCCGTCCGTGCACATCCTGTGCCGTATCCTGAGACAGGATATCAAGCTAAACTTTAGTCTGRTCTTGTGGCATCATCCTCATATTTAGTATCATTCAATTTAGAAACAAAAGCGTAACCATTCTAGTAACACTACTAAAGCTGACAAAGGCAAAATAAAATAGGTACCAAGGCCTCCAAGTCCTTGGAGCAGGTCTAAAGTAGCCTAAAGACTGGCTGAGAGACTCCACAGTGTTCTGGTCCTGAGACACATTCTCTCTAAGAGTTTCAGTGTTCTGGTCCTGAGACACATTCTCTCTAAGAGTTTCACAGATCCACTCCAAAGCCATGCTAAAAGAATACAGAAAAAGCGAAGGACGGGGTGAAAGGCTCCAGAGAGGAGAATCAGAGACCATGATACACTCCAGCAGGAAGAGATCCTGCAACAGCTAGAAACAAGCTCTGGAAGGAAAATGGATCTTCTGATATGCTAAAAATCTTAAGAATAACATGTACCTGGCAGCCAGGCAAGATCTATAAAGATAGAAAGCATAGATTTTGATGCAAGAATAACTACTGCAGAACAGAGAGTAATAAATCTTAATCTCCATGTATTGTAGCATCTAATTTCCCAAGATTAATGGTGACTCCAGTTCTATGGCACCCTACAGGTCTTCTGATATAATGTTTTAAATGATGATCAACACCAATGATAAGACTATCAATCACTTCATTAGCTCAAGTTCTATTTCAGTTGTCACGATGCTGTCCTACCATGGATAGCATGGACAACATTCACTTTAAGAGTAACCAATGCCAGCTTTTGCAAGAGACTTGTTAAGTCACAGGCTGGGTACCTAAAAATATTATCACTGCCTCCCAAACCAAGCCACAGATTCTCTTTAATACAGCACTCAAAGGCATTTAAAACATTTAGAGAATAAGTGAACACATCTRTCTACAGATATTTAACCATGTTGGGGGACATTTCTGTTGGCATCCTTAAATAATTCTCAAACAGAAAGCTCAAGGAGCTGACCACACAGATAACAATAGACAAGCCTAAAAGGGAAGGGATTCGCACTCCTGAGTCTCATGCACACTACCCTGAGAACAAGAAATGTGAACTTGATTGGAAGAAACTGTGTAAAAGTCACAAAGCTTAGCTATTTTACACGAAGACGGACAGATCAACAACCGCTGTTTCAAAAGGAATGATCCTAGAAAAACAACAGTTCAACTCTGCCCCTTGATACGACACCAAACATTCTGGAAAATAACTGGAGTGTCAATCTTAACCATTTATTGCACTACTGGTATGAAGTTCAATTATCCTTTAGGTGAATGCAGAGCAGCCAGGCACTGTGAGCTAAAAAAGTCACATCTTTGATCCTGATTGAATTTCTACCAAACCCTAGACAGAAAAGCACTTACAAGCTCTTTTCTTAGCTCAGTGTATGCCACACAGATTGGAAGGAGAAAACTAATCAACATCTAACTTCCAGGACATGAAATGCGAAGCATGTTGCTATAAGGACTGTATGCAGAAAAGGCAAAGCTGAAAGATGAGCACACTGGCAGAACTGAAAAAGTAATGGATTAAGTTATAAGATATTGGGGTTTTTTTAAATCTGACCCTTGTAACTGTGAAAACTGGAGTATGCAAAGCAACACTGCCTTCTTACATTTACAAACAGAGACAATCCACCGCTACCATAGCTTTCTATAAACAACAGCTTGAAGCTGTTACATCTGTGGCTAGTTTCACTTACGCTACACTGAGTTCCAGCAACACCACAGTGACAAAAAGCTGAGGTAGAATTAAAGCTGATGCTTTCAAATGTTGGTGGTGACTTYGTATCTTTCACAAGAACTTTAATTTAATAATTAACAGGGTTCTGGGTATTTGCTAAATTCCAGTGGTTTTGCAGTTTTAATAAAGTGGRAAAAAAAAAGTCTTTTTAGAACACTGTGGGCAGCAAAAGGAAATGACAAAATCAAACTCATTTAATCTTCAACTTCCTGAAAAAATAATTTAAAGGAAAAGCTTAACTATTCAGCACAAACGACAAACCCAAACTGCAAAACAAGCAGAAGATTATGCAGTAAGGAGGAGCAGCCTCAAAGGAACCGAGACATGGAAAGTGGGGAGTGGAATAAGGAAAAACACAACACTTTCCYTGCAGCTCACAGAATATTCTAGAGGATAAACAAAGAGTGGAGGAGAAGATGCAACATCTGTCTTCAAGGGGCTTCCTCATGTAGAAGTAAGGTCCCAGATTAAGGGACCAAGCTAACGGCTGGGAAGAGATAAAGCTATTCACTAGGGTTATCGTGCAGTGTTGCATTAGTGTTTCTAACACATTTTCTGTACTCAAATCACACAAGGGTTTTGAAATTCTTACATTTAAAAAAAGAGAAGAGAGCATCCATGTACAAGTCGTCGTGTTTATTCTTTACCTGGATTCAGTTTAGCTATTGGAATGAAGATTTAGGATTTACTAACGCAAGATACTGACCACTAACGCAGTATTTATGCCTTCCTCTGCAGCCACCTTTCTTAAGAAAAAAAAAAAAATATGACACCCAGCATCACTCTTTTGCTGGAGCTATGTATTGCACAGACGAACCTGCCGCGGTCTGGGCTTGCTTTCATCTGCTAACTTCTCTTTCCTATTCTCCTAGCTTCTCTGAAAACTGGTGGTCAATCTCTTAACTGTATTGGATTCAAAAAAGAAAGACTAGGCTTGTGCTATCTTTTCATACTTCAGCCAACATTTTTAATTTTCCACAGAAGAAATATTATTTATTATTACTTTTGTGTTAAGCGAAGAATTAGTGGCAGTCTTTCAGGGAAATAACATTTACTTTTTGAATAAGCTTTCTGAGCTCTTATTCTCGCATGAAGCCTCCCTGCAGCACTAATACGCAATGTTATTTGTTTTACTTCCCCAAGACAGTAAGCACAGTGTAGACGCAAATAAATTCCATTACTTGATTTTCTGTAACTTATTTTGATGTACTACTGTAAGAAAACAAAATCGTTAATGCAATCAATCTCTGCTACAGGATACTATGCGCTCTGTGAAACACTTTTTAGACGTAGATAACTATTCCTTACGTCCACTGCACTTTGACACACACAGAGCTTTCAAAATTCCTGCCCGCACCGCGAACAACGAGGGCGAGGGAGGCCCCCGCGGCCAGGCAGGAGCTC
Source organism: Eudromia elegans (assembly GCA_003342815.1). Lineage (NCBI taxonomy): Eukaryota > Metazoa > Chordata > Aves > Tinamiformes > Tinamidae > Eudromia > Eudromia elegans. The sequence goes on along the minus strand of PTEX01000386.1, from coordinate 274,949 downwards.
TGGGCTAACGCGGCAGCCGCGAGCGCGCGTTTCCCCCCACCTACCTGTTGACGGCACCGCGCAGCTTTGCCCCCAGCTCCCGCGTTCCGCGCCGGGCCGCGGTCCTCACAAGGCTCCGCCGCTTCCCGCCGCCCTCCCCGGACTCCGCGGCGCCGCCGCTGCCGGGCCCGGCCGAGCCGAACCGGGCCGCACCGGCAGCAGCGGCGCC
>PTEX01000386.1:211470-273759 GCA_003342815.1 Eudromia elegans | reverse complement strand
GGCAGCCTGCGCCGCGGGCGGGTAACGGCCGCGCGTAACGGCCACGCCGAGGCGCCAGGAGAAGCGGGAGGGCGCCGCGCATCCCGCCGCCGCCGTGTTGGGCTGCGCGTTTTGCCGCCTGCGAGGGCAGCGCTGCCCGGAGGGTCGCGGCCCTCCAGCTCGGCTGCCGGCGCCTCCCTGGCGGCGTGCGGCTCTCAGGGCTCACAGACCTCCTCCGCTCAGGTTTGAGACTCTTCGTGCCTCGTGTCCACTTCTCAGTGGTGTTTGGGGGAAGTGTGTAGTTCAGGAGCCTTGGTTGTTAGGAGAACTGTAGAAATAAAGTGTGTTCTAGCAGTACGTACATCGTTGTTGTCTAATAACTTTCACTAGGATGCTCTGCCACCCCCATACAACTCCAAGCAGGAGTGTATGTGTTAGGGTCACTGGTTTTGTTTTGTTTTGTTTTTTGTTCTTTCATTTCCTATCTCTTACAAATACGTTTAATCTGTAACACGAAAGAAGATTTGGCCACTGAAGCTCTGTAGGAGCAAGGAAGCATATATCTTTGCTAAGTTTTCCATGTCTGTAGTATGTTACATCTACTTGAAGGCTTCATTGGTAATACCTTCTCTCTTCCCTCCTTCCACCCTCCGTAAAAGTTAAGTGTTGAGTTCTGCAATTTCGAAGGCAGTATAAGGCTCTTGCCTTATAGACCCTCTTATAGACCTCTAAACCCTCTTGCTGGGTTTAGAGCCACTGTGGTGTGAAATGCGAGAGCAGAAAAAAACTGCCTTGCTAGTGCCCCATATTGTCTGCATTCACACCGAGGAAGACAGACTTGCAGTGCAGGGCGGCGAGAAGGGGAGGGAAAAGGGAAGAGAAACCGATAGAATAGCTTGGGGAAGGACAAGAGAAGGGGCTGAGCCTGGAGGCAGGGCGGGACGGAGAACAGGGAGCCGAGCGGGGAGGATGAAGTGCAGGAGAGGGGGAACAAGAGTGGAAGGGAAGGTGCAGCGGAGGGTGACAGGCAGGAGCGAGGAAGGAGCCGAAGGGGGCCGGCTGCAGAGTCTGCCTCGAAACGCAGGAGCTCTGAACACGGCGCTGGCGTGAGCCTGAGCAAGGAGCTGTCTGTGAACACGTCGATTTTGCCTTTTCACACTTGTTCTCTTCCCCCTCTAGTGGCAGATCCTCATAGGAAACAGCAAGCTACTTTCCTGTTGACTATTTTGTTAGCGACATTTAGATGCTTTTGAATCCCCAAATGCAAGTTTGCAGTAATCTGTGTAAAATGATGTTTCTAAATTTCTTTTATTTAAAAAGGAATGGTATTTTTAGGGTTGACTATAGAATCTCTGTTCATCTTTTTATGCTTTTGCACATAGTAAATGTTAATTGTACAGTCAGTTATATTATCTTTGCTATTTCTGTGGAGAATATTTGGTTCATTCATTGAACAGGGAATGGAGGGCCTAGAGGAAAAAAAAGCAGGATTGTTAACAAAGCGCTATCTGTTTTCCTTAAAAAAAAAAAGTCAGAAGCTCCTTATGAATGAGACAAGCTCTGCAGACAGATTGTCAGATGCCTGGGACAGCAAATGTTGCCTTAGACAGTCAGATTCTGTTCTTGTCTCTGTAGAAGGGTAATATCAAATCACCCAACCCAAAATATCCACAGAAAGCAGGTAGGGATTCTTTGTTCCTTTTCTGAGATGTATGTGATCTTAACCACAGAAATGTGCAGAGCACATTTGCAACAGACAAGTGGAATCGATGACCTTAGACTTTCCTCACAAGTTTTTTTGTCCAGATGAAATCCTTGATATTTGTAATAAACAAAAATTTCTTAAAACACCATTAAAATCAAAGCATATTAATGATCCTGTTGTCAATTCAATGTTCGGATGCAAGGTATCAAGTAATATGAAAGGTCACAACTTATGATGGGGGTAAAATTGTTCTGAAAGTAATCACGTTAGTGACTGCAGTCCATTGAGTGCCCTTAAGGAAACCTTTAATGGATCCCTTAAGGATCATCTGGAAAGCTTTATATAATCTTTAGAACTGTCTCCTCATGTATGTATGTGGGAAGGGACCTACACAGTCTACGTCTGGGCATCTCTATTACTTGAATTTTTAGGGACATCTCGGCAACATCTTGACGATCTGTTTTTGCCACCCTTCTTATGCTTGTGGCATAACTTAATATTAGATATTGTTAGATGTTATATGTGCATTAAAAGCTGATACTCTAATGATTAATAGTTCATAAATAAGTATATTTTCAGTGGAATGAGGGAACTGAGCTAATGTTTAAAACAAAACTGTTTATTCTAGCATGAACGTTATCAGTAGTATCTGGTTTGTTTTTCCACACTGGAAAGGAAAAAAAAAAAAGAATGGAAAAAGTATGATGCAATTTTAAGATTGATGTAGGGATCATGTTTGCCTGGAGACATAGTGCCAGATACAAAATTTTCTTCCTCGGTAGAGTTCAGATTCCTGGATTATGTTGGATAGGAGATATATAAGATTGTATATATTTGCTCAGGAGTTGTATCAGGAGATAGTTTTTCAAAGAAGTAATGTTTCCATTTCTGAAGTTTGTCTAACAGAAGAAATGGTGGTGTTGGCCACTTGTGTCACCTAGTCATATTTACTTATACCTCTGTGTAAAAATGGCTATAAGTGCTATTTATAAACACATAGTATTTATAAACACATAGTATGTATAAAACATACATATAAAAATACATATGAATAATAATATATATTTATGAGTGTACACATACCACATATATGTCAATATTATATATGTGTGTACACACACTATATACCAAAACACTTGTCAGGTCCTTGCCAGAAAACACTCATTGAACCTTCATCTTCTATTCGGCATGACAGTTACAGTAATTTTGCCATATGCACTAGGGTACAATATAGAAGGTGAATTTAGCAATGTTTCTAATACCTCCCCTTTTTCTTCGTTAACTGCATTTTTTAAAAATAACTATATGTTGAAAGGGATGCAATCTTGGTATACCTTGAGAGTTATGTATGTGTTTTCGATACCCATTTAGAGTTAGGTAGGAGCCTGGGTACTGAATCTGGAACAAGCCAAGGAAGTGCAGGGCCAGAACTGCAATCACATAAAGTCATATAAAGAAGTTTTGCCTTAAGTATAGATGCATCTTAAGGTATAGACTATTGGTCAGGGAATTTTCTTTTAGATCTCAAATGCAGTGATGCCAAATCTGTGTTCTGGATGTAGCCTTTGATAGCAAACAGAGAAAACTGGATTTTTATCAATTATTTTCTTACTGACCATGATGATGATATCTAAACTATATCTTTCACTACAGGCCATGGAAACTTGATCCATGGCTATTAGGAAATTGCATAGCACTTGAACCCCAAAAGGAAGAAAGCAGCAAAAGTGTTACACAGATATAACTTTTATAACTCTCTTAAATGCATATTAGCTCATAAGAGTTCACAAAGCGGCTTTTTTTGTAGATATTTATATTGTAAAAAAACTTGTATGGAAGTATTTACTGATAAAATTTTGTTTCCACACCATTAACAAGTACTAAGTAAAGAAATTAAAAGACGGTACTTCTATTTTAAGATATATGTAGTATGTTTATATACAGTCTCTTTTTTCTTCACTTTGTAAAGAAAAAAACATTTCAGCACAGCTAATGTACATGTATCAACATAATATAAAACTGTTATCAGTGGTTTGGAAAATAAATGAGCAATGATTGCTTGTTTGAAAACAGCATCTCAGTATCTGAAAACAGTCTCAGATATTTTGTATGGAACATAGAAATTTGGCAGCCTTTACAGTTCATTCTAAGTAATTAACATTTCACACCTGCTTCTTAAACTGTTTATTCATTGATGTGCGTCCTTATTAGCAATAGTTGCAAAATAAGAACAGAAACTATTGCATAAAAACACTGCATATTATGTTTGAATAATACCTTTATGCCTGATCATGGTGAGGAGGGCCAGGACATTTTTATTTTGCCTCACATGTTTTTTATTGTAAATGTAGCTCGGTAGTGTTATTAGTACATTTTTAAACTGTTGAGGGTATTCAGAAATCTTTTCTGAGGCTCCCTTTTATACTAATTTACCTTTTCTTGTGAGTATTTTTTAATAAAACATGGGAAGTTGGGAAGAACCTGAAATGTGTAGTTATTTCAGAGAGTACATTTGATATATTTAATAGACAGAAGAAAAGTGCATGAGAATAATTCACCCTTATTATAAGCTGTCTGCAAGATTCGAGTTCCTCTTGATACTTCTTTACTTTATTCCAGCAGTGTTAAAAATCTCTATTCTTATAATATAGAGTTGATAGAAGTAGGCATAGGAAGGGACAGTTCTTAGCCTAATTTTCTTCAGAAATTTAGCTTTCCTGAGCAGCCTCTTGTCTTCCCCACTGCAGTAACTTTTCAAATTGTCAGTGAAATAAGTAGTGTTTCACAGGATGGAGTCTTAAGAAAAGCTTAATTTTGCAGATACATAGTGAGAAGTGGTGGCTGGGTTACAATGTTCTAGGTATACACCTTTGCCAAGAACATGTTTTGCTCAGAAAATATGTACGGCTTATGCTGTCTTTGGCCAAAAGAGAGCCATGGGGCATAAGTGGAGGCACAAAGAGAGGAAAAGATAACTAAAATAAAACCACATAGGAAAGGAAAAAAAGTGAATTGGAAATATAGTGGGGAAGAAAAATGGGAAAATGGGAAAAAATGGGAAAATGGGAAAAAATGGGAAAATGGGATTTGGAGGGGGAGCAAGATGAAACTATAGTGAAAAATATTACAGATTTTGGATACAAATCTGTAGAAAGCCATATTCCATTAGTTGTTCATAACTAGATTTTGTTTGCATTACTACAAGTATCTTTCTGCCTTTTCCTTTCTTTTAAAACGAGGAAACTCTAACATTCCTGTCTCCCTGTTTTATTTTCATTTGATGTTTTCTGAGTGTCAGATCAATCACTTGAAATCCAAATGAAAAATTGACCAGGAAATGGCAAAGCAGTGCCTCATTTCCTACCATTAATATCTTATTGGAAGTATTTGCTAGTAATTTTTATTTTATTTTATTTTATTTTATTTTATTTTATTTTATTTTATTTTATTTTATTTTATTTTATTTTTTATTCTTTTTTATTCTTTTTTATTCTTTTTTATTCTTTTTTATTTTATTCTTTTTTATTTTATTCTTTTTTATTTTATTCTATTTTATTTTATTATTTCATTCTATGTTGTTTTATTTCATTTTTATTATTTTTAAGTGTAAGGCTTCTAATTGCAAAAATCAATCATCTTTCCAAACAGGCAGGTTATTCTTCTCTAAAATATTAGTAATTAGTGAAACAAAGTGATATTTTGCTTTCAACTCCATCATATTTCATTGCTTGTTTTTTTTTATAATTTTTTTTAAACTTTACATTTCATCACTAGGTTGAATCTAACACTAGAGTCTTACTGATTTTAAGCACGTCATTATTATGTGTGCATTTAAACATTTTGATGGCTTTCAAATTAGACTGAATTGGACCAGCAGAGATCTTGAAGCACTATATACCAGAGGTAAGCACTGGAGAAACAGCAGTCTCTATACTTCCAGCTAACGTACAGTAGGAGACATATAAATATCCATGTTTCTTTAAATTCTGCAAGTTTTGTAAGCACAAATCAGAAATATAGAACAAAGGTAGTAGATTCAGTATTGTTTGTCCTTTACATTTTCGTAATGCAAATTTCTTTTTTTAATCTTTTGTTTAATCTATTTGAATAGCATGCATTTCTTTGAAGAAGTTTTATGTAATCTATTGGCATAAACTTGTTAATGTCTGAAGTGAATTGTTGCATAAATTTAATTTTTATGACGTACTTACTTATCACTGAATGTTTTTCCCCTTGTGCACGGCACTGGCCTTCAGCTGCTTTTAGAGAGCAGAATTTAAAATATATGTTTAGAATTTCCTCCTTAATAATTCTGCAGTTGTCTGCAGAGTTAAAAAAATGCCAGGGAACTTTTTATAAGTATTAGGATTTTGAAACAGTATAAGTAGAAGGTTAACATAAATGCTGACAATCAGTTACTTCTGTTCTGATATCCTCATAAATAACTCAGTCATTTTATTAATCTATTTTGGCTCTAAACTGTAAGATACAGAATAAATCTGTGCTAAGTGTTTATCCATATTGAAAGCTCAAAACAGCTACACAGACAGAATCGCAGAATGGTTGAGGTTGGAAGAGATCTCTACAGGTCATCAAGTCCAACCCCCCTGCTCCAGCAGGGACACCCAGAGCACGGCGCACAGGGTGGCATCCAGGCAGATTTGGAAGATCTTCAAAGAAGGAGACTCCACAACCTCTCTGGGCAGCCTGTGCCAGGGCTCTGGCACCCTAAGACCACTCTTATTGATCAAATTAATGTTATCAATGATCTTTCATCACCAAGTGACTGGTGACCTGGCAACTTTTTGTAAGCTTTTTCAGGAATCGTATATCTTAGCTGGGCAAAGGATGAATTACTTTTGAATTTATCTTTTACTAATGAACGCATGTCTTGTCCACCAGCTATAACAAGGCCTTTTCTTGCCTAGAGCCTGGAACTGGAAAGTTCTTAGTGCTCCATGAAGTGAGTCAAAACAGATGGACCCCTGGGGGCAGACAGCTTCACAAGTGTTAATTTAAAGAGCACAGCATGACAAAAATCAGAAAGTCACATTCAGATATCTGAAAGTAAGCCAGGACAAGCCATATGTCTTTAAGTATGGCTGAGTGCGTGAGAACTCACATGAAAGCATACTAAGGTTTTTACAGAGTAACAATATGACATGCTATAGCAATGAACACTAAACTCAGGATTTAAATGACAAAAAAAATTGATGCTGGACAAGCAAGTATTAATGATGTATCTTGTTATTATACAATATATGCTTTTATTTTTACAAAGTGAAAGATTGTCTCCTTTCTTTGCTAAGTTCTATTAGATATGTGATTTTCATTTGTGTGTTAAGTCACATGTTTAACTATGTGGACATTCTCTTGAAAAATATAGTAATAAAATAAAAAAAAGTCTTTGCTGTCAACCGGGCAACTGTAAACAAGCCTTTAAGAATTGACTGAGTTGAGGAAATGCCTAACTTCATAAAACAGTAGTCTTAGGAAGCTATTCCAGTGTCATTCATTTCTCAGAAAAAATAATTATCAGAGCTAGTGTTAAATCTCCAAAACATAAATAGTCACCTACATGTCTAAATGCAGATAATAAGCATCATCTCTAGAAAGCACAACAAAAAAGTAATATTTAATGAAAGATAAAGATGATGTTATTAACTTTTGATTAGATGTTAGAAAGTGGGGGAAAAAAAACTCCACCAAGGTGTTAATTTTTACTGTGTTGACAAAGGAAGAAATCTCAGAATTATCTGCAAATTGGAAGCTATACTAGAAACTGCAAATCTTTAAGTGTAAGCACAGTTTAAAGGAATAAACCAACGACTAATAGGTGGAATTAATATTCTGTATTAGCAACATCAAAGTAAAGAGCAGTGTCTCAGGTACATTGTAAGAAATTACATAGAAGTATCAGTTTGGATTTAAAATCAATATTAATGATTATTAAAAAGCAAATTGTTACAAAAAATTTTATCAGAGCAGCTAACTTTTTACTTGTCAAAAATGATGATTAGAAATGTAGAGTTAGTGCTGGCTACTTGAATAAGTCTGTGTTATTGTTACAGGCCTAAGTGTGGTAAACTAAGCTTAACTATGTTTATAACATATTAACAATATAATCTGACCATTTGACTTAGTCCCTAGAGTATAAAAAATGGGTCAAATATCACAGTTGTCTTTATTCATGTAAAGGTTAAGTGTAATGCAGATCTATGTCTTTACAGTGATTTTAAGGAGCTTGACTTCCCTACTGGATTGTGGAGTATGCTTTTTAGTTGCTACTTGAATGTATATTGGAAGCATAATCTCTTATACTTGTTTTAAAGTTTTAAACCATGTGTTACAAAACCAAATTTGAATGTATCCACAACTCCCTCTCATGTTAGCAGTAACAGGCTCAGTAGCCCAGAGAGGGCAAAAGTACATTTGGGCCTGAATATATTGCTGCTCTTTGGTGCAATGCCATGGCAAATATGAGAATATATAAGCATGTGTTGTTTCTTGGGCCACCTTGATAGAAATTAACTTAATTTCTGCCAAAGGTATAGTTTTTTGGTTTGTGTTTTAAGAAAGAGATCATTCTTTGTAACTTTAAATGCAAACACCCCTAAAAATATGTCACATGGTTTCAACATCTGATATACAAACTAATTAAACCACTACATATATCTACAATTTACTTTCCTTGGAATAATATTGACAATATGGAAAAATATTTGCATATTGTGTATCCATTGTTGCCACTGCCTTTTGAAAACAAAGCTTCAAACTGCAAGAGTGTAGTGTAGAATACTTTCAGATGATGTCTTTCCTTTTACCTTTGATCTCCTTTCAGTTCACTTGAAGTGTGCATTGTGAAAAGAATACTGCAAATCAACTTCACTTTGTGAGAAATACCTTTTCCTCTTGGTTATTGCTATCCACTGTAAACAGTCTATAGGCAAGAAGGTTTTGAAAAATTGTCATTCATATATGAAGCTCTGTACAAAATAAATAGAAATTGTATGGGTAGGTCTATCTAAAAAACCCATACTATTGTAAAAGGAGAAGACAGACAAAAATCACTGGTTACATTGCTTCAAACCAGTCTAGTCCTTTTTGTCTTCCAAAACCTGCCTGATCAAATTAAAATCACCACATTTTATCTTGCCCATCTCACACATGTACTAAAGATTGATTCTAAATGAACAAACCGAACAGAATATTACACTTACCAGGAGGATGGAAAGCCTGTTCCCACCTGCCCACCGCCTGCCACACTCCAGCAGAAAGGGAATGCTGCACTTACTGGACAGTACTGTAGTTTCTTTGGTGTTGAAGAAGGCAGTAGCAGCTATAATGCTTCCGAACTGGCTGAAATGTCAACAGAGGCTTTTGCTGTAAATGTATGTATGTGTGCGAAGCATAATGCCATGGATACTGAAAATAATACTGTATGAAACAATACAGATTGTTAAAATAATGATAAGAAAATGAGAAAAAGAAGCTGTTATAGGTCAGAAAACAGGAAAAAAAATTCCTCATAAAGAACCTTACAACTACCTCCGCTGGCACCTTTTCATGTTTTGTTTGAGTTGCAAATTTTCCTTTCATACGTCCCTTCATCAGAGATATAACCTACCCTACCAAAAGCTTCTGTGCAGGAATATCCCTGCACAAAAACTTTGTAACCTGTTAAAATGGTAGTTTAAAAAAAGCTATGTACATGTGCTACATGTTGTTACAGGTTAGGAAGGCCCCACAGGTCCTGTGGGAGACACAGAAAGCAAGGATTTTGCAGCATGATGTCCTCTAGTGATAGTTTCAGAGCTTTTATTTGAAAGTAGAAAGGAAAAGCTAGAAAAATGCAGAGAAAGAAGAGCTATACTGTTGGCAGCAGAATAAACAACATTTATTTTCGTATCAGTTTGCTCCTTCTTCTTTGATTCCCTGTAATTTAGTAAATGATAAGCACATTTTCCCCAGACTTTGACATTTATTAGCCTATATTTCTAGACATTGATTCAGTAGGTTTCTGTCTTCTATCTGACCACTCATTTTCATTGTTTTTGTAGGACCATGAAATCTGTGTTATTTTTGTTTCTCTGTTGGATTTGTTTGGTATTTGCCAGTGCATTTGAGAGCTGTAGAGTAGAATGTTATACCTGATTGCAATCTTTTATTAAAAAAAATCAAGAATCAGACTAAATAAAGAACTACATAGAGATTTTTGAGAAAATTTCACTCTGTGATATAAAGATTTAATAAGTGTAATGTATCCCACCATCACAGCATAAAAGAAATAACTTACAAGAAAAATATATTCTACTGAATACTTCGACTCTCCTCAAACTCAGTGCGTTTGGACAATTCATTATCAAGTAGCATTAAACAGGAATTGCCAAGTAGTTGTGATAACATCCTGACAGTGGGTCTTGCCTTTTCTGTTGTTGATGGTGCATTTGTTTAGTCAGTGATTAAGTAATTTCTTCGCTTATTCATCTCTTTCTTCCTCCTGTGAGGAAAAGTATTTGAATGATGGGGACAAAATTCTCTTCACTCTCCTCTCTGCCAGAGGCAACAGGGAAAAATTGGCTTCTAAATCTTTTTCCTAATGGAATGCTAATTGTATCACAGGTAATCACATGCCTGTCAACATGACTGTTGACTCTGTGACCACATGGCCAATGTCAGCAAGATATTTACAAAACTCATTTGCCACTGTGGTGATAGCAGTGGTTCAGGCCAGATTTGTGTAGTAGAATTCACATTCCATCATTTTATTATTGCATTTGTAAGATTTAGAGTTGATGTGCATAGTCATGCTTATAATCACACAAGGAAACAGTTCAAGTCAACAAAAGTCATTTCACAGAGGTCACACACTAAAGGTATGGATCTTTTTCACCGTAATTATTAGGACCAAGATCTGATTTTCAGAAGGGAACTATTTTTTGAGGCATTTAGGTTATTTAATTCTGTGTTTTGTAACTTTGTATATTTTACTGCTAGAAGACAATGTCAGAAATTGCGGAGTTCTCTTAAGGGAGAAAAAAAATGGAGACTGAAGAGCTTGATAGTAGTGTAGTGACTGAACAGAAGCATGTTAGCATGCAAATGTAGATCAGGTATAAAATTCTTACAAAAATTGGAGCCTCTTTAAACAGATGTGACATCTTAATGACAGAAAATCTGTGACGGCCAAGCATGGACTCTGAGCTTTTCTGTGATTAAAACTAAATTAATTTTTTTTCGTGAGGATGTTGCTCAACACATTAATGCCAATTAGCCATTGGGAAGACATTGTTCAATGAAGACTGGCGAAGAAGACTTCAGATCAGCTAGATTTTAGACAATTTTGTTTGGCAAAGTAGTTTTAGCAGTTCACGCTTGCTGCACTTTAAGGAAGACTGGAAAACCCATGCTGCCATTTGGATGAGGTTTTATGTGTCAGCTGGATAAGAAAGGTTTTAACTATACGTCAAGAAAAGTGCAGAACAATGATAAACTATGCCTTCAACAAGTACCACAACACTACTTAGGAGCCTTCATCAGAATACCCTGGAATGGATTGATGATTTGTGATAGAATTATGGATAATCATTAAAACAATGTTCACATCTAAATGTTTGAACTCTAGGGCAAGAACACAGGCTAAATTGTGGAGGCCCATGGAGTATTTTTGATGCTTCATGTTATATTGTTACTGTTTCTTTGTATTTAATATGCAGTTTATGTGTGTCTTACAAGTTAAAGACTTTGTTTCTTAGCTGTTTATGAAATTCATTGACAGTGAGACAGTGAATGCATTAGTTGTCTTATTTTGGTGAAAGTATGTGATATACACCTTAGTAAATTGTAACAAAATATCATTAACATATTTGTTCTTTTTTTAGTAGTTTTTTTAGGTATCAATTATACAGCAGATTATTAGTTTAGTAATCTGAGTCCTTTGGAATACTCATACAGCATAGACTGTAGAGGTAATTTTGGAATTTAATTTTGTGGTTTTAAATAAAGATCTTTGTTAGTATTTGAAGTAGATTTAAAGTGTTACTTCAATTATCAACACTCTATTATAAGGTAAATTTTTGAAAACTCCTCTGTGGTTAAAAATCAAGTGTCATCTGTTTCCATGTTTAGAAACCATAAACCATGCTACTATCCTTTACTAAATAATACAGTAATAAGCTTTCAGTTATTGTTGTGATATTTGCTAAATCTTTGCATAATTTTTTGACAAAGAGCAATGTTAAATCTTGTATGACAGTGAATTAGTGGTTTTGAAGTTCTGGCTTAGCAGGAAGAACCTCTCTTTTAACTATTATCACAGATGACTTACTAGTCTTACTAGTACTACTGTCTCCAAAAACAGTTTCTTAGTTGAGAAAGCATAGTCTTGTTCCAGAATTGCTTTCACAGTTAAGCTGAGGCAAAAGATCTTTGGCTAGGTATGTTTCTTGACAGAACAATTGTCTTGTTTTTTTCTGTTTTTAGAGATACTTCTTGTTGTTATTTCTTTTTTTTTTTTTTTTGGAGGGGGTGTGTGTTTTAAAAACTAGTTTTATTTTGTTTTGTTTTGTTTTTCTAGTTATTTTAACTGATGTTTAAGGACTTGCCTCCCCATACTTGCAAAATTTCAACAGGATGAAACTCAGTTAAGCTTTACTGAAATATAGCTAGTACAGAGTGGGAAGTCAGATCTTTAAGAGCTGTATCTCACTGGGGCTGACAGGATCAGTCTTGGTGTTTGTTCCATTCCTGAATTCCTACCTCCTGCCGTGTGCTGCAGCACTGTAGGTCATGGTGTTGCATGGCTAAGCAGTCACACAACTGAGCAAGGCAGCAAAGGGAGATCTAAGAGAAAATAAAATAAACAACAACAACAAAAAAAAGTCATTCAGATAGATTCCTGAGTCTGATTGTCCTTTTGATTGTAGAAATGCTAGTGCTGGCATAAGGCACTAGGACACATAGGAATGAGACACATTTATACTGGTTTAAGATGAGTATGAATTTAAATGCATTTAGTTGCAAGGCACTTTAATTAGAAAACAAAAAATATACATTTATTTAAGTCTTTAACCCAGGTAGGCCATGATCTGAATTTTGAGTGTGTCTGAATTGCATGAAAAATCAGACAAGACAATATTATTGTCTGGTTTACTATATAAGATGCTGATCAGTTAAAAGCTAACAATATTTTTTGTCTTTTTCTAATACATCCTATCAAGTGCAATACCCACAAAGCTGAGATGCTCTGTGGGCACTTTTGGGACTGACATCTCTAGGCCAATGAAGGAAAACATATGAATATTATTTCAAACTCTATTATTTCAAACTTATTTCAAAATATCTTCAACTCTAATGGCTGAATATAGCAAGGTATTTCTGGAATTATGTCTTACAAACAGAAATGGTACACTTGAAATTTTTCAAAGTAAGTTGAAGAAGCTGAATATCATATTGGATAACAGGATTATTTTGATGACACAAGATTTTTGTGTGCATAGTGTAAAAGTTTCTGCCTGACTACCCTGTAAATATAGAACCTAGTAAACCTCAGTGTAACTGGAGAACCTATCTTAAAACAGCTTGATTTTTGAAATGGAAAGAATTAATCAAAATTAGAAAAAAAGAAGAAAAAAATCTGTTAGCAGTATTAGGAACAGGTTATTCTACTTTTCACCTAGGAGTTGAGAGGCTGCTTGTGTGTAACCCAGGTGTCTTGAAAGATGTGTACAATATTTGTTCAGAAACTATTAAACTTAAAATAAAAAGAGAGAAATTTGGTAAACCCTAGGAACACTCTTTTACTCGCGCTGGTTTCAGTGATTTGTCAATGGAAGAGCAACCTGTTGTCATGGTCTAGGTTAAATCTTAATGGAATTTGGTGCATGGTGCTGTCACCCTTAATTTCATGAATGAAGGAAGCTATTAAGTTCTTTTTATGAAAAAACAGCTGAACAATAAGGACTGCCTGAAATATAGCTTTATGTAGTATACATTGGAATATACAGAGCTGCATGCTGAGCTTTGCTATGCCTCTTTCTAGTACCTAAGTGAATAAAGAGCCACCAAAATACTACTGTTTTAACCCAAGGGGGAGAAAAATAAAAGAAAAAAACCTTTTAAGACAGATTTCCATGCGGATGGAATAGGACTGCAAATTAAAGGATTTTCAGTTGTTTGACTCTTTACAAATTCTCAAAAATGACTTGGTGTGTGCCTTGTAAATAAATAAATATACTAGATCCTGTCTCTTTCTAGCTGGCTTTGTTTTCTGTTCTTAATGAAAATGATATTACAGTAGAGGTTATGGTTCTTATCACTCACACTATTTTTTAACTGGAGCATTACTTTTTATTTCATCAGCAATTCGGGATGTATTGTGAAATGCAATGCCTTTTAAGATTGAATTATTCTTCAGTTACAAAAATAACTTCACATGCAGCTAGAAAAATTTAAAGATGTGTGGTAAATGCTAGCAAAGATATGGTCAGCAAAAGAGTGCGTGCTCCAAAAACTACAAGGGAATTAGGAATTTATATGCTTAATATATGGTTTAGAGTAGCTTTGCAACTGGATTTTTTTGTTTTTGTAGTAGCAAGTGAAACAGAAGGGAGATCTCGTAGGGAATATCAGCAGCTTGAAAAATGAAGTCTGAATTGATAAGATGATTATTGGTGACTTATTTTTATTATTGTTCTTTTCCACAAGAATACCTCTTTACTCACTAAGAGTAAATTTCACAGCTGTGTTTCATTTCTACAGTGAATTATTTTTTAAAAATGTAATCTTACAGCTTGTCTATGCTATAAAAAAAAAATCTTTTTACCCATCACAGCTGGCCACTTGCTCCCAGCCTCAGCAGAGTAAAAGATTATAGAATCCAAATAAATTTTTCACATGTTGATATCAGTCTGATTTTACTATAAAGATTGAGCATTCCTTTAGCACAGTTTATATCCAAATAATACTCATGTATTTACTAGTGAAAATTAAACTTGTTCCTCAAATGAGACTTCTTTTAGTGTATTTTCACTTATACAATGCCTAAGTGGACAAGGAATATCATCCTTGTATAAACAGTTCCCACCAATCATGTCCATGTAGCTATTCCTGTAGTAGCAATTTCCTTGGTCCAGCATTTTAATTTAATTTAATTTAACAAAACATGGTTAAAAGCCAGACTGCCGTCTCCCAGCACAGCTTTTTGGGAGTGATACCTGCTTCAATTCCCTTTGGTGCTTACAGCTTAGGGAAAATCTTGTATTTCCTTAATATATACACAGGAGGAAACCGAACCAGCAGTAGTGTTGAATTTTTGCATGAATGGAAGGCAAGAAGCCCAAGGGTACAGCAGGATTGGATCAATATCTGTGAAAGAGACAAGAAAGGCAAAAACTTAAGTGTAAGGGGTAAAAAGATCAGTCTGGTATAAAAATCATACTGAGGTAGACTTTTTTATGTTTTCTTCTTTGATATGTTATGTCAAAGTCCTGGTTCCTTCTTGTCTGTGATAGTGGACAGTGCTGTGATCTAACTGCAACATGTCTGTAGAGTAGTGCCCATAGAAGGCAATGTTAAAGCTGCAAATGCAAATTACCTTGAGAGCAAGGGTTAAATACTTGAAAATGCCCCTGGATACAATGAAAAGGGAATTTGTGTAGCTGTGATGCAGAAGTGGCTGCTTCATGAATATAGACAGCTTGTTTTATCTAAAATTTTTCCAGCTTCTTCTCAAAATGGCAGTGGTATGTTCTTTCTTATTTGAATTTGGACATTTATTTTTCATTGTAACATGATACCTCTTAGTAATCAAAAATAAGTTGCATTTTGCAGAGATGTTTGCTAAGTAGTTATTTTATGTTATACTGTAAAACTAGGTAGGAAAGATAGATCCAGAATGGCCCCAAAAGATTTTGCATCTTTCAGAGCAACAGACTTAAATGTCAAGAGTGCACTATTGATCAAAATATCGGCAGGCTTACAGCACAGGAGCCACTTGACAATACAGACAAAAATTGCTTCTGTCCAGGGTTATATAAAACCCTTCGTCAGGTTTTCAGTCTTCCTCAAAGAGCTATACCTATCATCTAACTCTGGCAGACAATAATAAGAAGAGCTCTGAATAAACTTAGTGTCAATTGCAATTATGCACAGCATGGACTATCAAACAGCAGACAGCAGCCTTGCAAAAGTTGTTCTCGTACATCTTGATAATCTGACCAAACTGTACAGAAACTGAAGTCTGGCTGTTAATCTGACACAACTGGTAGGTATCTGGGGCAGTTTCCATTGCTGCTCTATTACTCAGTGTGCTACTAGGCAACTGGATCATAAATTCAGCAGCCTCTTTGCTGATGTTCCTGTCTGGCCTCCCAGTTGATTAGTCATGTCTCCTGCATTGATCTAACTCTAGCTTTTTTCATCACTGTTTCTCAAGCAATCTCAGGAATTGCTGGACAATATTAAACTTCCAGGTTTTCTGGCAGTTAGCCTGGGTGTCTTTCCTGTTGTTTGGCTTTTGGTTCTTGACCTTAGACTTTTTTGACTACAGCTTTTACCTCCAGTTTTCATTTCAGTACAGTCAGAYGAATGATGTGACAGCCTATGCCTTTGTTATCTTGTAATGGCACTGAAAACTTCGCATGTTAATACTGTGTCTATTTTAATGCTATTTTCCAGAAAATTCTAGCTAAGAAAATTCTAATGCAGTTTCTTTATTCTGTGAAACAGGCAGATGACAAAGTTTTCCAAAGCAATTTTGCTTTCCACAGTGTGACACTGTGGCTATTGCATTCTTTAAAATCTCCCTTCTAAACCAAGTTGGCCCCTTAGCAGCATTTTGGTGTATCTCAGATTGCTTGAAGTCAGAACACATATTGAACCTCTTACTGTCAGGCTTGGCACCAACATATCCCCTGGGTCTCACAAATGTTGCAAAATGCAATCACACAGCAATAATATAAGGGATATTTTCGGTAATAGTAACTGTCTGAAAAGCCATCTCTAGCCATTCTTCTGTCTTCCAGAGACACACACACAACTTGCACTGGATCAGGTGATAGCTGAATCTCACTTTGAAAATGCCTGTTGTCTCTCCTGACGCTGTCATTCCACAAATAAAAAAGTACCTCTCACTTTATCGACTTATATGGGATAGTCCCAGCATTCATGTTACTGGCAACAAGACATATTAAAAAAGAAAAGTGGTATTAAAAAGAATGGAAACAAAAGAATTTGTTTGAATATTGCCATAGTATCCTGATGGATTTGGTGGTGCTATGCTGTACAATGCTAGAGTGCAGAGGAAAGAGAAGCCATAGGATATTGTGTCATATGCTGTCTTAGGACATAGAAGGAGACGCTTGCTCAAGGTCATATGTATTTTGCCATAGACTTTTCCTGTCAAGGTTACCTGGTGTTTGGGAGAAAGGTAGCCAGCTGTGACTAGACTCTGCTAGAAGAGCTATACTGGCTTTGCTATATCTTTTAGTAAAACCTCCTAGATGGTAGACAAGCTGCTCCTAGACTGTTGTATATTATGCAGGCAGCAGGAGAAAGAACATGAATGTCTGAGATTGTTTCCACCATTGGTTAGAATCAGCTGACAGAAGTAAAAAGTTGGATTTATTAGCTATTTATTTATTTTATATATTTCATATATATATTTATATATATAATATATAATATATAATATATAATATATAATATATAATATATAATATATAATATATAATATATAATATATAATATATAATATATAGTATTTATATATAATATATATAAATATATTATTTTATATTTTATATATTTAGCTATTGCTAAATTTCTTTCATTTGTTTCATAGGTTTTGTAATGTTTGTTCTGAGCACATGCCAATGAAATTATATTATCTGATGAACCTCAACAAGATTTGGGTTTACTTTTATAAAAATCTTTGTTAAAAGCAAATTTAATCCCCTAGCTATTTAATGCCTAAAGCAAGTTTCTAAGGAGGTACGAATTAGCATATTTATCTTTCTAAAAGTCTGGTGTTTTGAAACAGCAGGAGTATCTTTGAAGGAAGTGATACAGAAATAAAGACTATATTGGTATTTAAGGTTTGGAACTGAGACTGTGGAAGGTAAGTTAGCTATTTTCACCTTTGCATTCAAAGACTAAGCACAATCCTCTGCTGTCAGTACCTCTGCTGCAGGAGTATCATTTACTACTGATATTAAGCTTTTACACATTTAAATTAACTTCCGAAAACTGAAGTATGTTTTAAAAGATTGGCAAAAATGATGATGTCTTGCAATTGAGACTTTTGGATGTTATTCAAATACACAGACTTTATAACATGATAAATAGTATCTTAACATACTGCATTGACCGAGTTACTTTTGTATGTTTTCTAGGTCTTGCTTAATGAATTGCCRTTATCTTGGCCATTTATTTTGCTTTTATCCAGTTCTCAAGAATACTTTACCAAAAAGGAGGTAATAAAGAATGACTTATTCAGTACTTTGTAAATAAGTTGGACTTCCATGGATGGAAATGTAAAAGGGAAGTCAAACCTTCCATCAGTAGCTGTTCTTCCAAATACAGAAAACAACTTCTATCTTTCATCCAGTTTTGCTCTTGTCGTCCAGATAATGAAATGGAAAATAGGAATACTTTAGCCATTATTTTCCCTTTAAATACATTTTTTTCTATCAATGCTCAAAGTTATTGCTCATGCTGAATGTATTTTCTTTGCACTGAGTTTATTATAGGTAACATAAAAAATTAATGTCTATAATATGGATCTGAACATAAGACTACAAATTTATTCTTGTTTTTATGAGTGGTGTTATCAATTTGTCTAATATCTCCCAAGCAATTATAAAACAAATTCTTTCATGCTCTGAGATGTGTTACATGACATATTAAATCTAAACACTAATAATTTAGAGGCTCAAGGATGGTAGGTTGGATACTAAAGATATGAATAACTTTAGTTTTACTGGAGTTAGCCTTTTATATATACTGGTGCTCAGAATGACCCTGGCTGTACTAATTTAGCTGGACTGAGTAACTCAGATCATTCTTAGGGTTCTTTTGCATGTGAGTCCAAACAGAATGTCATAAGCAACTTGGATATGCATATCTTTCACAGAGATTAGTTTAACACAGCATGAAAGAATATTTAGTTAGTTAGTTAGTTAGTTTAGTTAGTTAGTTAGTTAGTTAGAGGTCAGTTCTGTCAAACATATACTTTTAACCACTTCTTTTTTTTTCTTTTTTTTCTTTCAGATTTGATTCTAAATCCAAAGATAAATTGAATTTGTCAGAGGAAGTTAGTTCAGACCTTCCTTACATTTGTTACTATTCTCTCTTTAACTTTCCTTTCTTAGAAACTAAACTAAATGTGACATGAAAAATCCAACTCAGACAGCTGTCATGTACTTAATAAGAGTTTCGGTCAGGGTTAGGAATACCATATAAAATGGTATATGGTATAAAATACCATATAATGTTAGTGGAAGAATGATGGAACTGTAGTTATTGAACAATAAGAGACCCATGCAATTAGCTTAATTAGGAGTGTATGCTGCTTAACACTCTCTTTTCTATAGGTGGCTTGATGCAATTTCTGAGGTGTATAATGGAAATGATAATTATTAAACCTACAGCTACTTCAAAGGTATAACAGGGGACATGAAGAAGGCTACAAGATATACTTAAGCCTTTCTTAAATCCTGATCTTACCAAATTGCCAGTTGGTACTTTAAATTATTAAAAATAGATTAGGTTCAAAATCACACTGAGAAACAGGATCAGCAGGATCAGTAGTGGAGGCCAGCATATTCAGAAACATTTAGTCATATGTATGGCAAAATGGAGACTGCATAGAGAAGAACACATGGTAAACAATTTCCACTAGATCCATTTTCATCATGTGATACAATTTCAAAATAAAGGGAAAAGTTCACTAAAAAAAAAAAATCTTGGAGTGTAATACATACATTTATGGTGATATGATAGTCTATCAAGACATAGGCACTGAGTGATGAAAAAAATCTTACAATGCCCTTTCACCCCAGTTGGGCTACAGTTAAAGGTTTGGAAAAGGCAGAATGTAAGAATACCAGGTCAGGATTCAGGGCTCCCCAGGACTAGGATAGAGCCTGTGGTCAAAGGGTTCCAACAGCTTCTTCCTTCTTTTTCTTTTTCTGGGTTATGGACTTTCAGGAACACTAGAGCTGGGGAAAACCGGAGATGGCTGGAAGGAAAGTTCCCCTGAGGAGGGAGAATGCTTTTTGATTCTTCTTGCTGGAGGCTGGATGTCTCTCTGTGTAGAGTCCTGGGCTCAGATGTAGCCAGTGTTTCACTGATGCTTTTTTTTTTCTTTTTCCCCCATCATTTATGTGTATATCTCATTCTAAACCCACAGATTTCAGGTTATTTAGTGATAGTTTTAGTTAATCCACTATTTTTATAAGTGTAATAACAGTCTAAGCAATGCTGAAATAATGTAATAGTGCAAGGCTTCTGTGTGATTATACTTTGGTTTATTCACACAGTGATTCCGTGCCCCTTTATATCATTCAGTATCAAGTTAGCTTTTTCTGCCCTTTTCCCTCCAAGTCCAGTATTATGGGGAACTTTTCCCAGCAATTGGATGCAGTAATCTATGATAATAAACTTTTATGATTTTTCTTGGCACAGATTTGACCTATTTCTTGAGTATGCTATATCTAGTAGTATTTCTAAATAATTCTCTAGCACAATTCAGCAACTTCAAGAGAACATTTCCTTGTACTGTTTTGAATGAGACTTCCATTTGGGTGTTTTTGATCTGTAAATTTCTCTTACACCATCCTTAGTCTTCTGCCTACCGCATTCTCTCATTCTACTGTTTCATACAAGTGGGCTGTGATTCAGCATCGCTGTGCTTGCAGCCTACTGCAAAGCAGCCCATTTCACAAAGAATATGTAATGAGCTGTGACCTCGTATCCCCCAAGAAGATAGACCAGCATTAAACGTACTGCCTACTTCCTCATCCCTGTTATTGAAAGACCTCAAGATGAGTGAAAATAAGAGCATGCATACCAGCATGTACTAAAGAAGTTAAAGATGGCCTTTGCTGACATCAGGGGTCCTAACTATAGATCCAACAGAGATCAGCATATTTACCTGTACCATACTGTGCTGAACTGATTTATTATAAGGAGGCAGTGTAGAACCTCCCAAAAGATGATCAATGACTGAGAGTCCAAGGGCTGCGCTTGAGGACTCTTCTCACCTACTCTGATGTGTTAGCTTATAACAAGGGCATCTCAGCAGTGCATGGAGGAACTCAGGAGGGGAACAACTGTACCTGTTGCTGTCATCAGTGCTAGCACCGTCAGGCTCAGTGGTGAATTCCAGTCCAGGAGTCCTCATCTGTGATGAATGAACACTCAGTCTTAAGAAGCATGATCTGGAGCACATGTATGTGTTGGAGTAAGGGGCAACCTCTTGTCATCATAGGTAATATGCACAGAGCCACGCGGGACATGTGGAAATCTGCCTGGTATGAGGAGGAACGCAAAGTCTATAAGCTCTTCTGCTGGTCTCCCAGCCTCCCACAGTGGCTGCAGCAGACACCAGCTCCCGAGAGGTGCCCCTTCTTTGCTGCCAGTTAAATCATGCTGCAGGACCCTATCCAGAGCAGCTAGAATAAACACTACCAAGCCTGCTTGCCTCCCAAGCAAGAATGACCCTGGCAAGCATTTTCATATGTCCATGCATGCTAAATACACACATACTAAATGATCCAATTGCTCTCTCATCTGCCTCTTCACAACATAGGACATGGTAGCACTCTTAGAAGTCCCCAGTGTCCTAGTGTGCTAATGATTATGATGGTCCTTTCCCTCTAGGGTGTCTGTCAATGTTAATGAGGGATACAGGCATATTCCTATGTTCTTGCTGGTAAGTTAACAACAGGATTTGCGTATCGTGACTGGAGCACCCCAGCCAGATCTGGGTTAGCTCCCCATGCCATATCACTGCTGGATCTGGAGGAACGAGAGCATGGCATGTGCTGCTTACCCTCTGTACCTGGGTGATGCTGGGGAGCAGACGTATGCTGCGTGTTACCTTCAGGCAGACTAAATGACATGAAGTGCAGCTAATAATTAAGCATACCTAGATGCCTTTGGAAAACATGTTCTGCTTTCCAGATGTTCAAGTCACTATGCTCACAGAAAATAGTACAGGGAGTCTCAGAGCTCCAGTCTTCCCTTACCCATTGCCTTTACCGTGCCCGCACAACATTCTTCCTACAGTTTCAAGCAGCAGCCTGCACACAGGAGGCAGCCCCCAACAGGCAGAGCACAGCATATTTGTTAGGCTAGGATAAACCTTTCTGGGCCTTCAGCTTTTGCTGATCTCATTAGGATCAAGGCAGAGGACTACGTATTTTGCTGCTGCAGTTTTTTGAGTGTAGTGATGCAGCTAGACCTGTGTCATCACAGACGGCAAGTGCGGGAAGGTCAGACCTTGCGTGCAGGGCTGATGGGCCTAATCTTGCTGCAGAATCATAGCAATCCAAAACTGCTCCTTCTTCATTGTTGAAGAAAATTGTTCACTCTTCACTTCCCTGCTGGTAATTTGASTCTTCTATTATGCTGTTTTCTTCTATTTTTGTTGTATAAAAGCTTGTTTATGAAATGAAATAACTAAAATAGTTATTTAAATTTTATGATAAAACAATTTATGAAAATATTAAAATGAGTAATAGTTATCTCAAAATGAAAATCCATTAGAACTGAACTTTCTATTTCACCAGCCAATTATGTTTTTGTTTTACAAGTGGGAGGAAAACCACTGATTGTTTTTATTTATCAGGTTTTATCATTATTTTATGGGAAAATGATACTATATTCAGTCTGAATTCAAATTTTATTCAAAACTTTTTACTAGTCTTTGAAGAAGTATGTACTTATTTTGTTTTGAAGGTTCTGTGGCAGTTCTTTTGTATTTCAAAGTTTATCTTCTGTCTGTCCTCTTTCCTGCATCTAACGGATCTCTAGAAGTATATGTTTTTGATCCTCTTCCACCTTTTCTTCAAAATATAAAGTTGCCAATACTTTTAGATTGAATAGGCCATATCTTGATGCATTGTGCACTGAATCACTTGCAGATGCATCCCGTAGATGTTTGCCTGTTTGTGCTACGCTCTGAGAGAATTTGTCAGATCCTCTCTCAGCTATTCAAAATGGTGATAGGTCACCATGCAACAAGTCTGGATGATTCAGTGTAAGTTGTGTATTCGGGCATAATCTTGTCTTAAATTATAAAAGGAGAACTCACCTGGATTTACATGACTCTAAACACCTGTCACAACAAATGCTTATCCTAATCTTATTCCTATTCTCATCTAATAAATATCAATGTGCACAGGAAAGTTTATCAAACTGAAATGTATTCTGAGCATGGAAGACATGGGAAACCCTGCAAAAAATCAGAGCCTCTTCTTGTTTCTTTGTCTCAATGTCCGTCGCTATGGAAAATTCTTTCCACCAGCCACAGAAATCATACTGTGTTTCCCTCGTACCGGAGAGAACCAGAAGCACTGAGAGCATGCACGGGGCCTGTACAGACCTGTGGGTGCGCACATAGTCTGGAAGCGCCTCCGGCTGCAGTCTTAGGGGAAGCCAGGGGACGTTCAGCATCTGGGAGAAGGAGAAGGAGGCAGCAGAGGCAGGGCCAGGCGGGGGCAGCCGGGTACCTGAGGCTGGCGGCGCTGGAGGAATCAGTGGGGACTYGCAATGGGGCTGCTGCGCTCTGTGGGGACAGGGCAGGGGATCCCAGGTGGTGGGGCCGAGGGCGGGACTCAGCTGGCAGTGCTGCAGGGGCTGATGGATGGACTCAGGCTGGGCAGAAATAGGCTAGGAGGGTGAGCTTGGATGGGGAGGGCTAGCAGTGCCCTCAGGGCCCAAGCTGTGGCCAATGACTCTTACTGCAAAGAGGAGAGGACCCAGCTGGAGAGACATTGCTCTTTTATTGCATCTTGGTACAAGGTTTCTTTTGAAAAGATCTGGTTTGAAAGGAATGTGTGAAGCTACCAAGTACATAAATTGAATCTCTACTGCAAGGGGAATTGAGTATATTTTAACTATAGCATCAGTTAGGAAACAGGACCCGCTTAGACTTTGTATACTGTATTTTTAAATCTGTTTTCAGTATATGTTGTCTGTACTCATACTAGTCAGAATATTTTAGAGCAGCAAGAGAGCTGTATCTGTAAGTAAATTATTTCTGCATTGGCTTAACAAATGGAAATTCCCATGGAATGGCATGGAGAACAGAGCTGCCTGATCACATAATAAAGATAACAAAGAGAAACTCAGTTAGACTTGTGAGGGTGTTTTTCTTTTCCTTTTCAGAAACTATTCATTTATTTATGTCTTTGCATTTTTCCAAATAATTTATTTTCTTCCATGACTATTTTTTTTTCATATTTAACTGCCTTTATATATAACATTCTAGAATGCCTTCCATCAGCTCTAGAATGAAAGAAAAGAATTTATTTTCTTGATTACTAGAAATGCAGTGGGGTTGAATTTGGATCACTTGAAAGAATTAATCACATTTAATATTTTTAGCATTTGGCCTGGTTATAAAAGAAAAGGGTTTTATTCCTCTTTAAGACCAGTTCTCTAAACTGAAGAAGCACTTGAAGGACCTATCCTAATGTAACTAAGCTTGTGTTTTTATTTGTGTACATTCATGCCACTCTTCCAATTAAATTAAGTAGTGGCCTTCATAGAACATTTCTCATGTTTAGAAAATAACCAAGGTAAGACAACATTAAAATGTTCTCTTGGATGAATACCTAAGATGTAGAACACTGAGTGTTTCTACATTAGCAGAAACAGTTTAACCATTTTGTCTTACATTAAAAATACTATGTAAACAGCCTTGCAGGAGCACTAATGCTTAAGACCCTTGTTCTTAAAAAGGTCATTTTTTTTTTGTGAGGAGGTGTAATATTGCCATGTATTCTCCAGTTGTGTGCAACGTCACATTTATTTGGTGCTTTAAAACTCTTGCACACAAAAACTGGAAAATAGATTGAGAGTACAGATTGCCAGTATGGCCTGAGGCAATGGAACAATTTTCCACACCCAGCACTAAGAACCAAGGGAATGCTTTCCTGAGGGATACTGAACTGAATATTTAGGGGAGGGGCCAGAGGCAGAGCAAAGTATGGAGGGAGAGGATCTCCTGCCTCTGGGCAGGATCATGGATGTGGAAAATAGGGGCAGGAGGAGGGAGAGATAGCAGGAGCTCCTTCCCTCTGCTCAGTCATTTCATCTGTCTTCCGTAACTTTGCTCTGAGACACTGGCAGTATTGCAGCAACAGCTTCTCTTATTCGATAGGCAAGTGAGTTATCTTTAGACCTTCCTCGTCACTGAAAAGTACACAGTTAAATATGTTTTAATGGAACATTCGCTGTTTACACAGGTGTTTATCTAGTGCATAGCAAAGTGAGTCTGGTTCATGACGAGGGCTTGAAAGAGGGACAGTACAAATAATAGCAATTTCCAAGCATGGTGGATCTGTACCAAATGCATGAAGAATCAGAAGTTAGTTTGAAATTATCATGAGCAAACTAGAAGTACTCTAGCACTTCTCTATTTACCCCTTCCTTTTATTAATGACCTTTGAAGGCCCAAGTCCTTTGCACATGTTTGGGGGAAAATCCATATCTTGTTGCTGCTCTAACAGATTGTACTGTTTCAAATGAATCTGGAAATTGCTTCAATCAGTGAAATAAAACTAAATGAATAACTAAGTTCCTAGATCCCATGTTTTCTTTTCATACTTAGTCTTTGATCATGTTTATAGAAGGCTATTTTGATCCATATTCTTCAAGTGTTTTCAAAAGAACTGGAGAAACCTGGAAGTAAACATGTTTGTCTCATTACTTTACACTTCTCAATAATGGGCTGCATGAGCAATCTTTTAAGCTTCTAAGCCTAATCCAGTCTGGTAAAATTTTCAAAAACTTGGTTCTCTTATTTATTTAACTGATTAAGCCCAACTTAGCATTATCAGTGAATTTAGGTACATTTGAAATCACATACATTCTTTGAGGTCATTTATGTCTACAAATAAATCTGCAAAAGAGAATATTAATGAGGTAAAATAAAACTAATGAAATTCACTTGCAGCTGAAATTTACCTTGTATGTCCTACAATACCAAAGTACAAAACAATACGTTAAAAAGCTGTTCAGGTGGCACTTTGTTGTGCTTAATTTAAAAAGGCATCTGGAACGTTTCAGTCTTGTTTGCGATTTCCTTTCTTTTTATTGCTTTCTCTCACAACCTTTAACCTATACTTAGTAAAGTGGTAATGAGTCCTTATGTGGCTGGTTTTAAAGCAAGAGCAATGTGGAAAGCTGTCTATTCATAACAGAGGACCACTGGGAGAACCAGTTTTGTAGCTTTTGTATAATGACATCAAAGAGTTCCAGTTTTCAAAGAAATTACTATCTCCACCTCCTCAACACAGTTATTTTCTTTCTCCCTGCATGGTAGACCTGACAGGGAAAAGGAGTGGAGATTGGCCAAGCAGCAGGGAGGAGAGGTCAAACTGAAAGGACATTCAGGGAGATAAATGTTATTAAAGATAGATATCTTTCTCTACTCTATGGTGTGCCACCATGTGCAGGGAGCACCTTGAATAATGGATCTCAAATAGAGCCATGTTTCTGTGGCAAAAGAAGCTTTGCAAGTAAGAGACTGAGATCCAGAG
Organism: Eudromia elegans; assembly: GCA_003342815.1. Taxonomy (NCBI): domain Eukaryota; kingdom Metazoa; phylum Chordata; class Aves; order Tinamiformes; family Tinamidae; genus Eudromia; species Eudromia elegans. The sequence goes on along the minus strand of PTEX01000386.1, from coordinate 247,305 downwards.
AAATAAATGTAACATTTTGTTCATGAAGTGACTGCCTAATTCAAGTTTAAAACATTTTTTCACATATTATTTCATTAAAAAAAAAGAAAAACATTTTTGTATAGAAATGCTCTTAATAAGTTTTATCCCTAAACATCTTTTTCAGAATCTTTTCTGAAGCAGATCTCATTTAAAAAAGAAAATCAATTTAACTGTTTTAGAACTTTTTTTTTTTTCTGTAGTAGTGAAAATGGATTTGTAAAAGTATTCCTAGTGGGCTAACCTATGGCTTGACAAATTATTTCTGTGAAGCCTTATTTGTTTTCTGGATATTACTTATCACTGCCTTTCCGGTGTTTTCTTTCTGTCGGGGAGTGTGTGCAGCCTAATCCAGAGGCTCTCAGGCTACATGGGTACTTCTTTGTTTTGCCCATGCCTGCTGTGCAGAAGGACAATTGGGGATGGGGGCTCTGCTGCCAGCCTGCTCCAAAGCATCCATCAGCTCGGTTCCCTGCTCCTCAGCTTCCGCTTCTCCCCATGCCACCATGCAGATCACAGCCTCTACTAGAAAGTGCCTCTACTGTGAAGACGTTGGTTAGATATTTACATATCTAATATCTATAAGACTTAGATATTATTAATTATAAGAAGTAATACATTATAGCAAATAATTCGAGTTTATTGCTTGTCACAGCCTTGAACTCCGTTTATTTCATTTTATTGACACTGCGGGTGTATCCATGTATGTTCTCTTATTTACCTCCTTTCCTCACAGGTGCTTGAAGCCTAATGTTGGGACRGACGGTGTGAACATACTTGAAAGTTTCTTAACCTGTGTATCTGGAGGTTTGTTAACATAAGTATAATGCTCACTATATTTAGAATCGAGCTGGCCCTCAAAGGTCTTTTCAGATATAATCAGGATATTATCACAGCTTTGCTGTCTGCATGAACTGGGACTCTGGTCTGGCAGAAAACCTTCAAATTGCCCTTCAAAGATACTGTAGACTTATCTTTTACCATATGTCATTCCAATTATTTATATTTTAATTCARTTTGTTCTACCTTTCTGTGTTGTGTTCTGGTAAATGTTGAATATGATTTTGCTCTTCAGTGTAGAATCAAATGTTGTAATGAATTATAGATAGACTTTTTTCACAAAATCAGCAAGATAATTAAAGAATTCAGGCACAACRGTGAGACATCTTTTTTCCCCTTCAGGAATTTGTAATGAATGTTCATTAATAAATTAGTGCCTAGCAGTACATGAACAGATGTGTCTGTGTGGACTATTATATCTGCAAAGAGTAAGATTCCATGCAAAATATGCATTAATGTATTTCCATTGAGGACTGAAACTTTTTTACTGGGTCTTTAAACTTTTTCATTGTTTCTATTATCTTACAAATAACTGTAATCAGTTCCACAGGTTTTTAGTTTACTTGGCTTTCATGCTTTTAATTAAACAGAGTAACTACTGTAGCCCACCTGCAGCTTATTTTAGTAAAGCTTTTTCACTATACACTGTTCTGTATTTGGAGGTTCTCCATTGTCATAAAATTTCAAAACTATTTGTCCTTTCTCTATCCTAAAACTAAGTTTGTAGTTCATACAAATTCCCTGCAGAGTTATTTCCACAGTATAATAGAAACTGGGAATGATAGTTTGACTTTTCCCTTGTTTCAGAATCAGATAATCACAGARTGGTTGAGGTTGGCAGGGACCTCTAGAGATGATCTAGTCCAACCCTCCTGCTCCAGCAGGGACACCCAGAGSACGGGGCACAGGGTGGCATCTGGGTAGGTTTGGAAGATCTCCAGAGAAGGAGACTCCACAGCCTCTCTGGGCAGCCTGTGCCAGGGCTCTGGCACCCTCACAGGAAAGAAGTTCTTCTTCACATGGACATGGAACTGCCTGGGTTTCAATTTTTAACCATTACCTCTTGTCCTACCACTGGTCTTCACTGAGAAGAGTTTGGCCTCCTCCTCCCTACATTCTCTCCTCTCATATTTATACATATTGATCAGATCTCTCTTCTCAAGGCTAAACAGGCCCAGCTCATTTTCCTCATACAGYASATGCTCCAGGCCCTTAATCACCTTTCTTGCTCTACCCTGGACCCTCTCTAGCACCTCCACGTCCCTCCTTTTTCCTTTTTCCCTTTTCCTTTGTGGGCAAAAGTGACAGTTTTGCCCTGAAGTTATATTAAATATATAAAAGAAATYCATAATTTGCTGTTTGTCTGAGTACAAAACCCACATAGGTCAGTGATTTAAGTCAGTCTGTGTGCTGTGTGTGCCTATGCTACAGCACTCCAACCAAAGTAACTTTTAGCTAATCCTCAAGAAATAACATTGCAGGAGAAAAGCAGTCATTTGCTAACATAAAGTTTGGACCAAGTAATTCTTTAAAGCAGTAAATCATAGTTTTTTATATTTTCTAAAATCCATAGTAACGCTAAGGAAAATRTTTTCCTAAGTATTATAGCTATCTCTTCAATGCCTGGCAGGGGGGCAGGTAGGGAGGCAGGGAGGAAGACAATATATTTTTAATGGGTCTCTTTTCCTTCTTTTTCTTTCTATTCTGGAGTTGAATCCTAAAGTACACATGAGTAATTAGCATTTTTAACAATAAATAAATAAACAAATAAGCAGTTTAGCATGTTCGTTGTTAGAATAAATCTTTGTACATTTTGGCTATCAAAATTACAGTAGTACTTGTTTTGAGTATAACAAAGTTTAAATAAAGATAAACTTTCATGTAAGAGGATTTATATTTTATTTATATTTAACAAGTTTCTTTCATTGAACAAGGGTAAGATGAAAGGTATTAAGAGACATAATCCTATTGTAGTTATATATATTATTTGGATTCCCCTGCAAATCTTTGGTCCAGATATTCAAAATCATAGAATCATAGAATCCTTAGGGTTGGAAAGGACCTGTAGAGGTCATTTTGTCCAACCCCCCTGCACACGCAGGGTCCCCTAGAGCATGGGGCACAGGGTGGTGTCCAGGYGGGTTTTGAAGATCTCCAGAGAAGGAGACTCCACCACCTCTCTGGGCAGCCTGTGCCAGGGCTCTGCCACCCTCACTGTTAAGAAATTCKTCCTCAATGTATAGCACAATTTTCATATAGCAAGAAGGAAACTATCTGCCCCTTCTTTTTATCCTTTCCCRTCTCATATACCTAAATATATCTGATATTCATTCTGTAATTCAACAATTGTTGCTTCAAGATAGTCAGTAAATAGATGCACAATAAACATTAACCTGTGCAACATTTTTCTTCTGTAGCCTTCAATTACTCAAATTATTCATATTGATTTTTTAAATTATTCAGCTTGTCTTTATGTGCAGTAATTTGTTGAATCAATTTGGGTTTAACTTCCTATTACAGTCCCATAAATCTTCTGTGTGCTGGTTTGCCTCTGTGATATTGACTCTGAGCAAACAATTCAGAGACTTTAGACATTTTTCAATATTCATCATTTTAAACATGATCAATTTTTTTCCCCTCAGCTACTTATTTACAAGACCTGGTATTTAGGTGATGACCTGTTTAGGACTCAGAATTATCTCTTTTATTTCAAATATTGATGCAGCTGATTCAGCCATTCTGAACAAGCGAGAAAGTCTGAAGCTGATTGTTCTCAACATACAGTATTGCCACGATTCTGTTGTTTTTGCATAGATCCCCTCACTGAAAAAAATAGTAAAAGCATTTTTTGAATCCTTTTAATTGTACAGTTGACTACTGTTAATCTTTCATCTTGATAGATTACAAAAGAAGGGCTTTAGTTCTTATATGCAATCTATTATGCAATCCATTATGTGATTCCCTCAAATTTCAGGCCATTTGCTATTCCCCAGAGATTCCACAAGTTTCTCCTTTGTCTGGGTGTTACTGTCCCTTGCAAAGCTCTGTGAAGACAGAAGGAGCACCATCTGCAGGCTGGTCCTGCAGGCAAGGACCAGTCTTGTTTGTTTCTGCTATGGATAGCTCCAGTTCATAGGTAGTGGCTGCATTTATGCATAAGAAGAAAGGTATTTCCTGCTAACTTCTTCTCAGATTTAAAGACTATGGTGGCAGTACCTGCTGTTCTGACCATCTCACTGTGGGCATGTGGGAAGAGGCGTCACACTACCAGAGCAGCCCAGCTGCTGAAATCACCTTCTCCAAAAAGACTGTAACCTAGACAGCAACCCTTCATAGTATAATCTCATCCACAATTTGGAAAGTGCTTTCCTAGCAAACGCCTGTTCCTTGGTTCAGCAAGCCCAAACTCCAGCTCCTATATACTTCAGTGCATGAAATGAGAAAGCAGGAGTGTCTTCTGTCTGATTAGTATTGATTCTGTTTTTCTACTTGCTAATCATCTAGACCTTTAATATTTTTTTCTTTCATGAAGTCATACTTTTTCTCTACTTCTTCCTTTGAAGAGCATATAAAGGGTAGTTGCATATGAATTCTCAAGAAAAATTTACTGTCTTTCAAAAATTTGAGGTACTGTCCTTGACTTCACAGACACACAAAAATCCCATTAGAGTTTTTGATGGCTTGAGGAAGATAAGTTTTGTCACTAATTGCATCTGAATTTGATTGCTAGGCAAAGATGAGCACTGATTGAAGCCCATAAAGAATTCATAAACTTATTAAGAAAAACATCATTATAAGCTTCTTTTTTATTGTTGTTCATTTTCAAATTGAGCACTTAAAATTTTCTAAGTACTGTGTAAATAGTAAGTAATTAATCTTCATATCCTTCCCTTTCCTCACCTACGTTGTCCCATTTTATGGATGTGGAAACTCAGAAGCATATCCTGCGAAGTCTGATTTTTGAAATATGCTTTTGATTTGCATTTCTAAAACAGGAGAGACTTAGCCCAAACTACAAGCATGTGTAAGGATTACAGATTTTTATAAACATTTTTCAAACACATGGAGATTTTTGTTGTGTGCTATATTCTGGTGAAATAATTTTTACAAGTGTAAGTGCATGATGGGTGAAGAAGGGCTCCCATTTTGTGTCTGTGAAAACTGAGCATATATTCTCTTCTTTAGTTTCCTACGTTCTGTCTGCAAATCCTCCATTTCCTTCTGTAACAGCTTGCTTCACTTAAGTGCCTGTGAGGCTACAACTTCCAAATCCCTCTGACCTTTGATACCATCAGAGACCGCCAGTAGTTCTGTAAAGCATCATTTCTCTTTGCAAAGCTGTGTTGACTCTTCCCTACATTTTAGATATATCCACATCCAATTCCTTTTGTCCTTTAGAATGTTGTCCTATGGGGATAATGTAGTTCAGATCTGTAGTTTCTCATTTCCCTGATGGAATCTTTTAATAAAATAGCATAGACTTTAACTGCCTTCCAGTCCTCTGGTACAGAGGCAGTTTTAAGGAAGAGATCACAATGCATGGCTGGCAGTTCCTTGTGTCCCTGTGGAACCTGTTGTATGACTACCATCTGGACCTGGCAATACATTATTGTCCTTTTTGGTCTATTTTGCTCAGAAGTTCTGTAACCTCATCTACTAATCCTCTGCCTCCTGCTAGTAGTATTGCAAGTTATTTTTCAAGTTCTTTCATGATCTGTCTTATATTCTTCTCCCAAATTGACAAATCTTTTTGTGTATGAATACGTAAATACCACTGCCATTCAGCCATCCAGGACTTCTTATGGGCTTTTTCTGGTAGGTAGTAAGCATTTGGTATGAGCCTGTTGTTCTCCAGTTGTCCATGTCACTTAAAAATATTTTTAATCCAACCTTCTTTAATATATTTTTGTGTAATTTCCTCTCCTTGAAGTTAAGCATATATATGTTTTTTTCACATAGTTGATTCTGCAAAGGATACTGAGTGTGAGCACCCTATGGTCACTATAGCATTTTATAGCAATATACAGAGTCTTGCATACTGCTGTGGACCTTCTGTGGTGTTACTTCTCCTATTGAGGTGTCCTGTCCTTTGCTCCCAAAGCCATCCTCGATGGTATGTGAGGATTTGCTGTCAGCTTCATGGCCTGATAGGACATCTATTCAAACTACATGAGGATAATTGAAGTCTCTTGTTGCTATTGTGTTTCCTGCCCTTCCAACCTCTTGGCTGTCAGTCGGGATGTCAATCACCTCTCAAGCTTATTGTCATGTCCTTATTTCCACTCTGCTTTGGCCAGGTTTATCAACATCTATGAGATGGATTGATGTCAGGTTGTGGACAGTAGAGTTGATAGCTTAGGCACAGCTTAATAGGGACTGTCAGTACATTTTTTCACAGTACTGCTCATTCTTGTCTGTTAAATTGAAGCAAGAGAAGTTCTCTTCTGAGAGGACAAAGATAAAGAAGAGGGCTTAGAGTCTGGAATAGAAGTAACTCTTCTGGTCAGACTGTCAAGTAGCTGCTTGGCCACTGTCCTTGTGGTATTTCAGGTGGTCACGTACTCTACCTCAGACTGAAGCACCACAACTTCTGGAAATTCGCACTTTGCAACTGATTTTGTTCTACTTCTTTCATATGACTACTTCAAAACTAAATGAACGTATGCAAGTTTTATTGCCCTGTTTGATAACCTACCATATTTTTTAAAATCCTTGTGAAGGCACAGTTTCAACAGTGTTAGCAACTCAATATCTTCTGGATTAGGACATACAGAGTAAGAATATATCAAGCCTATTATGTGATACGTCTTTTATAAAACATTGTTAGATTATGTGTTTATAGAATTTCAGACTACCTTGCTTATATCATATTGGCCATATGCACCATGGTATTGTTTGAATTTAAATCTAATCTAACACTTGTTCATGAACTTGTCCAGCTGTTCTGTATTTAAACACTAATTTAAGTTTCTGTTATGGGTAACTAGACTTATGTTGATGTGGTCTAAGGACTGCTCATTCAGCTGGGGTCTACGGCACACGTAATACCAACAAAAACAAATATTTAACATATCAGTAATAAGCATTAACAGATAGGAGCAATTAAAACATCTTGACTAATCAGAAACCAAAGGGACATCACAGAGTGGAGAATTAAGCATTTAACAAAAATACCATCTAGTCCATTGTGCACTAAATAAAAAGAACAAATAGAAACAAATGTTCCTTTTTATGGACTTCGTAGCCAAAATAATGAAATCTGTGTGTCTACGTGTAGGATCAGGTAAGAATTCAGTAGGATTTGGTATTTCTAATGCAAACGGTATTCAAATGTTGAGTAAGTATTTGTCCTACTGAATAATCTGTAACCTTTAACTCAAGGAAATAAAGTAAATATGAAACTATACAAGCAAGTGGGATAGAGGATTTGGATCATGAACTTGAATGCTTAAGAAATTAAGGAATGTATTCCTATCTTCACTTCACTCTATGTGCATGTCAGGGTGGGGTTTACTTCAGATTAGTGGCGCTCTGAGTGCCTGAAGGCCTCACAAGCTGTGGTCCTGGACTGGTGTCTGCTCTAGCTTCATCAGTAACAGATCCAGTGTTTGTAGCCTGGCATGGCTAAGTGGGAACAGTCAGGACACATTCAAAAGTGCAAACCTGATCCAAAGGGAAATGTTATGCGGGCTGGTCCCATGGGAGCTGGGCTATAGAGGCTGTATTAGGCTTGAGTCGTGGAGAGCCAAGGGACTTATTTCTCTAGTGGCATTCTGGAGTCTTTAAGTGTCCTCACTTACAGCAAAGCCTGTGGTGTTTGCATCCCTTCCCTTTTCTGCCATCACTTGGAAAATGTCCACTTCTTTTTAGTCACACATCCAAGTAATTACAGATACCTAAAATGCATGCAGCACTCTGAGTATATACTTATGTACCTGGCCTGCTGCTAATGCCTTGAGAGGTCAGTGGCTATAATGCAGATGCCTACATAAGCCACCCTTGTTAAAAATTCTACACTTTAGTGTATTCCATTCATTCTCTTCTGTAAGTTGCCAAAAACTTCAAGCTGAAGAATTTAATCTGTTACCTCTTTGCTGAATAAAAGTCAGGACAATGTGTTTACCCTGAGGGAAAGCTAAGACCTAGCTTACCACCTGGAATGAAAGGCACATCCAAGGTGAGTTTAATTCTGACAAGTGCAATCATAAGCTGCTTTGATGGGATGCGATCACCTTGCAAGATGGGGAGTTCAGTAGACTGCTTACAGCAGGAAAGAAAAATAACCTTTGGATTTCTGTAGAATAGGGTGAAATATCTGCGGTATCAACAGAGAACTTGGCCTTCTTTTGAAGAGCTGGATTGAGCTGTCAGCCAGAATGCACTCATGTTCATAAACAGCAACGAATTCAAGTGAAATGAACAACAGAGGCAAAAAAAGGAAAAGCACAAGAAGTTGCCAAATTCCATTACTGCACAATGTCTTTCTGACTGTCAAAGTGACAAAGACATAGCAGGGGTAGGAGTGGATAACACATCTGTGATACTCCACACTTGTAAATTTTTTCTTACTCTGCTTAGTCTTCTCATCCAAAGGCCAAAAGCTTATTCTTCCCATATGTTCCTGGTTCATTTTTTTCTCTAGTATTTTTGCTTGGTTTCAACAATAATTAATTATGTTAAATTTTAAATGTAGTAAATTCTTCAAATAGCCTCCAGGAAATCTTACAGGAATTTTACAAATACATATTGTGCCCCATGTTTGCAGTTGCAATAAGAGAACCTGGCAAGGAAAGGAACAAGATTGAGGAATTTGAATGGTTTTAATTAGTAAGCATGAAATCTTGCTTTAAAGAACCTTATTAGATCATTTTTCATGGATACTTCCTAGTTATAAGTAAAAGTTACAGGTAAAATTAGTAAAATTGTTAAAGCCCTGGTACAGCTTGTTTGAAGTTCATGCAGGCTGTATAGTATATGTCATACTTTTTTTCTGTCAAGAGTGATCTGTAAAATCTAAGCAATTATATAATTTAACATAAATTTTATTTACATTTCAACTTTGTTGTTTTATTAATTAGAAAACTGTTTTCTTCTACTATCCTCATGAGCAATTTGTCTTTGTTTAAGTCAGACTTTATTTTTGACAAAATATAGAAATGTAGAAAATGAGGAGGAATTTTGACCATGCATAAAGCAACATTTTCCTAACTTTATTGATGGTTGAAGAGACACCGTTAGGCAACCTATGTAACACAGACATATAATGTTCTAATAGGCTGTATAGGGCATAATGAAAACTGGTACAGTGAAAACAAATTATTACCTATAATCATTGTGGATAAATATTTATCAGCAACGAAAGGAAGAGCAGCGAAAACGTGGGTCAGCTGGTGAACGAGGTGGGTGCCCTGGTTACAAAAAACACAGAAAAAGCAGAGCTGCTGAATGGCTTCTTTGCTCCAGTATTTACCAAGGGCAGCCCTCTGGAATCCCAGGCCCTAGGGAAAAGAGAACTGGAGAGAGGAAGACTTGCCCTGGGTAGAGGAAGATTGGGTCAGAGAGCACCTGAGGAAACTCAACGCCCACAAATCCATGGGTCCCGATGGGATGAACCCCAGAGTGCTGCGTGAGCTGGCGGATGTCGTAGCCGAGCCGCTCTGCATCATCTTTGAAAGGTCCTGGAGAACAGGGGAGGTGCCGGAGGACTGGAGGAAAGCCARTGTCACCCCGGTCTTCAGAAAAGGCAAGGAGGAGGAGCTGGGCAACTACAGGCCGGTGAGCCTGACCTCTGTCCCTGGGAAGGTGATGGAGCAGCTCATCCTGACTGCTGTTTCCAGGCACATGGAGGAGACGAAGGTGCTCAGGAGTAGCCAGCATGGGTTCACCAAGGGGAGGTCATGCTTGACTAACCTGATAGCCTTCTATGATGGGGTGACTAGATGGATAGATGAGGGCAGAGCGGTGGATGTGATCTATCTGGACTTCAGTAAGGCTTTTGACACCGTCCCTCACGGCATCCTCCTGGGCAAGCTCCAGAAGAGTGGGTTAGATGAGTGGACATTGAGGTAGGTTAGGAATTGGCTGGATGGCAGAGCTCAGAGGATGGTGATCAGTGGTGCCGAGTCCAGCTGGAGGCCGGTGGATAGTGGTGTCCCCCAGGGGTCAGTCCTTGGTCCAGTCCTGTTCAATTTATTCATTAATGCCCTGGATGAAGGGATGGAGTGCTCCCTCAGCATTTAGTACCTAATGTCCTACTTAACTAAAGTAGAATTTTTTTTTACCTTGTACCTGAATTGATTTTGAATTTTAGAAATAACTTTCTGATGTAACCTACTCAACCCTTTCTGTTAACCCAATCTATGTCATATCCTACAAACAGTTAAGTATAACAGAAACCCAGATTATTCAACAGCATAGAGATCTGTTTTTCAAATAATATGAGAATTTAGAGGTATTTGTTTACAGAACATGATTGCTATTAAGCCATCAAGAGTGTTAGATTATATATTTGATGTTTTTATGCATCTTCTCCATTTTGCTCTACTATTGTGCATCCACCCAAAAACCTGCAGGATGGTGATACCGCAGAATTGTTTTTGTTCCCATATATTTTAATGTAATAACAACTATGGATTGTGGACTGTCTGATTTAACCTGCTAATTTTAGAGACAATCAGCGAAAATATAGCTGTGAGTATAGCATATGGAAAAGTACATTAAAATGAATTATGCATATTAAAACTATAATAAATGAAGATACCAAATGAATCAGAGAGTTAACTAGTGGCCCAGACCTGTGCAGCTGATTCCAAGTTCTTGATTGTTTATGGATATACTTATTTGACTCTACTAACTAGCACTTACTTGGCTTCATTAGTAACGTAATGTGTGCTCCTGTGCTCCAAAGATCAGATGTAAAGTTCATTAGTCCATCTCCTTTGTCAGTTTCCAAAATATTGCAGTAACTCTTAGCTGTGGAAACAGCTGATCTAGTACAATAATTTTTCATTACAAGGAAATTTCTCTTCTCATATATCAGAAATCTTAATTTTAGTTTACATCTTGAGTTTTCTTGAGTCATGTTTTTCCAGAAAGTAAAAAGATGGATTTAGTTAATTCAGTTTGATGAGGACAAGATGTTAAACAGAAAAAGTCAATATGGATTTACTAACAGCAAATCAAGCTTGACCAACTTGACTGCTTTCTACAATGAAGTAGAATGGCTAGGTGGATAAAGGAATGGCAGTGGATATAATATATCTTGAATTTAGGCACTGTATAGACTTTTAACACTGTCTTCCACAGCATTCTCACCTGGGAGCTGATCTAGGATAGACAGGACAAACAGATTGTCAGATTGAAAATTGGCTCGACAACCAGCCTCGGTGGGAAATAATCAATAGTTTGGTCTCTGGCTGGAATATCTTCTCAGCCAGGGGTCTGTAGTGAGATCCATATTGTTCGATAACTTAATCAGTGGCTTGGGCAAGAGGTAGAATGCATCATCAAAAAATTACTAAATAATTACTAAATGGGGGAGAATGGCTGACCAAGATCTTCAGTCCAGATCCTTGAGAAACTTAAGGATTGGACCAGAAATGGGTTGATTAAAAAAGGAGATGGGCAACAATCTATAACTTGGACAGAATAATCTGAAAAACCTAGTGAAAAGGTCCTGGCGATTACAATGGAAAGCCTTTATGTTTAATTGTAATTTAATTAATTACAGTTTGTTTTATTTGCAAATACTGAAAAATGCTGCTACATCCTGGAAGAGCCTGGTCCAGCATATCAATGGAAATTACCTCCTACTTGACTTAGATTAGGTTGCAGCCTGCATCCTGTGATCAGTTTGGACCCCTTGTTGAGAAGTTTATCAACATCCATCGTGAATAAAGGTCCCCAAGGACTCCTTTGGAGGAGGAGCAAGACAGTTAATGGCCTATAGTGTATGACCAAAGGAGAGCAATTAAGAGAACTGGGCTTGCTTACTTTGGCAAAGAGGAGGTTAAGAGGCAATCTAATTGTTGCCTGCAGCTACCTGAAAAGATACTTTCAAGATGACAAAGCCAATTGCTTCCCTATAGTGGCAGACAGAAAATCAAGAGGCAGCAGTCACTATTTGTAATTTGGAAGTTCAATTTGGACATTAGGATAAAACTGAGGGAGCACTGGATTGGGCTATGCAGAGGTACTGAGAAACCACCATCCTTATATTTTTCTAACTCATCTAGACAAATCACAGCTGATTGATTCCTGCCTTCACAATAATCTTGCATCTAGCAAAAGAGGACTAAATGACCTCTATAGGTCCCTTCCAACTAATATTTCTGTGAGTCTATGATCCTCCAAACTCTGCTTTCTGCATAGATTCATTTGATGACATAGATGGATAATACCTTCTTAATTTACCCTTTTTTGTTGTTGTTGCTGTTGTTTTGTGGCTGGTCTGGTTGGACCGTTTCAGTTTTAAGCTTGTGTTTCATGAGATTGACCGAATTAAAATTCTTATGTGCTTAAGAATGAAACAGCTGAAAATACCAGAGCACGTACTATCATAAGTTCAGCTGCTATAACTAGAAAAAAAGGAGAAAAACATATACTTGTAATACTTGACACAGGCTTTAATATGGAAGAGCTAAAGAATATCCCAGAATAAGATCAGAGAGATATGCTCCTGAAAATGGATTTGGATAAAGGTTTAAGTACACATGGGAAAGCACAGCTGCAATAGTGAAAAAAAAAACCTGTATAATTTGTAACTAGGAAAAATGATTCCTTAATTGCTTTGAAAATCCCGGCTTTAATCACTGTGTGGAAAAATATTCAGTCACTAGAAAGATACTGAATTGCTTTTTTCAAAAGTCAGATAAAACCAGAATTTATCTTTCAGGAAAAAAAGAAAAAAAGAAGCTTTCTGAATATACAGTGATTCAGTATTTATTGAAAAAATGGCTCTGCAGAAAATGAATATGATTATTTTCCTAAAATATTTTATACTGCCTAGTAGGATCTATTAAAAATCTAATGTGCAACATTTGTAAAATGCTGTTGAAGAACAGACAGTGTTGAGAGCCTAACTTGATAAAATACATAGATTCTTTTCCAGTAGTTTCTATTTTATAGTTCATAGAAAATCCCTGAAGAAAATCTTGTTGAGGGAAAACTGCATTAGAAGCTAAGAAAAGGAAAGGTCTCAGTTTCTAATTCTGACCGTATTAATCAAGTGTGCACTGGAGCTGCACAGTGTGCTGGCGTTCATACCTAATGAGAAATGAGGAAATCATTCTCAGCAGACAAATATTGGATTATTTTAAAAACTGACTAAGCAGCATCAGAGACTTTCAAGCCCCCTTTCAATGTTTCTACTCTCTATTGTTTAATCTTCTCATTTAAGAGTCCAAATCACTTCCTTCCTCAGTGACAGTTTTACAAATGTGTGGGTACACCTAGCTGAAGTGGTTCCTATTTTGCTCCGTCTTACTAGTGTGAGATCTAGACTTGAACTAGAAAGTGACATAAGTACAGCAGATATGACCAACATTGATATATGAGCTCTAGACATTCAGTAAATCCCAAAAATATTTGAACCTCAAAAGATATACTCCTCCAATTATACGTTTAGTAATCAGTATGGCCACATTTGTGGATTTTTCTTTCAAGCATAAAATCATAAAATCATATGTATGATTCTATGATCATGTATCATGGTAATATGTTGCATGATACTGTAATGCTGAGAAATGTTAATTGCAACCATGAGTCATAAACTTCATCAGTAGATTAAATTTAAGGGGAATGAGTGATAATAGAATTTTTTTTTCTTCATGTAGTAATTACCGTTAGGTTACATTAGGTTTCATGGTAAACTTGAGTAAGTGTATGTCATGTGGTTCAAATGTTTATCTGGAGAGACTACAACCAAAGGCATTCAGGTGGTATTTTCCCAGGTGAAGACTCAGCTGTTGCAAGTGAGTTGAAACTGTGTATAATTCAGTTTCGCATGATAGCCTGATCTTATTCTAGATCTCATTAAATGATGATTATGAAGCTGAGATCCCTATTTAAATCAACAAGATCCCTACTTAAGTCAACAAGAAAAGAAATGTTAGGCATGTGGGCTTTTTCTTCTCTTACTGTTTGCTTCTACTGTGTTTAGTGAAAGCATGCTTTGGTACATTCCATAAAAATGAAAAGATAACATAAAAGAAATATCAAATTCATACATTCATTTTCCCTCTAGAGAAACATTTAAAGGTGAATCAAGCAAATTGGACATACTAAATGACCAATACTATAGAACTATGTAAGAGTAAACAAATGTTTTAAAGACAAGTTGTTGGGTTTTGTATCATGGTAGGTCTGAGATTTTCCATGAGAGCTTGTATGTTTCATTGGCATACAACTATCTTTAAAATAAAAAACATGGAAATTGCACGCACTTAAGATGATGCCTTATACTGAATGACTATGCACACAGTCATCTTTTCACCTAAATAGTTGCTTGACAGAGAAGTTATGCATAAACCCACTTTGAAGTTCTGACTATTATTAATATTTAGTTTTCCCAATTTATTTTGTTTTCTATGACAAAATGATTTTTAATAGCAAGCATTCTAAAAATAGACAAAATGTTAACATCAATTTTGCTGAAGGAATGACAAAAACTAAGACACTCTTTCCTCGATATAACAGAAATAATTTTATTTTCATATATTAAAATACTATCTTAAAGATGAACACTTGGTTCCATCTAAGCTGTCTATTTTTACATGTAGCTAACTTTAGATACATGAATGTATGCCAAAAAAAGATAAATCAGTTGTAAATATTATTTTAATTTATGTGCTATTTATTTTTTAAAATTATATATATGTTTATGCACATATATAAATATGACTGTGTAAAGTTGGTCTAAGGTTATGACTGTCATTCATTTAGAATGATGAACTTAAGTCTGTCAGATTTTCACTACTTGCTGCTAACATTGGTGTGACATATTCTGACTACATATATTATCATAAAATTGTCTGAACAAATATTTGTAGCAGTGATGCTCTGCATTTTAATATGAATCTAAAATATTGCAAATCTAAAATTTCAAAAACCCTGAAAGCAGAAAAAGATCAATATCTGGGCCAAATTTGATTATAATTACTTTTGTGTCACTCCCAGTGTTGGGAACACAGAAATAGGCCAGACTAGTCCTTCACATCCCATCTATATAAATCACTGGTGCTAAAACAGGCACACTGAATGTGATCACAGATAATAGTTCCTAGTAAAAGGATAGTGATGAATCATTTTTGTCTCTGATGTAAATAAGGAATATATTGAAGAGCAGTAGTACCTGAAATAATCTTTTGCTAACGATACAGAAACTCATTCTTGTACATAGTACATAGGCATCAAGTAAATAGCTGAAATAACTTTTAAAACAGGATATCACAAAAGCTAAAGAACTGTTATATAAGAAATAACTTATCCAGTATTTCCTAATGCTTTTCACTAATCTGTTGACACTTAAATGTCAAAAATGAATAAAAGTGAACCCCATTTATGTAATTAATTTACATTTTTAGAAGTAAATTAACAAGATCTCTCACAAATGAACTATAAAGAAACTAAGCAGTCAGAAGAAGAAACAAAAAGGACAATCTTGGACAAAAGCGAGGTAAGAAAGGGATAAGAAAATAGAAAAATATGTTAGGCAACTCTTCAATAAAAGTGAAACATAAAAGTGGATCTATATTAAATTCTGATTTTTTTTTTTGAGTATACATAGAGTGAAGTAACAAAATAATTTACTTAAGTCACAGGAGACCACAAGAAATTTCATGGAATTTATGAAATGTACTAAATATCAAAAGAACAGGGGCAGTTCAGTGATGATAGATGGAACAATAAAGTAGCCTGAAGGGGAAACACATGCTACTTTTTTATGTTAACTCTAAATTGACTGTATTAACTCTCGAAGACATGGGCACTACTTTGGGCATGTCTACCATGAGAAGCTGCAGACAGAGAAGGAAGTAGATGCAAGTGAGACTGCAGAGAAATTGTCTGCTGCTAAGCAGGCTGAAGCCGCTGCTTAGTAGGTGTGCTGCTGATTAAGTAGAAGGTTGAAATCATGAACTGTAAGCTAATTTATAACAACAAGAAATTTTTGTTTATCAAGTTCTGCTTTTATACTTTAATTTTCCTGAATATTTCTTTGTTCTTATTGACTCATATAAACATTAAAACATACTGATTTTCTAGGAGACTTGACCTTTACAATCAATTAATTATTATGGTTTCTAGAAAAGAGGAGACTTTATAAATATATTTAATCAAATAACTATGTAGAGTGTGGTGGGTTTTTTTGGTTTTTTTTTTTTTTTTTATTACATTCAATCACTTAACTGTAAGCCTGGGACAAGTTACGTTTGGATTGAAATTGGAATTCATTTGAAATATATCAAAAGTATTTAAAATTGTTTACATTAGTCTAAAGCCATCAGAAAAGAATAAGAGAACTGCCTTCTAAAAACTAATTTAATAAAGAAAGATTCAAAAGGAACCAGTAACAGAAAAATGGTGAATGTTAAAYATATCATCAAAAAGGCAAGCCGAGGGAACTGAGAGATGATAGAACAGGTCATCTCACCTTTGTTTGTGGAAATATTATGGACCAGGTAACCCTGAAAACCACTTTTTAAGCACAGGATGGACGTAAAAGTGGCAGGGAAGAGTCAGCATGGATTTACCAATGGAAATTTGTGCTTGACTAACCTGATTGACTCCTGTGGTGAAAACACTGGCTGTGTGCATGAGCGGAGAGCAAGGGGTGCTATTATCTTTATCTAAGCAAGGCTTTCTGTACAGTCTCCCAGAATATTCTGCTAGCAAGATTGCAGAAATGGAGGGCCAAAACGAAACTCATAAAGTTTAGTAAAAAAAGAGCAAAATTCTACACCTATCTCGGGATAATCCAAAACAGCAAGGCCTGGAGATTGGACAGGGAGCAGCTTTTAAGGAAAGGATCTGGTTGTCTTGGTGGATACATAGAACAGGAGTTAGTGCGCCCTGGTGGCACGAGCATACCTAGCAGTCTTGCTTCTTCACCCACAGCCTGGGGCTGGAAAGTAAGAATTCTGACTTCAGTTTCCAGTCTACTTCGTAACTCCTGAAGAGCTCATAAAAAAGCAGAAGCAAAGAAGAGGAAGAAGTATTCACTTTGAAGGGTTTAGCCACAATAAAAAGTGCTGGCAAAATATTTTCTGCACATGAAGTTCTTAAAAGATCTGATTTTGGTGTAAAATAAATGTTAATATTTGCTACACTGGAAATATTGAAAACAATATATAGACACTTGGGACATATATTATGCTGGGATGTGTTGATGAAGTTTGAGTTAACATCAGAAGTTAAATGTTTCCCACGTTCTTGATTTTTTTTGTTTGTTCTTTTTGTTTTTTGTTTTTGTTTTTTTTATATATATATCTACAGAGAGAGAGAGTTAAACATCCACTAGTTTCCTCATTTTCTTATTTAGCGACCATCTTAGATGTAGCATATATACCATGTAATATGATGTATTAGAATAAATTGTCAAGGTTATAGTAGTTTTAGACCTTAACATAGAGGTTAATGTATGACTTTTTGTGGGTGTATTGAGGAGCAGGGGTCTCTGAGATGATGAAACAAAGACCTTTATTGAAGCCACACTCTGGGGTATACCCCCACACCCTCTCCACCAGGTGCTCACACAGTAACCACGAGCTCCATGAACAACTTCTAACCAATCGTCGCGAGCCCCACACACTTTTATCCAATCATTTCAAAAAGCACCTTGAACCTATTAGGTTTATCCCAGAAGGGGATTTCCACCCTCCTGGTTTCGTTTCATCTTAACGACCCAGAGTTTTACATCTCAATGAGCCCGAGTTTGCCCTGGGCTCTGCAGACCCCCACAGCTTTTGACTTTCTCTGTTGTCAGGGCAGGGAGAATACTTCAAATTTTGCTTCTCTCAGCCACGATGATACCTTATATTTTGTAATTTTTCTGTTCCCATTAGGCTGTTTTATCTTACACCCGATTGGGTGTGCATATCAGGACCAGGTATCAGTTGTGTAGCCACTCTTAGATTTCTATATATCTTTCTCCTACTGTGGGACACTTGTGATATAGATTCATGGTAACACTTGCAATATGAGTGCTAATTGTGACTATTTATCTAAGTAAACTGTTCCGATTTCCTTCAAGAGAGACATGATGAAGCGTGCTTATGATGTTGTGGCTTTACCTTGCTGAATCTTGAAAAAAAAAAGATATTCAGGTCACTGCCCTCTTGTGAGACGGATTCAAAACAAAAACTTGCAGTGGCTTCAATGCAGTCATCCAGTCTTGGTGACTACAACAGAGCCATAGTTGTTAGTTTATGCTAAAATATACCTTGTTGAATTTAGCTAAATTATAGGTGTTGTTTGTATTTCCTTTGAAATAGTAGATTTGTATCTCCCATATAATATATTTCTATCATAGAAAAATTCCATTCTGATTTTTAAAGACTGGATGGAAGACTGGAATTTGCAAGAGCATATTCCCGTCAGTATGCTAATATGCTTTTTAATCAAGAAGTTTTGAATTATATTAAGTATACTTATGATTTCTGTAGCTACCTTTCCATCACCATCCATCTGTGAAAGAAACGACAAATGAGACAAGCATATTGTCAGTTTTCAGGCTGTATTTTAAATTATATATGAATTAAAGAAGTATTCTTAGGTGTTATATAATTTACGAGGTCACTTGTTCAGATCTTTCTGCTGTTAATAGAGTCATGGATGGGCTGTGATCTGTATGTAGTTTGACCTAGCAACAGTGAGCAGCATTCTGCTTTCCTCACAGCTGCATATGGCAATTAAAACTGCAGTTCAAATATCTAATATTGTCTCCCAGACTATCAAGCACCAAGTACTTCAATGCAAAAGAAACTTCTGCATAGCCACTGTGAGGTGGCCACCTCCATGAAGGCCTCATTCTAATTGCTTGCAGTCAAACACTAGTTTAAACCTCAAAAAAAGAGATTTTTAAATTTTTTCAGTATTTGTTATCAACCCTTTAATAACTGCTATAAACTAGTTAGATATATAAATGTGCAATGTTTAATGTATCCTTCACACTCTATGGCAACAAGATCTACCTCCTAATTGCAGTCTATTCTTACAGCAATGTGCTGCACAATATTGATGTGTCAGTGCTACTGAAATTCTGAAACCTTATTTTGATGCAAGGTTTAACCTTGCAACACCACGCTACATGATCATTCTCACTTTTGAATTTTTTCATGAGGAAGTGTTTTGTTGCCCTTATTTATTCATATTTTGTCTCTAAGTTCCTCTTTCTCATCATAGAGTGGAGAAGTCAAGCAGAGACAGAGGAATGCCACATAACAGAAGAAAATGCGGAATATTGAAAAGGTCACAACAGTTTTGCATATATTTTAATTCATAAAATGTGAGACAGTCTTAATGCTTTCTGACACCTCATTCTAGTGACAAATACTTTAATAAGAAATACAAATGGCACAAATTATTCCATTCACTTGACAAAGATTATGAAAGCAGGAAGAGCTACGCAATTAATCAATTCTTTTTGTATAATTTTATTCATGTAGTGGTCTTCAGATATATTATTTAGAATGACTAAATTGACCATTAAGTGTAATAAAACAAAATGGGCAAAGATTTTTCTTGAATTGATTATTCCAATTTTTAACTAAAAATCATTGAGCAACTAGATTACTGTGAAAACATTTTCTATTCATTTCAGTTCATTTCATTTCTATTCCTTTTTTTTTCTGACAGGGAGTGTTGTATTAACTTCCTTCTTTCCAGGAAATGCTCCAATGGAGCAAGAATCACATTTTATTTCAGAAGGCAGAGTTGATCAGAACTTATTAATAGGTTTCTTACTGTGCCCGCTGGTATGCTGAAAGACTGTTGTTCAGTCTCCTAAATATGCTGGAGAGCATATTTTATTTATATCCAATCATGTTTTACTAGTTTTGGAGGATGCATAGAGCAAGACTTTTTGTAAATAATTACACTATTTTCAGTGTTATATATCTGTGGAAAATGGAACCTTTCTGATACTGCATATAGTAAGCAGAGAGTAAACACTGTTTCAAGCAACCTTACTAGAGCAGTGGTTGGGAATGAAATGAATAAGAGCTCTTTAATGGTGCAGGTGAGTTTTACCATAGGCTTATCCTAAAGTGTGTTCCCGTCACTTCTTTGGTTTGTTATCTCCTGGTTACACGAAAACTGCARCTGATTTTTTAATGCTGCTTTATTACAATTCTTGTTTGAAGGAGTCACTCAAGTGACCGTGGAGGGCTTGCCTGTGTGTGTTTTACATCCTTAGTGCTCAGGTGCCTCAGGAAAATTTGTACATGGTTGATCCCGATTGGTCAGCTATAATCCCTGAAGAAGATGTTGAGCTCTAGATGACCTTGGGGCCCTCCCTCATGGGGCGTAAAAGGGGAAAGTCACCTGTGCCTGGGTTCTTGCACAGCATCTCATTTGGTTCTTACTTTCTAACACAGGATGTAAATAGGCCATCAAGCTACCAAGTTAGTTAAAATAGATGTATGCAGTATACAGGCATTTTGAAATTTGTGTTTCTGCTCAGTTAACATCTGTAAATTGTAAGACTGCCATCACTCCAGTTTTCCAGACGTTCATTTTGTACAAGGATATGCTAGCAGTCTGCAGAGGAGCTGCTTCTTCTCTACCATTACTATTCACTGGTCATGGATGCCTGCATTTTAGGCTAGGGAACATAAAAGTTAGTATATGCATTTGATTCCTAGAGCTAACACAGGTTTGGGAGCTGATCTTAGTTCATGGATGGCAATAGTGTCTCAAAAATGTGTTACCTCAACCAGAGAGGAGGAAAATCCCTTTTCTTTCATAAAGAATTTGTGCAGCCCTTGATTGGGTGTTTTCCACACAAGTCTTTGCCCTGATTCACAGAATCTTTATATCCTCTCTTAACTGTTAAAGAATTGCTATCACCACACAGCAGTTGCCAGGCAAAACTTACCTACTTTTTATTCTGTGGTATACTTTTTTCTGTGCTTTCATTGCTTCTCAAGAGTCCACCAAACAAAAATTTCAAGCAATCCAATTTATAGATTCTGTCTTGATTTTTAGTGTCATCTAACTCAAGAATAGCAATTGAAGGCAGAACAGTAACTAATTTACTGCACCATCCTGTTGGTGAGGATAACCAGAATAAAAGGAAATGAGAACATAAAGCCTTTTCATATTGTTGATGGAAGGTTTAAAGGCTCAGGCCCAGAACAAACATAGGTCCCAGGGTTAGGATTTTTTCCCCAGTCGTGCTGGTTTTCCAGCTGCATATTTTATACTCCAATTGAAGAACAATGTTCATTCTCCATGCTTCCTACATCATAAATAGGATGCAGGTGCACATCCTGACCAACCTCATTCAAAGTGGAGCAATGGACACTTTTGAAGCCACCAAGAATCAGAGAATCACAAAATACTCAGCCTTGGAAAGAGATCAGCGGGTGTTTAGTCCAATATGCTGCCCAGAGCAGAGTTAGCCAAGGTGAGCATTGGCCCATTCCTCCTGCCTATTTAGGTCTCCCTCAACAGTAGCTCTGAAGCCTTATCTGTCTACTCAGCTTTCCAGAGTAAAGGGCGTGAAACACACAGCCAGAGAAGTTGGCCATTTTTACAACTGCAAGTAGCAATGTTTTGAAGAAGAGCTCATAACTTGTGCATTTCCACTTGATGAAGACTCATAAACTTATTCAGGGTACAGCATTCCTTCTACACAATTGTATAAATTCTCTCTGCTCCCATACACACATGACATGGAACCCACTAAGTCATATTTTATTAATCTGCACACACTGAAATTGGTCAATAAAATAAACCTTCTCCTCATTTGTCAGTAAAGATTTATTATCAAACACTTGTACTACCATAACCTTATAAAATTAGAAGCTAGAATGTGAGCATGGGGAATAGACAAGCAATTTTTAATGGTTATTTATATGAACCATCTCATATAAATCAATTGAAGTATTCATGTAATTAAGGAGATTAAAATCCAGTTCTGGAATGGCATTGTATTTGCAAAATATTGCACACAAAATTTAAGAGTATGCTACAAGTGCTGCAAGTACTAAGGAGTAATGAAATCTAAACTATAATCATCTATCTCATTATATTTTGATATTATTTTAATACAGAATGATTATTATTTTGGTCTATAGTGCATTTATATAATTCTGTTTTGATAAATTAAATTTTTGAAAGGATATGCTGGCTTTCAGTACATTATTTTGCAAAGCAAGCTACAATAGATAAGTGAACACATAAATATGCACACTAATTCATCACGGGTGGCATAAACCACACTCTTTCAAAAAGAAAATCCACATACCAAAAATCAGACATATATAACCTCTGTGAAACACCAGTACCAATATTCTAGATATAAAGACTAAATAAAATGTACTTTAATGGTAATTTTCTTCAAAATGGTTGATACACATAATTTTGTGCATATCTTTCATTTCAACCTCTTACTCCTCATCTACCTTGTTTGTCAGGGAGTCAGAAATCTCTGTATCTCTGCATCATCTCTGTATTTGCAGAGCAAAAGGCTGGTCAACTCACTCTCTTTTCTTACAATTCCAGAAGGCCTGATTTTTCTTCTGTGGTTCCCATCTTGAATATTGACAGTTTTTCCATGCATTCTCACATACTTTTCTCTCAAGCAAGGATTTCTTTTTTCATTATTGGCTACCACAAACCTTATTTCTTCCTCCATCCTGAACTCTTTCAGAGGTTGTTTTCCATTGTCTTTGTTCATCATGCTCATGAGACCACTTTTTCTATCTACTCAGCAGTTCGTTTCTGTTTTGTTGTTTTGTTTTTATTTACTCTGATTTTATAGCAATGCTGTAATTCATACAGTTTCATAACTGCCTGGGCAGATGCTTTATCACCCTCAGACAGGCAGTTCTGAGGTCAAGAATATCTCAGATATCTTCATGCAGACTACAGATGTGATTGCACCTCCTTTCTGCTCTCCCTTTCTTCCTATTCTGTCCTAAATTCTTGAACACACGTTGTTCTGAGAACAGGAATCCTCTCTTATCACAGACCTAGTATTTCAGTAATTTCTGTCTTAATTAATTTTAAATTAATCCCTAAATTTAAGGCCCTCATTATATTTAAACCAGATATTTCTTCTTACAGAGATGATTCACATATCTGGTGTTTTCACAGCAACAAACACAGATTTTCCCTTCTTAATACAAATTTTCTACTAGTTTCCTCCATGTTGATCTTGTCGGTTGATAGCCATATATTTCCTTTGTAAGCATTTCCTCTTGGTCCTTCCATGACTGCATGAGACAAAACTGTAATTTCTTGTGTATTGGATGTGTTCCCTTTTGCCACTTTCCTTTTTTAATGTCCCCCTCAATTGTTTTATCAGCCCACAAGTAACATGGATTATGCCCACTTTCTTTTTTTTTTTTTTTACCTTCCTTCTGGTATTATGTTGAGTCCATTGACTCAATTACAAAATACTCACCTCTCTCTTTTCTACTTTAAATTTCATTTCTTTCTAATCTATTGCAGCACTTCATTGTCATTTTCTGCCTGCACCAAAGTCACTGTTGTCAGTTCTGCAAGGTCTTATCTTGCTATTATGCTTGTCTCTCAGAAGTATTTTATGAAATTTTATATGAATGTCATTATACAAAAACAAATTGAATTGTTACACTTTGTCATTCATGCCTGAGTGACTGTGCCTTGTACAAAAAATATATATCTGAATTTCAAAGTCTTAGGATTTTCTTTTCTTTTATGATAGATTTTAAGCATTGCCTATATAGATGAACTCAGAAATGCAGCTAAAGGAATTGTGTATGTATATAAAGTAAAACAGTACACTGAAATAATAGAAAGTAAATTAGACATAACACAAATCAGTGGAAATTAATATTATGATTACTTCACAGAATAGAAATTGTGAAAATGAGTCATACAAATCTTATTGAAATTATGAAAATGAGTCCTGCAAACCTTATTTTCAAAGATTTATTCCAGAAGGCACTTAGCTCGATGACATTATAAAAAATAAAATAGCCTTATAAAATATATAGATGTAATTACACAATATTCAAATTGGCATGCTCATGTCTGTCTTGCACTTAGATTATAATAATGGAAGGATATGTACCACAGAGCAAATAATGTAGAATAAAACAAAAGAAAGAAGATTATAGGCAAATTGGATGCCTGAAGATATGTAGATGTTCAGCTGAATAAGAGGCAAGATATAACTTTTGGGATGTAGCATAAAAAGATCTAGATTGCTGCACACATGAAATCAGATGAGAATGGTATATACAGGGGCAATAATAATAATCTTTTCAAATAATTATCAATTTGAGAAAGACTGGTTTCAAAATGGGAAATTCTGCTATATTAAATTTTAAAAATACTGTAACAGAAAGAATAAAAATACTTCAGAAAGAAATTATAATTAATACGATTATTTTCAGAGATGAGAGAACAAATTTAATGGGAACAAAGACAGAATGCTGATATGAGAGATGAATTCTGGTGCAGTCACCCTCACATCAGGTGATGCAGAACCTGTACCTCATGGAATATATTGATAGAAAAGCTTCCATCTCCTCAATGAAACCATATTGCCCTCTATAGTTAATTTTACATAAATATTTCCTTTACACATGGGAGATTCTCCATGGTCCTTCTCCACCTGCTTTGAGGAGCTTTCTAAATCACGTTCTGTAGTTCCATAAATATTACATGTACTTTATATGCTGCTCTATATATTTCACATGGAGGAGGATAATGGAATAGTGGAATTCAATATGGTGATTAGGTATCGTGGAATTAATTAATAATATTTCACCATCCTTTCACTGCAGCATTTTCTCTTTCTCACCAAAGCTCAAGGTAGTTCTTCTTGCATACCAGTGCCAAGAATCTTAGAATGATTGATTCAATATTTCTGATAAGAATAAAGCAGTGTTTTGTGTTGTGTTGTTCTTACATTTCTCTTTAATGGCTAGAATATCCCTCCTCTCTGCCTGTCCAATAGCAATGCAGAAACTCTAGCTGAATAAGAGTTTCTAGTTCTTTAGTATACTCAGTTGTGTAGGACAAAGCTGAAAGACTTCTTTCCTCCAAGCACCAGAACCAGTGCTGGAACAAGACTGTCCGTAAAAAAGGAAGATGGCAAAGTTGTAACATCCACTTTTTCTTTTTTTTTTTTTTTCTCTAAGTCTTCCCCTGTTGTTGCATCAAAGAAAGCAACAGAAGGCCAGAAATGCATCGTTCTTTCAGTGTGAGGCTATTGTTAGTCAATGAGAAGGAATTATAAACATAGCTTGATAGTGATAAAATATTCCCAAGACTGCTTAGAATTGCAGGGCTATGAGGATGATCGAGGTCTGAAACATCTGCCTTAGGAGCAAAGGCTGAGAGAGCTGGGCCTGTTCAGCCTGGAGAAGAGAAGACTGAGAGGAGACCTGATCAGTGTCTATAAGTACCTCAAGGGAGGGAGGGAGGAGGATGGGGCTGGACTCTTTTCAGTGATGGCCGACGACAGGACTGGAGGAAATGGTCTCAAATTGAGGCATCAAAAGCTTCCCAGGAAGTTAAGAAAGAATTTCTTGACAGTGAGGGTGACAGAGCCCTGGCACAGGCTGCCCAGAGAGGTGGTGGAGTCTCCTCTGGAGATCTTCCAAACCTGCCTGGACACAACCCTGTGCCACATGCTCTAGCTGTGCAGAGGGTTGGACTAGATGACCTCTAGAGGTCCCTTCCAACCTTAAGTATTCTATGATTCTATGACTCTATGAAATATCAACATTATTCCTAAGTTATTATTACACCAACCTGTATATAGTTAACTTTTCAGAATGAGATATTTGGTTAGTAGGGAATGGAAATACTTGCATAATACACTGTGTCAGAAGTGGAGCATAGATGGCAGCTACAAGAAGGAGTTTGTATTTTTACCTAACTAGGTCCTACACTTTTATTAGAATTATCCACATATTATTTTGAGTCTAGACTCTATTTGACATGCCTTTTAGATAACTGTTAGTATGCGTTGGAGAGTGTAATAGCTTATTCATTTTTAACAGTTCCAGAAAATATTTCCTAAATATAGAATACTACAATTATAGGACAGAATTTAGTCATTGACTGAACAGAACAGTTACTTAAATATTTAAGTAATGAATTATAGTGAAAGAAGAAAGCAAAACAACTGTAAAATGATCAAAAGGCAACATGTTTAGTTAAGAAAGCATTATGTAAATACCTATTTTCTCTGCAATAACAAGCCAAATACCATAGACCATCTGCACACACAAAACATTTCCACCTACGTGGCATGATGCTTTGGTAATCCTTTGTGGACACCTTTTTGATTTGAAATGTAAATAAAACGTAACTGCTGTACTTTCAATTTCACTGAGCATTTTGTCCTAAGGAACTTGAGTCCATTATCACTACTACTAAGTGAATGTGTTGAAAGAGATTTGCCCTTTTAGGATCACAAGTACCCCAACCGTGGTAGTAAAGCAGTTTAATGTGCCCCAGCTTTCTATAAAAATAATGATAAGATTTGTGCCTAATCTTAGCAAAGTTCCTGTTTGTCAGTTTATTAAAAAAATCAAAGTATCTTAAAGCTGTTATTCTACTCCAGCAATTTAATGCGAAAAAATGTAATGTGGATGGCTCTCTTTTTCCTAAAAATGTGTTTATGTTAAACATACCTTCGTTTTCATAGAAGACGGTAGGATTTTTTATTCTGGTGAGAGTAATCCTCACCAGGCGTAGCTGAAGAAATGCAGAGTTACTAGATGCCTTCTTCTCGTCTGTCTTCGGTGCTAAGGCTGGTCTCTATGAACTGCAGAGCCCAGAGAGACAAGAGAGAACCAGGACAGAGGAAGATTTTCCACTGGTTGAGAAGGGTTGGGTGAGGGATTATTTAAGCAAACTGGACACCCATAAATCTACGGGCCCAGAGGGGATGCACCCAAGGGTGCTGAGAGAACTGGCGGAGGTTGTTGCCCAGACACTCTCCATCATCTTGGAGAGGTTGTGGGGAGCAGGGAAGGTGCCAGAGAACTGGAAGAAACCAATGTCACTCCAGCCGTCAAAAAGGGCAAGAGGGAGAGGCCGGGAAACTACAGGCCCAACAGCCTCACCTCCATCCATGGAAAGGTGATGGTGCAGCTCATCCTAGAGACCCTCTCTAGGCATATCAACGAGGAGAAGGTGCTCAGGAGTAGTCAGCATGGATTCACCAAAGTGAAGTTGTGTTTGACGAGCCTGATGATAGCCTTCTACAATGGGGTGACTGACAGGATGGATGAGGCCGTGGATGTTGTCTACCTTGACTTCAGCAAGGTGTTTGACACAGTCTCCCATAATATCCTTATAGGAAAGCTCCAGAAGTGTGGTTTGGACATGAGGATAGTGAGGTGGATGGAGGACTGGCTGGACGGCAGAGCCTAGAGGGTGGTGATAAATGGCGCCGAGTCCATTTGGAGGCCTGTGACCAGTGATGCCCCCAGGGGTCAATGCTGGGCTGAGTGCTGTTCAGCTTGTTCATTAATGACTTGGATGAGGGCATAGAAGGCACTCTGAGCAAGTTTGCTGATGACATCAAAGTGGAGTGGCTGACACTCCCGAGGGCTGTGCTGCCATCCAGAGGGACCTGGACAGATTGGAGAGTTGGGCGGAGAAGAACCTCATGAGGCTCCATAGGGATAATGCAAGTTGCCAGCAGGTCAAGGGAGGGGATCGTGCCCCTTTGCTCAGCCCAGGTGAGGCCACACCTGGAGTATTGGGTGCAGTTCTGGACTCCCCAATACAGGAGGGACCTGGAGCTGCTAGAGAGGGTCCAGCATAAAGCAATAAAGAAGACTGAGGGACTGAAGCATCTCCCATATTAGGAAAGCAAGCTAGGCCTGTTAGCCTAGAGAAGAGAAAATTGAGAGGGGAATCTGATCAATATGTACAAATATCTGAGGGGAGAATGTAGGGAGGAGGAGGCCAATTTCTTCTTGGTGGTGGCCAGTGACAGCATAAGGAATAATGGGTACAAATTGAAACACAGGAAGTTCCATTTCCAGGTGAGGAAGATCTTCCAAATTCGCCTGAGTGCCCCCCTGTGCCCCATGCTCTAGAGGTCCCTTCCAACCCTAAAGAATCTGTGATTCTGTGAATGCAATAACCCCCTCTCTCAGAGCATGAAAATTTAAGTCTTTTATGCAAACCTAATTTCTCTTCCCTGGTAAATTAAAGGCTCTTTTAGGTCACTAGTTCCAGTTTGTTCCTTGTTCTCCTGCAATCTGGTGTATTTTCTTTGTTAGAAGAAGTACTTCACATTGTGAAATTGGACTAAAGGACCAAAATGCAAGATTTTTTTCTGTCCTGGATATATTTTGTAATTTTCTTGATCTAAAGAATCAAGATGGTTATATAGCCACTAAACTTACAGATATTTTCGATTAAACAGTACCATCAAGATTTTATGTACTAGTACTGAGCTGTGAACATTGCAAGGAGGCATGCTTGTAAGAATCAGTCCTAACCCTAGTAAGAAATGCAAGAAAACAAAATTGCAAAGAAACATTTTTCCTTATCTCAGAGTTTGTAAAAATCTGTTTTAAAAAGCTTGTCATTAGCAAAGTGTGCTTTGACATTATTGCTTTGAGTTCATTTAGGATACACAGACGGTTTAAAAAAGGAAAAAAGATTTAACCATTTTCTTGAAAGTGCCGCCAGCCATGTGTCTGCCATGTGGAGATGACAGCCCTCATGCCATCTGGTCATAGGACTGGATAATCTTACTCTTACTAGTAGAATATACTGGGCAGATATGACATCACTGCTGTAGCTAAGTCCTCTGTCTTTTACAGCATTGTTTGTTTGTTTGTTTGTTTGTTTTTTCCAGTTTGGCAGAACCACAAAAATTATTTTAAAGAATTAGTATATGGCATCCTGCATTCGTGATAAATTCCTATAGAAAGAAAAAGCAGAAAGCAGAGAATTCAGAATGCTTTAGATACATGATTCTATGGGCAAAGACACTCTTTTTTTCCTAAAATATTCTTAAAGAATCAATTTTCAACAGGTAGATATCTATATATAAAAATATATATTAAATTTATATATATATATATATATATATATATGTTAAAACTGGACAAGAATTATAACTTTAAGCACATAAATCAATACCTACCTAGCTGGCATTTGAACACAAATGCCTGCCTAGTTTGTGACATCATCAGTTATGTATTTTGTAAGAAATTCATGCACTTTCTTATGTACATCTTTTGTGGACAGACTTCAAGACTGACAACCATTTTTAACCATTGTCCTACATGACAGTGAAAGATGGTTGATTTCTATTATCTGTGCAAGAATAGGAATACTAATTCCCCTAAAATTCTGATTCCTATCAAAAGCCAAATGTATAGGCTTAGGTTTACAACTTAGGTTTACAATTGCTGCAATGTGTATTGTTAGTCAATTTATGATAGCAGATCAGCAAAATTTATCTAATTTAATAATAATTTTCCATTTTTTTATTTGTTTACAGCCTGCTTCTATCCATAATATGATTGTCATTCCCATCAAACGTAAGCATCGGGGATTTGTACTACGCCTATAATAATGCAGCCATGACTGAAGCTTTTGAAAGCATTAAAAAAATATATTTTACTGTGGCTGGAATATTTTCAGAATATAATAGAATACAATCACATGTCTAAAAGTATAGAGTAAGGAAATATGGGTGTATTTTAGAAGAGTAAGGAACGCATTTTTCAAAAGTTAGTGGTATACCTACAGAACCAGACACTTTGAATTGCTATATCCAGGCTTCTTAATCAGTAGAACATAAGCTGAAGAGAAATTACCAGCTGTAAGCTTTTGCTAAGACAGTTCTCACTCAGCTTGTCAAAAGCACATGTTCTCTATGAGATCCTCTGATTTTGAGTAAGAATACTGGGGTGTGTCATTGCAATGAGTAATGAATTCTGTTATTGCTTTTTTTTGCAATGATTTAAGTTAAAACTGACTTCAGCAAGTCAAGCTTCCCACAGATTTACACAAAATAGAGTAATTAGCTGCTACTATCTCTCTGAAGAGCTATACTCTGTTTGGGCTAAGGTAAGTTCAAACGGACTATGATGAAATAAAATTAGAACAGTGGTAATGAGTAAGACCGAGGTATCCTGTCCATTTAACCTAGTATCTGGAGTATCTTCTCTTAGTCTATGGCAGATGTCCAGGGAAACAAGGCAATTACACAGTGATAATTTCCAAGAATATCGTCTATGCTTCCAGTGCTTTGCAAATCAGCAAGCAAGGATTTTTCAAGGAAAGAGATGTTTTTCTTGAAGAGATTCCAACACATTTAAGTTTAGGAAATAAGAGGAAATGTGTCCGAATCTAATGTAATTGAATAGAATTGTTGAATTAACATTTTATAATATATTTTAGAATATAAATATGTATATTGCATAATATAAGATATTCTTGAAAGTAAAGGAATATAATAATTACATTATATAATATAGTATAAAAATTAAAACATTATATTCTTGCAGTCTTCAAGAAAAGGTTTTAGTTGTCTGTGTATTTTATTTTTCATAACATTCACAACTTCAGCTAACCATCAGAAACCATGTTGAAAAAATACTGAAAAAAATTCTGAGTTTGAAAATTGCCTCTATAAGTCTCAAGATTGTATGTTTAGGGGCTCAGGTAAATTACAGCTTTAGGGGTGACACCTCTGGGGTCATCTTTTTGAAATCTCATGAATTAATTTAGCACAGTCTAAGTGTGATTTTTAGAAAAGTACACCAAGGGAGCAATTGCTTCATGTTGGATGATATATTTAAGTCTTTTATTTTTTCTGACAAATTATTTTGCCATCAAAGCATTTGAAGAGTTCACAGCTCTTTTGTCTCCAATGTACAGTATATTTATTATTCAGTCCTTCACAAGACTTCAAGAGTAAGTTTTTAAAGGTCATGCCCTAAATTATGATTACAAAATTATTCAGGTTCTAATAAGTTTGTAATATTATTTCTGAAAATATTTTAGTACTGTCCACACAATTTAAGAGCAAACAATCTGATTAGGAAAATATCCAAATCAATCAGTCAAGTTACTATTTACAGAACAACCAAAATAAACGAGTCTGCATAGATAATACAGACCCATATACAGGATGCAAACTTATGTGTATCTGTAGTCTTCTCTTTATATTCAAACATATGTATATACACACATCTATAAGCATGCACAGCTCTGTATCTGTATACGTGCATATATTAATATTGGAAACATCTGTCAGCATATTTGTTGCAGCTTTTATTAAAAATACCTCTGTCGTTAATTAGTCTGTTCACAAAATAAGAAATGACAAAAAACCCTGCCTGATTACTACCCAAGATTGATGCTCTCATTGATATTTCCCTTGCTTTTTATGAGCTTTCTAGAAATACGCTTTATAGAATATAAAACTATAAATACATGCATGTCTGGATGTTTTGTATCTTTATTTGCATAGTCTGTGATCTTTTATTGAAGCAAGTTACTTTTCTATGAGTATGTCAGAAAGAGGAAAGAATGAAACCATACCATTACAATTTTTTTAACTTCAAATGCCCTTGTTAATCTTGTCTTCTTCCCAGTCAAATTTGAAAATTGTTGTAAGCATAAATCACTTTGCAATAAAAGAGATTAATTTTCTTTGGAGACTTAACCATATCAATTCAAAATACCATTGTGAATCAATAACATCTAACAGTTGCTATTATGTTGTAAATGTTAGTAGGCCTAGTTAAAGCAGTCAAAGTAAATGAAAGATCTAATGAATAACATAGAGCTGTCTAACACAAGAGAGTCTTCATCCCTACTTGTACTTATTTCTAATATTACAAACTGCAAATACAATATTTTAATTTCTAGTATTACAATTACAAATACAAAAGCAGGAAATAATAATAACTATACTACAGCCTTCTTGGATTATGTCTGAGAAAATATATATATATATTTTCTCAAAGAGAACACACTTTAGTGATTAAATGATCTATCTATCAAAACATCATCTAAAACAAGAAAACAAAAATTTCCATGGTTAATTATCAGGCATGATTCATGTAGTGTTGACTTCTGTACTTTTGTAGACTGTTAAGAAAAGACAGTCATGTGGATGTGAGCACACACACACTGAAGTTATCTTCCTCCCCACTCTTTATTCTTAGCCCAAACAATCAACTCATCCTATGGTCATCCATGCTAATACATTGCTAGTATTTAAGAAGTAATGATCATCGACTACTAGTACTTAAGGAGTTGTTTTCATCCTAAAGCCAGGATTGTAACAGGCTTTATCTCTACCAGCAGGAAAAAAATGGTTATGTCACATGCTGTGAATATCACTGATAGGGATTTAGCCTTGAGGAACTGTAAGATGTTAAAAATATGTCATTCCTCATTACAGTAATGTTGTCAGTCTGCAGTACATGACATAACGTGTCACATTCATCACCTAGAATCTGAGCTGTTTATCAGTTCAAAATATAAAAGCAGTAGCCCACCAGTCTTTCAGGTCATACGCTTTCAGAATATGGCATCTTTCAACATGATGCTTCAAATTTCTAGTATTTGTGGAATACCAAAAGGACTATTAATAGTTCTGGCTACAAGCCTAGAGCCTGCTAAACAAGTGAGGCATATTGATCAGTACAAAGTCAATCATGCAATGTTACGATCTTCTTTTTTTCTATATTTCCAAAGCTCTTAGAAGTGTACAGGATTTTCACTGAAAGGGCCCACAAAAATAAGGGGCAAAGGAGACAAAAATAAGAACTGGTTAATAGTTGCCTCTACTGTGAGGCAGGAGGAAAGGAAAAGGCTTTGAATATTTTCATGGATGCTAAAAGGTGGCACCCCCTGATCTGCTCAAATTCCTCACTTTCCTTCTGCTAACAGTAGTAGAATAAAAAGCTTTCTGCAAAAAGTGTGGAAACAAGGTAAAAGTATATGGGCTCAGATTCCTCATTTTCCTTCTGCTAACAGTAGTAGAATAAAAAGCTTCCTGCAAATAATGTGGTAACAGGATAAAAGTATATGGGATGGCTCAATGGTAGTTGGAGGAGGAGAACAGAGGGATCAGAGGAGGAGGCAGAAAAAGAACATTGGTCTGTATGGAATAATTAGGAGAATGTGATTGGGCAGTAGTGAGGCAGTAATATAGTCACACAAAATAATACAGATGCATAATAAATACATAATAAATAATTCAACGGTGAACATCAATACCTACCAATGAAACTTCTAGTTAAGTAAAGTAAAACAGTGTTGGCTTTAGTCTTCATGGACTTTGAGTATTTTGTAATAAAAAGTTAGAATTGGTACAGTTTCTTATGGCAGATTTTCTAAAAATAAGCTCATGGGAACTTTCAGTACTGTGCTCATATTTGCTCAGGCAGCTACTAGATTTAGTAGATTTGCATGTACAAATATTTGAGTTCTGAGCACATTCATGGAAAAGTAGACATAGAGACTGTTATAAAATACAACACAGATCTAGAATTCTTAGCCAGCTGGCTTTCAAAGTATGGCTTCTATCATACAACTCCAGGTTAGGATTAGCAGAAGAAAATAATAATTAAAACAGTGGTAGCTGTGACCCTCAAATAAGAAATGAAAGAAGTGAAGGCCATGGCATGAGGTTTTTACCCTTTATTTCCTATGTACCAACAAATCAAGATGCTTATTGTTGGTTTTTTTGAAGAATATATTTTACATTAAGTGCAGGCTTTGTGATATTGCATTTTTAAGAAAAAAAAAAATGGATTTCTAGCCTTTGCCTTATGCAGAAATGTTAAAAACGTGAGCTATGTACAACTAATGCTATTGACCAACCACAAGCCTCCAAGTTTTATCTGTGACTGATTGTGATGGATGTGCTCCTTCCCCAGCCCAACCTGACTTCTTAAACGTAGCCCTATTCAGATGTCAACAACATCATCTGATCATGGTAGTTTCCTCCCTGATTTCTTCTCCCACTCAGACATTAACCATCTATAACAATCCTCATGGCTGCATGCTGATGGAGAGATAAGGCTAATTGTGCGTACACCAGCCTGTCATTTCTGAATTGAAAGAATGTCTGTTAGCCAATTATCTTATCCTATAAATGCGGGAACAGTCCAAGAGCCTGTTGAGCTCTCCTTGCATGGCAGAGGCTGCCATGCACTAGGGTTTCCTCTTGAGCAGGAAGGCCTCTCAGGGAGACTCCTTGGGTTTGAGAAATCCTTGCTGCAACAGACTCGTGGTAAGTGACTGTAGTGTTCTCTCTTTCTGAACTTGTAAACTTTACTTTGTGCACAAAATCCCCTAGCGATAAACCATTGACCAGGTCTTGGACTAGAATTGGATCCAGCCACACCCAGACTCCTCTCAGGAGGAGTTTGGGAAGCAAGGGAGTCCAATCTGAACCTCGTGACTCAACGGGGAAGTGTCCTAGATAATTCTGTGTATTATCTTAAACCTCCATGCAGCAAATAATTAGTGACCTTGCCACAGAATCTTGTGAAACCACTGTCCATGTCAATAAAACTATTACTGTTTCTTTTACACAAGTGGAGTACCCGGTGTCACTCACTTCCCCCCAACACCGGTTCCATGACACCGATGGAGATAAACATCTGTTTGTAATGGTTTATCTATTGTTTTACATGGCCGAACAGCTTTATGATTCTCTTGCTGATTGTCGTTTAGCAACATGTCTCCAAACAGAGTGAACAGACATGTTTTAGTTGCTCATGATGATATTAATGTCTATATAATTTTTAAGCTTTCTCATCTATCTGTCAATCCAGATAGTGTCTGCCCAATGACTGACTGCCATTAGACACAGCAATAATTCTACAAACAAATGAAAGTGTCCATCTGTGGCACAATGCTCATAATTCAGCAAGTGCACCTGAAAGAGCTTCCAAGTCCCTGTGGACTTGCTGGGAGACATTACATCCTGTATTATACAAACTGATACTGTTAAAAAACCAAAAAACAACAACAACAAAAAACCCAGTTATTGAGCATATAATCTGTTCTTCAAGGCTAAAAGAGAAACAACTGCAATTGGTTCTCTTCCGGCAGGGAGAAATTGTTATGAATTTAAACTAGTTCCTTCAGTAAGTTAGACAACTGGAAAAAAATAAAAGAAGCACTTGCTGACATGAGAGAGGAAAGGAATTTTTGAGCAAGGGGAAGGGGTGATGATAATTTAACACTTGGAGAAAAGGGAGAGAAAAAAGTCTTTGCAATCAGGGCCAGGTGAGGGTGAGTAATTAGCTGGTGATCCATTGTAGCAAAAAATCTATTCAGCATAAAGACAATGCTTCTAATGAGTTAGTAATTTTCAGTCCAATAAAATTAGAATATTTCCTTTGCTAGGCTACATTAAACTGGATTCAGCACACTGTTATATTCGAATGTCCCAGGACAGAGCCAAATTCCATCACTATTTAATTTTCAAATTGTGAGAAATAAATTACCTTTTAACTTTTCACCTAAGTAAATTATCAATCCACAGTCACAGCTAGTGAGCTATTTTCTGTACATAAGAGGTAACTTGAGCTTTTCTCACTCTTCCCTCTTTCTTTCCTTTGAACCCACTGTCCTAGTTCAAATGGAAATTTTTCAATAAACAGCCCCGGTGGTTTTGTCCCAAGGCCATCACAGTAATCTGATCTGCCACTTATTCAGCAAAGCATGCAGCAGAGCATACAGCATGGAAGAGAAGAGAAGAGAAGAGAAGAGAAGAGAAGAGAAGAGAAGAGAAGAGAAGAGAAG
>PTEX01000386.1:108174-211035 GCA_003342815.1 Eudromia elegans | reverse complement strand
GAAGAGAAGAGAAGAGAAGAGAAGAGAAGAGAAGAGAAGAGAAGAGAAGAGAAGAGAAGAGAAGAGAAGAGAAGAGAAGAGAAGAGAAGAAGGGAAGAGAAGATTGTACACAGTTGTTTCTGCAGTTGCATGTTTTTCAGCGTGCTTATCTGCGCTTTTATGACTTCAAGGATGACACTTAAAGAAATACATTGTCATTATAATCGCCAACATTTGTTAGTGCATTTTGGGTTCGCTGCCCCTGACAGTTGTCCACATACACAAAAAAAAGCACTTGTACAGTGGTAGTTTCTCTAGTTTAATTTGGTTTTCACTATTTCAAAGTTGCAAGATTTTCTAATTATCTCTTCTACTCTCCAAAGTGAAGGACAGTAATATGGGTAGCTCTTAGTCTAATTGTCTCTGTTGCTCATATCGTTACCTAAACAATCAGTAAAAGCAAGCTTCTAATGACTTTTTTTTTTCCCTTTAGGCAAATAGACAATATGATGAGTAAACAAAACTTTCTATATAAATAAATTGGAATTAAATTGTTACCAATAATGCTGCATTCAAATCCTATTTCCACAAAAGTTTAAACACATTCACATCCTATCAGCTTCAGTGACAGTTTAGCATGTGTTTAAGAATTTTGTTGGTTCGTGGCCACCATAGTCTTCAGTACTTGCAAAATCAAGCTTTAAGACAGATCTGCTGGGGAGGGAGGGTAAGGAAAGTAATTAAAGTGTTAGATTTTGGCACATATAAAAGCTTTTACTAGATGCAAACAAGAAAAATTTAAGAAATATATGAAATATTTGAATATTTGAAAATGAAAACTAGACTTAGGACGTATATAGAAAACTTTTAAAATTAGCTTCTCATTCCACAACTATGAAATAGCACTGTTAAGAAAAATTAATTATTAATCTGTTGAAATAGTGTTTCACCAGATGTCCTTTCTCAACTATTCAGCATCCATATGGCAGGCTTTCTTAAGTGTAAATGTATTTGTCCATATACAAAAGCAATCTCATTGGATATTTTAGGCTATCAAAACATGAGAGAGAAATGAATGTGCCCTTTTCCGTGCTCTCTTTCTGTTAAATCTGCCTCCTCAAAATAGCACAGATACTTCCAACTATATATTCAGGGATGGGCTCTGCAAGTTAATTACCAACATCCTGGATCTTTGTTGTAAATGAAACCTAAAGGCCAGTCCAATCTACTGAGCTGAAAGACAGTCATTTATTTTATAATGCATGAGATATCTAAATATACTGTCTTGTGTAATTACGGAAAGTTTTCTGATGCAATTTTGTTTCAGCTGGCTCTGTGTTTGATCAAAGGTTGTATAATATTATGATGAAAGCACATCAAGTGTATGTATGTAATTTGCAAAACATCCAAAAAAGATGGAATGATTTGTCTGAAGATAACAATGCCCACTATAATAATATTACCTTCAGGTACCTGAAGGGAATGCTAGATCAAAATTGGATTACCACATATGTGTATTTTGCTAAATGGATAAAATGCTAACAAAAGCAGCATGAGCTGTGATATGCATCCTGCCGTTGTCATTACTCCAATTAAACTCTTTCCTGCAGATGACCTGACCCAAACTCTTGCTTGTACAATCCAATGGACTTCTGAGCAATTCATTTTGAGATACACACATGTACTCGAGGCAGAAGTTGGCTTTCTGACTTTGAACAATATGAAGTTAATTTGGAACTTGAGCAAAGTGCACATAAGCTACTGGCGCCACGGCAAGACCAAGATTCTAAAATAGTCAGAGACAGTTTTTGTCACTCAGTGGGAAGTCTGTGCACAGACAGCACAGTGACTACACAACACAACACTTGGCTTCTAACTGCTTTTACCTGAAGTTGGCAAGCAATGCAAAATTAAATAGAACAAGTGCACCCAAAAAGAACACATAGGTAATTATGCAAAGGCAAGTCTCACTCAGCAGTTGTAATACTGCTCTTCTCTGGAGATTGCTCCTCTGTTATGGCATGTATAAAAGATATAAATAAACAGTCGTTCTCCAAGAACTTAAGCCCAAAGATAGCCTGAAAAGCATTGCACAATCAACAACTGAGACAAAGACTAAGGCACCTATTCACAAGTATCTCTCCAAAGACGTTTGCTACAATGATTCTCACAAATATTCTTGTAAAAGCACATTGCAAAACATACTGAGTATTGCTGAATCAATGACTACTGTCTTATGTGCAGCTGCACAATGTAATAGTTAAATTAATCTGAAGTTTATCCATGCGCTAAAAATTTTCATGGAAAATTTATGCATGCTTCAGATCAAATATGTGCACAACTGGTCAGGCTCCAAACAAGCAAGTTTTACAGGAGCAGTAACAACTGTTTATACAAAAACTGCCTTAACCTCTGATAAAATACAATGTCTTATATTTGAAAGGAGAAGATTATGCTGATATTCTCCATTAAACAAGGTGGGGAGGATACGGCAGCAGTAACTAAAGTAATAAAGATCAATAAAAGAGACAGTGCAATTCAGAAATTAATGTGGTTTTCTACTAGAACGAAATGGTTTGCAATAGGCACTATAAAATGTAATTGGAAGTTCTGTATATGCCTACATTAGGGACTTAATTCTTTGGAAAATGCTATAGTTATTCCAAATGGCAATTCATGTTTCAAAGGTGCTTCAATTAATAATTGTTCAGTGCTGATTATATGAAAATTTGTGTTGTATTTAGGAAGACTTAAGAAGTAATGAATATTCATTTAAGAGAAACAGAGAGTAATTCAGAAAGAATGTTAAATGTTATGGCAATCCTCATTATGTTAGCTGTTTGCTAGTCTGAAATCACATGTCACCAATGACTACACATAAGTTGATTTTTCAATTGTGATTAAACAAATATAGCTACTCCTATGATAATTACTATTGCTACCACTCCACAGCTACAACTGGCACTACTAATAATAATACAAGATGGAGAAGCACATTTTCATTTAAGTAAACTATTGTCTGTCTGTGTGCTTCTACCATACTGACAATTTACCCCAAGGAATAGCAGAGCTAATTGATTCCATCACAATTTGAACACCTATTAACCTCTGTGCTTAATTGCATGTATTCTTTCAGCAAATAGCAGGAATCATTTATTTGAAATGTTGACTTCTGAGAATCTGAAGGAAGAACAAAGGCCAACAAATAATGAAACTTGCACAGAAAATTATTTTGTGTTATGATAAATGGAAAACTATTCTGTCCATTGCAATGAAATGATTATATATAGCCTTATCTTAA
This sequence comes from Eudromia elegans, assembly GCA_003342815.1. NCBI lineage: Eukaryota > Metazoa > Chordata > Aves > Tinamiformes > Tinamidae > Eudromia > Eudromia elegans. The sequence continues at coordinate 207,755 of PTEX01000386.1, read as the reverse complement.
ATAAGATAATTTTCACACAAACAGTGAATCCAGGAAGTGTGCACTTTGTGTTATTCCTGCTGTCAGTGGAATCTAACAAGGAGGGGACATAATATCAGAAAGTACATGATGAAAGCATTATTTAAAATTACGTTATTTAACTAAGAAATAAGCACAGTTCTCTTCTACATGTAGAGAGCACTTGCACAGAGGCACAAAAAAACAGCCGCCAAGGATGGGGCTGAGGGCCCTGTGGACGTCCCAGCGGTGCCCACAGCCGCCCGGCTCCGGGTGACCTGCTGCGCGCRCTGGGCCGCCCTCTCGCCCTGTGCTCAGCCACACGGGGCCAGCGGCCTCGCTGCCCGCTCAGCTCCCCGCTCCCCTGCCCTTGCGGAGCAGCCCCTGACAGTAGCATCTTTATATTCCATAGCCGCCAGTGGGTTTCCTAGAGCAGAGTGTGAGAATGCAAACAGCATTGAGAAGGCCTAAGAGGCAGGCAGCCCCTGAGCAGAGAAATAATTTCTAGTGAACAATATTTGCTTCTTTGTTTCTAGGGAGAGATTAAATTAAATATTAGGGCTTGAATTAATCAGCCAAATGTCAAATAAAGAACACTTAGAGCAATCTTCTAAAAAAGAAAATAGGTTCACATGGATTTTGTAGTCCTCTTTGTACTAATTCCTAGCCAGCTTTAGTGAGGATGGTGAATAGAATTTCTTGTCAAGGAGTGGAGTGTCCTAGATGGTTCATTAAGTGTCAGAAGACCCAGGGTTTGTTTACAGGTGCTTAACTGACACACAGATCTTTTACGTTTATTTTCTTTTACATAGTGATACTAGCAGTGTTCCTGATCCAAGTTAAAAGGGCATATGTGATGAGATCACTAAATATAACAGCTCAGTGTTAACTCATTTTTTTAAAAAAAGATTTTGTAGAGTGATTCCAGCAGAGTATTTAATTATATTAAGATAACGTTGCTGTCAGCCTTACTGACAGTACTGATAGTACGACTATAGCAGCCTAATGTTTCATTTATCTTGTAGTTTTGGGGCAATGTGATCAGTAACTTACTAGATAAACTGCAGGTTCCCAGAGAAAAAATGGTATATATCTATTTGAAAGTGCAGTTAAGGGAAAAGGAATTTGCAGACAAGTGGAGTTTATCTGCTTAAAATATGGACAATATGGAATTTATCTACTTTTCATATATACCAAGTATATGGTTTACTTGCAGTAACACTGCTCTTTGATACTCTGTTACAACAGCATTTTGTACTGATAGCTGCACACTCTCTTTGTTCCTCTGGACAGCACTCTTCTCTAAAAATATATGCGTTATATACATATATATATATCTCCATGTGCCAGGAGATTGCAATGGAAGAATGAAAGGAAAAGGAAAAAGGAGAAAAGGTTTGCAGTATGGAAAAAAAAGTCCTTCCTGCTGCTAGCAATACAGCAAAGCAGAAGATAGGCTAGCTGTGTGCTCCTAGAAATGGAATCCAGAGGTATTGCTGTGCATGAAAGTCTACGTACAGGTCACGGAGAAGACTGGGGTTCAAAAAAAGACGGTGTGCTGATCAGGGAGCCACACAGAGCTGGTCAGCCACAGTTGCTGAGCTTGTCGGTGACAATGAAATCCTGCCCTGCAGAGACACAACCTTCCGCTATAAAGGTCCTGAAGGATGTGGGTGGACTTTCCTCAAAGGCCCTTAGGAGGACTCCCAACAAACAGAGCTGTCATGCGTGCGCTGGGGCAGGGTGGCTGTAAGCCCTTTAGAGGGTAATCTCAGCCAGGTATCCTGGGAGAAAAGAATTAAAGTCATGCTCCCATATAAGTTCTCCAACTTCTATTTTAGGTAATGGTGCACATGCTGTCTCATTTTCTGTTGCATGATGGCACAACTTCAGTATCTTTCCCTAATACCTCCTTTTCTTATCACAGTAGGCTACATATGGCAAGCTCTTAGGAAAGACATGAAATATATGCCTACATCTTCTAGGCTGCCAATTTAATGTGAAAACAGGACACAATGGATCATTTCAAAATAATGATGCGACCACTCTGAAATGGTTCTGAGGATTTGTCTTGGTCTATAAAGGGCAGGCACAGCTATGTCAGAGGAATGGCTTGAGGCATCTGCCTTGCAGTAYGAAGGTAAGCATTTTCTTGTCTTTAGCTTCATACAGGATTAAGCAGCAGTTTAAAATCACCACCTGTTACTCTAATTTTAGACTTAGGCATTTAACATACCCTGCTTTAAGTCCCACCTTGGGCATATAACATCTTCTTTTTGAATCCAGCCTGCCTCAAGCCTCAGTCAGTTCCCTGAACAGTCCCAATCTCATGGGGCTCTGATACATCAGTTCATTAACATATGTTGTAAAGTGGCTAAATGAATCTGTGAAGTGTCTTGATCACATATAGCCTGTTCGTGTTTGTCTTTTGTAGAAAGCTTCAGGAATGAGTAATTCATCTTAGTTAGTTTCATCACATGGGGCTTTAGTGTCCTGGGAGAACTGTATGCCTTGTCTTTGCTAGTCTGAATTTTGTTAATGGCCAAGCACAAGGCCATGAGTTAGATAAAGCAACTGTTCAGCTGAAAAAGCTGATGAAAAAATACTAGTTTCTAGGCTTAGGCAAATAATGTGCAGAAATATACAACTGAGAATGATGGAGATTGTTGAAGATGCAGACATTGTAATTTGAGGTCAATATATTTTCCCAAGAGTTTTAGAGAGTGATTCTGACATTACAGAGGTTTTGGAGCTTTTAACGTAATACAATATTTATAAGATATCTTGGTAATATTTAAAAATGGCTATTTGGAAACCTTAATGATTTAATATATTTCATAATAATAGTGGAGTAATTATAAGTGATTTTATTTCCACTTAAGGTTATGAATGAGCAAGTCATAGAAGGAAAAGCAATCTTACAGAAGTCAAAGGGAAAAAGAAGCTATTTCCAGTCTGCATTAATTCTTCTTCAGATCCTTTAGGACTAAATTCTAGTGCCTTATGAGCCCTAGAATAGAATTACTAAAACATTGTAGTTTTGAAATGCATTTTCCTGAGTGTTTCCGAAGCGACTTAGAAATGAAAATAGCAAACTTATCTGAAGCAGTAAAGCTAAACTGTAAAGTTTTGGAATGAAAAATAGAGTTTTGAAAAAAAGACCATGTTCTGAAAAGCTAATACTGGTCAAGCTAATACTACCTCAGAAAATCAGCCACTAGCTAAGACAGAGAAAGCAATCATTTTGCTGAATAGACAGTAGAAGGAGGAAAACATATTATTTCTGTTATTGTAGGCATGCAGTTGGATGATGCTATCCATGTACATGAATAAAATAATAAAGGTGAAGCAAAATATGCATTTGGAACAGTCATTGAGGTCTTGCAGAAATATTGCGAAGCAGATTGCATCCACCTTTCCAGTGGATGTTCAGGTGTTGTAAAAATAACTTTATATATAAACACAAATCAGTGTTTAACTGCCAGATGGTTAATGAAGGCCAACCAAGCAACTTCTATAATTCACAATAATGAGTATGGTAATGAGCCTGCATTATAAACAGAACAGCTGAATAATACATAGTGCCTACTTGAAGTTACAAAGCATTTTGAGTGTTTGATATTAACAAAAAAATGCTGTATTTCCACAAAGAATGTTTGAGATTATAAGTGACATATTTGGTTAATTCAAATGAAAGGATCCTCGACATTTGTTATAAATATAAATAAATTCAATCTCCATTAATGGAAGACAACTATAATTAAAATAGAGAGAAATTTAAACATGAAATCAGTTCCATGAAAGCTTTCAGTAAAGGACAGCTTTTCCAGTCCGCCATTTCCTGATTTCATTTGCTTTGATATTGAAAACATAGTCACTGACTGCTTATTTTGGGTTTAATTCTGATGAAACTTAGGTTTGCTTCAACCATTTAGTACTTGTATGTGATAATGAATAGATGTAATGATCCTTTCAGATGTGCAGTTATGAGGTGATACTTTCACATTAGTCCTACAATTAAACAAAATGTTCCTTCTATGGATTCAGTGTAATTACAGCATTTAGAATAAATAAAAGGGTGTAGCTGATTTCTCCATTACTGACAGGAGTCAGTTTGGATCCCAGGTCACAACTCAAATGCTGAAGAAAGAGGGTAAAAGACTTGAGGCCTGAGAAAACAGGAGGGTAAGAAAAACAACGTCCCGTGCATTTCCCTGAACACTTATGACTTATAACGATGGTTCCTTTTCTTTCAATCACAGGTGATCTCTGGTGGGAACTTCACACTCTCCAGTTATGAAAATGCTGTTGTCCTCCCTCAGGCAGAGGGTTCTGTCTCCAGATCATGCTTGAACCCTTGTCTTTGGCTTATCTTGGCCCTTTACTTTTTTCTTTTGGATACATTGTAGCTTTTCAAAACACACATGCTATGATTTTAAGCTCAGGCCTTTGCTTCCAGCCAGATCTCTGCGAGTTTGGACTTGCACCCCGCCAGCCAGATCTGGCCCATGTCTTGCTATTTATCCAGGGTAACTTCCATTGCAACAGAGCAATAAAACAGAGACCTATACCAATTCTTTCTTTCCCCATTGTCATCAGGATGTTAACATCATGAGTTTTATCAATAGTCACCATTTTCTATCTATCTGGTCATGCTAGACCCTGCATGAACAAGACATAAACCACAAGGTGCTGGCACCTGCATCAGTCTACAGAACCACAGAATGGTTGGGGTTGGAAGGGACCTCTAGAGATCATCTAGTCCAACCCCCCTGCTCCAGCAGGGACAACCAGAGCATGTGGCACAGGGTGGCATCCAAGCGGGTCTCCTTTTCCAGGGATGGGAACTCCACAGGTTCTCTAGGCAGCCTGTTCCAGGGCTCTGTCACCCTCACAGGAAAGACGTTCTTCCTCACATGGACATGRAACTGCCTGTGTTTTTATTTATCCCCACTACCCCTTGTCCTGTCACTGGCCACCACTGAGAAGAGATTGGTCCTATCTTCTTTACATTCTCCCCTCAGGTACGTATACATATTGATCAAATCCCCTCTTACTCTCCTCCAGGCTAAACAGGCCCAGCTCTAGTCTTTCTTCATATGATAGATGTTCTAGTCCCTCAGTCATCTTTGTCACTCATCGCTGAACCCTCTCTAGAAGCTCCACGTCCCTCTTCTCCTGGGGAGCCCAGAACTGCACCCAATACTCCAGGTGTGGTCTCATCAGAGCGGAGCAGAGGGGCAGGATCCCCTCCCTCAACCTGCTGGCAAGGCTCCTCCTGGTGCAGGCCAGGATCCGATTTGCCATCTTGGCCAATAGGGCACAATGCTGAACCATGGTTAGCTTGGTGTCCACCAGGACTCCAAAATTCCTCTCCATGGAGCTGGTTTCCAGCAGGTCAGTCCCTAATCTGTCCTGGTGCCTGGGGTTATTCCTGTCCAGGTGCAGGACCCTGCACTTGTCCTTGTTGAACCTCATGAGGTTCCTGTCTGCCCAACTCTCCAACCTGCCCACGTCCATCTGGATGGCAGCACAGCCCTCGGGAGCGTCAGTCACTCTACTCAGTTCAGTGTCATCAGTGAATTTGCTCAGGGTGCCCTCTGTGCCCTCGTCCAAGTCGTTGATGAACTAGTTGAACAGTCCTGGGCCCAGCACTGACCCCTGGCGGAACCACTGGCCACAGGCCTTCAACTGGACTCGGCCTCCTTCATCACCACCCTCTTGATCCAACTCACCGTTCACTCATCTAACCTGCACTTACAGAGCTTTCCTATGAGGATGTTGTGGGAGAGAGTGTTGAAAGTTTTGCTGAAGTCAAGGTAGACAATATCCATAACTCTCCTATCATCCAGCCAGCCAGTCACCCCATCGTGGAAGGCTATCATCAGGCTCGTCAAACACAACTTCACTTTGGTGAATCCATGCTGACTACTCCTGAGCACCTTCTCCTCGTTGATATGCCTAGAGAGGGTCTCTAGGATGAGCTGCACCATCACCTTTCCATGGATGGAGGTGAGGCTGATGGGCCTGTAGTTTCCCAGCTCCTCCCTCTTGCCCTTTTGGTGGAGTGACATTGCTGGAGTGACATTGTCCCTTGCTGGAGTGACATTGGTTTCTTCCAGTCGTCTGGCACCTTCTCTGCTCACCACAACCTCTCCAAGATGATGGAGAGTGTCTGGGCATCAACCTACGCCAGTTTCCTCAGCACCCTTGGGTGCATTCTATCTGGCCCATAGATTTATAGGCGTCCAGTTTGCCTAACCCAACCCTCCTCGACAAGCAGAAAGTCTTCCTCTGTCCTGGTTCTCTCTCGTGTGTCTGGGCTCTGTAGTGCAGGGGTACCAGCCTTAGCAGTGAAGACAGAAGCGAAGAAGGCATTTAGTAACAGTGCCTCTACATGAATATGCTGAGAGCCTAGAGCCTAACTGCTGCATGTTCTAACCCTGTTATTTTGAAAGCACTTGTGCATATCTTAATGAAAAATTTGGATTTGGATAAAAATTATATGGAACATATATAATTTCCTCTGGATTCAGTGACCCATTTATCATTGCTTGAATATTTTATTTTTCCTTCAAAATTCTTGTCTTGCATCTTCTAGGCCTCTCTTCTGCGACTAATCACTTAATTATTTTCAAGCTAATAATTTATAAACTTTCAGAGACTATTTGGCTACTTTCTTTCACCTTACACTTAATTCTTCTAAATTCTGCTCATTTTTGTGCAATCTGAGCTCATGAGAAATATGCCTGACACCATTTTTTTCTAGAGGTATGCTTGGAAATGAAACTGCTGTTCCATATACCTTGGTAGCACTCTGCTTCTTCTAACAGCTGTTTAATGTGCCTTCCTTCCTATTTTTTATCCTCCTGTTTATTCCTCTTTCATGTCAAACAGATGACTTGGTGCTGCACTGTCAATAGAAAGCAGTTTAAAAATGCCTGTATAATAATTCTACACTTCTGCAATATGAGTGCTCTCAGATTGAGAGAGCTCAATATTCCTTTTGGATTCCGTTTACCTAAGGCTAGCAGGGTACAAGAGATCTTTTTTCGGCCTTTTTTATATCTTAGCCTAAGCTTGCACTCCTAGACAAACTTCCATTCCTGTAAAGAACTGTCAAATCAAAACAATGAACCTACAGGTTTTGTGCAATTTGCTTTAGTCATACCATTCTTTCATTTCCTTCTCCTTCTTCATTACTATTATTAGGCACTTAAAGCCCCATTTTTCCTTTTTGCCTCATTAATCCTTTTCTTGTATTTTATATCCTATTTCAATCATTTCTGTACATTATTCTACACTGTTTATATTTGCTTGTTCTGCACAGCATGCCTTCCACTACCCATTTTGTTTTCCTTTTGTTTCAAGCCACGAGGTTTCCCTCTATTCCTTGCTGGATTTTGGTTGCTTTGTTTTTTCGCAGCATTTCTTCATGACTCATTTCATTTTGGCTTTTGATGCTATTGTTCAGGTTTGACATTATTTTAGATTTATAGCGTTACAAAATGTTCATAATTCTACTTTAAAAGTGATGACTGGCCATTAAGATTTAATCAATTTACTTTTAATCAAGATATACCGAGAAATCTGGAATACTAGTAATACCAATTCGGTCATGATTTAATGGAGGGAGAATGTCATTGTGCCAGTGTTATTAACAGACTTTGGAAATGCTTTTTCAATATCTTCCAAATACAGACAGTCTTAATAGGATAAATAAATTTGATGACTCTAAGATGCAAGTAGAGAAAAATACTGATCTTCTATGAGAGGGATAATGATTGGTTACTGGTTAGACAGAGGCCTCTGTGACAAACCTGAGAGAGTGTTCACAACTTCTGGCAGCAATAAACTGCAAGATTCCAACAGCTACTTGAGAAAAAGGTCAAATAAGAAGGATAAAACATTACTGGCTGGTATAGTCTAGAAGAATCTTCAGAGAGTAATTTTTATCCTAAGTACTCCAACAGTTTCTTTCTTTTCTGCACATCTCTCTTTGTACCCTTCCCTTTTGCTCTTTTTTTTTCTTCTCTCATTTTTCCTTTTTCTTTTTTTTTTTCCTTCCCTCCTGAATATTTCTTTCTCTCCTATTAGTCTGCATTGTTATGGAACTGTTTTAATATTCCACAGCTCTTTCATCCTGTTTCTATTCATATTGTGAGAAGCACATGCATGCACATCTAAAATATCATCTTGAATCAGTGTATTGGGAACTGGGGCACTCACATTCTTAGTTTTCTGAACTTTTCTCAACATCAGTTTTCCTCTGAACTGGTTCTTAAATTGCCAAAGTACACCTACACTATTTTCTGGCACACAGGTATATTTCAATTTAAATGTAACAATGAGGAATTGCATGTAATATAATTATTGGAACGTATTTTAATAATATAAATATAATAATGTAGATTAATAATATAATTAGAATTAACAATATAATAATTTTCTTATATATTTGATATATGTTGTACATTGTATTTTAGTAAAATATACAATATAAGTTTTTGAAGAAATACTATATTTTAAACCTTAGAATGCAATATTAATATTCCTGTACTGCTGTTGTTGTAGTTGTGTAATGAACTTGAGGGTCCTAATAACATTGAGCCCCATACTTAGAGAAAAAAAAGGTTTTTGTTTTGAAGAGCTTATTATGTATTCATTTAATTCAGGTATACATGTTCTGGTATATAATTGCACATATGTTATAGACTCAAGATCTTTTATAAATAAAGCACATCCATACCAATGCAGAGCAGAAATATATTTTTAAAGGGAAGTTGGATGGGCTTTTTTTTCCCAACTCACGTAGATTCCCTTGAAATTCAAGCTTTGTGATTTGTAAAATCATATTTTATTAAATGTCACAGTTATGAATCTAAAATGAGTTGTCATTACCCCTTTTGATGTTATTTGTATAATGTGCTTGTTCCATTTGAGAGAATTGAGCGATTAGGCACTTCTTCATTAATACCTTCCTGACATGCTTTGATTCAACACACAAGATTCTTCCATTAACATCCATGGATTTTGATTCAGGCTTTGTCTATGAGCATGGAATAGCAGATCATCTCTCTCATGAAAACAGTGTTATTTCTTCAATAGTATTAATTTCTGTACATATTATTTATTTAAAATATTTTAAATTGTGAAGGATAAGGAAAAATTAAGAATCGATCCAAAATACGGAGACTTTCTAATGGCCTATATGTGCTTTGTGTGGAATGAGAGCTAGAAAAAAAAAATTGTTTTCTGTCTGATAATGATTAGATAAAAAGCAAGAATAATTACCAGCTCAGTGGGTAGGCTGGTACAAAGGAAGAAACACTCATCAAGCAGCTGCTTTTTTAACTTTGGCAGATTGTGCACACACACTCATACACACCCCTTGGTGAGTCCTGCTTTCCTGTAAAATCCAGTGAATTATATTCATAGCATATTTTGGTGCATCTTCTTCCACATCATGTGGTGATGTCATTTCAATTCTCAAATTACATATGACTTAACTAAGGGTTGCAATCCAAATTAAGGACAGTAAGGTAGGTATGGAAGTCATGAGTGCATTTTCTCAATTCTTTCCAGATTAAGCTTGTTATCAGCATGAAATACAGCAACTTTATGACATAATTCTTAATAAACCTGAGTATAAGATACAGACCACTCTGGATAGTGAAATACTTCCACTTCCCCATTTGGTATTCAGTTTTGGGGGGGGGGTTTGGTGGTGKTTTTTTTTTTTTCATGTAAGAGATTACTTATGTCATCACCTATTTATTCAAGAAAATTTGAGAGTAGATCTAGGCATTCTGTAACTCTCACAGCAAGTAAATATATTAATATTAAAGAGTATGTTATTTTATCAAGAATTCCTTTTTTTACTTCACATTCTTTGTCAAAATGTGCCAGAGAAATTACATATTATTACTTACAGGAAGAGGATCCAGGAAAAGTCAACTTGTATAACTCCTGATGTGGTATCCAAGACAGGAAGGAACATACTGGTGGCTACAATCCAATTCAATAACGTAGGTTTGTTGGCAGTCAAATTCTGCTGTGAGGATTGCACAGGTTCTTGAGTTTGAATCCACAAAAACAACTTTGGAGTTCACTAGGTGCAGGATTTGTCTGTCCAGAGAATGGCAGAATGAATTCCATCATTTCTGTTCRACATGCATGGAAAGATGATGCCTTGTGTCTGATTTCAAAGGTCCCTATCTCCCTTAGCAGCGTGACTTCTGAGCTCTCAGCTGTCTATAATTCCTATTTATGTAGTGGATATCACCTTTTTTCCATGTTTCACCATGTTATTTCATGTTTGAGGACAGATCTTGCAAAAATTAATTCTGAAAAAGATTCAGTAAAGATCGGAAAGGAGAAGATTTTAAAAGGACCCATCTTTTAGATATTTCATACTAACAAAAGGCATGGGGATTCAAGGGCCCTTTTTCTGTTTCATAGAATCATTGAATCAGAATATTTAAGGTTAGAAGGGACCTCTAGAGATCATCTAGTCAAGCCCCTGCACAAGCAGGGTCTACTAGAGCATGTGGCACGGGATTGTGTCCAAGTAGCTTTGGAAGATCTCCAGAGAAGGAGACTCTACTACCTCTCTAGGTAACCTGTTCCAGTGCTCTGTCACCCTCACTGCCAAGAAATTTTTCCTTAAGTTGTTGGGGAACTTTCAGTGCTTCAATTTGTGGTTGTTTCCTCTAGTCCTGTCACTGGCCACCACTGAAAAGAGACTAGCCCCAACCTCCAGCAGTTCCCCATCCCTCCTGCACTGGGGAGCCCAGAACTGCACACAGGACTCAAGGAGCAGCCTCAGTAAGGCTGAGTAGAGGGGCAGAATCACCTCCCTCGACCTGCTGGAGACGCTCTGCTTAATGCACCCCAGGATCCCATTGGCCTTCTTGGCCACGAGGGCACACTGCTGCCTCATGGTCACCTTGTCGTCCACCATGATGCCCGGGTCCCTCTCTGCAGGGCTGCTCTCCAGGAGGTCGGTCCCCAGCCTGTAGGCATGTCTGGGGTTATTCCTGCCCAGGTGCAGGACCCTGCACTTGCCCTTGTTGAACTTCATGAGGTTTCTCACTGCCCAGTTGTCCAGCCTGTCCACATCCCTCTGGACGGCAGCGCAGCCATTCCTGTCATTTAAATCAATGTTTCATTCTCTTTGTTATGATATTGTGTGCAGCATCCTTTTGTCTTTCGCTTTTAGCTCCATAAAATCTTTAAGGTCCGGTATGGATTTAAGGGACAAAACTATTTGGACACTAAACCACACCAAGACTGTAATTATTTCAATGAAAGATCAAAATGGGTACCAATATAAAGATCATTGATACCAATTTAAAATTATTTTTACAATATTTTTATTGCTATCCTAGATGTTTTCTTTCAGTCATGCATATTCTGCACTAAAATTTAAAGAAATCTTATGAGTTTAAAACACATGAACCTCGTGTTTGTGATAGAAAAAAAGACATTGCTTGGATGATTGAAAAGATTTATTTGTGTAAAAGTAAAGAGTCTTATCAGTATGCAAGTCAGTATAATGATAGGGATAAGATAGAGGCGCAAAGGGTGAGAAAATATCCTTTGAGCCAATGAAGTAGGCAGAAGATCTTCCCAAAACCAAAAGTATAATCTGTCTTCTATCAACTCACCTAATCCATGCAAATTTGAAATATGTTCAGCAACCAGTAAATGTGCTCACAGTAAAGATAGATGTTCCAAATAAGGGAAAGGGAATGCTTATCCACATGCTGCAAAGCTATCTTAATTTGTGGATCCTTTAGACCAAGAACAAAGCAGATTGCTTGCAGCCATAGCTACTAGTTCAAACGTCAAACTTCTCTCTTAAATGTATTACGGAGGCGGTGGCAGCTGACAGGCAATCCAAGTGTAGAGGATAAGTGGATAATGGAAATTCCAGAAGAGATCCCTTGCAACAACTGAAGAAAGCCAAAGGTGAGAGGAAATGCTCAAGTCACTTGGATATGAATGTTTGTGAATACCTCCGTTACATACTATGTAACAAGTACAAACCCAGTAGTGTTTCCCATATTTTCCTTTTCTGTTGCTATCCTTGGAATACATTATTCTTTTTCTTTTACTTCTATATTCTGGGAAATACAGACTACAGCACCAGCAAACAAATGCCTGACCTGCTCAGCAAAATATAATGTAAGCCGGGATTCCACACTCCACAACTGCCTCACATGGTAATGCACAGCAGTCCCACGATCTGCTCAGCTAGAAGAGCACTGTTTGACACCTTTACTTCAGGAGATCCAGCACAGACACGGTCATTCAAGTGACTGCACCAAAGTTTTTCGGCTTTCTGGGACACGCAGAAAAACTCAATATTTTGGGTGAACTGACCTTGCTACTTTTGGATTTCATTGTACTACTGGAAAGAGCTGACCCTCACGTAACTTTTGGCAGGTCATTCTTATTCCTACAATTCATCTTTTAGGGAATAAGTATAGGTAAAGGTTTATGTACCTTATTTTTTTTGATCTGGGCTAAGAAACCATAATGGAGAGGAAAATTCAAGAGAGAAGTCCCACAGGAAGCATAGTGAAGGGACTGAATGATCTAAGCAAAGGACATCTTATTTCTGAATAAGGTGAGTTTTTAGTTCATGTGTGTTTTAACTTCTGTCACTCTGACAGCTGGGTGCTTGTTTGGGACATGAGCAAGATTTGGATGTGTGTATGTGCTTATGGAATCTACACAGGTTTTTTTTTGTTTGGTTTGGTTTTTGTATTGAGATACATCACAATTTGCATCACTTTTTCTAAAGTGCTTGCAATACACCAGATGGAATAATTATGTTTCATGTCTGATGGATTATTTTAAAGCAGGACCCAGTACAGTGCTTTTTTATAATAACAGAGAAAAACAAGAAGCAGAACATGAGGAACCATATGAAATACTGTTCTGTTTTGTCAGACCTCTTATATGATAACTTACCTCAGTGAACAATTCCAGTTTACTTTCTGTCTGCAACAGAAAAAAAAAWTTTTTTTGTTTAGGTATTTTAATAAACTCAAATGCCTTTGATATACACAGAAATTAGAACTAGTCTTTTTTTCACTGGAACTGCCAAGCTCCAACACTGTTATCAAATGCTTCAAAAGAAAACAAAAGAACTACTCCTGCAGCAAATGGTTCACAGCAATACAGAATTAGAATCATAAAATCCTTAAGGTTGGAAGGGACCTCTAGAGATTATCTAGTCCAACCTCCCTGCACACATAGGGTCACCTAGAGCACATGGCACACGATTGTGTCCAAAAGGGTTTTGAAGACTCCACAATCACTCTTGGCAACCTGTTCAAGTGCTCTGTCACCTTCACTGTCAAGAAATATTTCCCTAACTTCCTGTGGAATTGCTTCAATTTCCTCTAGTTCTGTCGCTGGATACCACTGAGAAGAGGCCAGCCCCATCCTCCCTGCTCCCTCCCTTGAGGTACTTATATACACTGATGAGGTCCTCTCTCAGCCTTCTCCACGGTGAACAGGCCCAACTCTCAGCCTTTGCTCGTAGGACAGATGTTCCAGACCCCTAATCATCTTTGTAGCCCTGCGCTCAACTCTCTCTAGCAGCTCCACATCCCTCTTGTACTGGGGAGCCCAGAACTGCACACAGGACTCGAGGTGCGGCCTCAGTAAGGCTGAGTAGAGGGGTAGAATCTTCTCCCTCGACTTGCTGGAGATGCTCTGCTTAATGCACCCCAGGATCCCTTTGGCCTTCTTTGCTGCCCCATGGCCAACTTGTCATCCACCATGATGCCCAGGTCCCTCTCTGCAGGGCTGCTTTCCAGGAGGTCGGTCCCCAGCCTGTCCGGGTGTCTGGGGTTATTCCTGCCCAGGTGCAGGACCCTGCACTTGCCCTTGTTGAACTTCATGATGTTTCTCACCGCCCAGTTGTTCAGGCTGTCCAGGTCCCTCTGCATGGCAGCAAAGCCCTCAGGGCTGTCAGCTACTCCTCCCAGTTTGGTGTCATCAGTAAACTTGCTGAGGGAGCACTCCATCCCTTCATCCAGGGTGTTAATGAATAAGTCGAACAGGACTGGACTGAGGACTGACTCCTGGGGGGCATCACTAAACACAAGCCTCCAGCTGGACTCTGCACCACTGATCACCACCCTCTGAGCCCTGTCATCCCGCCAATTCTTAATCCACTTAGTCCACTCATCTATCCCACACTCCCAGAGCTTGTCCAGGAGGAAGCTGTGAGGGACAGTGTCAAAAGCTTTGCTGAAGTCCAGATAGATGACATCCACTGCTCTCTCCTCATCTGTCTAGCCAGTCATTCCATCATAGAAGCCTATCAGGCTAGTCAAGCATGATGAATGCCTGGTGAATCCATGCTGACTACTTCTGAGAAACTTCTTGTCCTCCATGTGCCTGGAGACAACAGCCAGGATGAGCTGCTCCATCACCTTTCCAGGGATGGAGGTCAGGCTCACTGGCCTGTAGTTGCCCAGCTCCTCCTTCTTGATTTTTTTGAAGACCAGGGTGACTTTGGCTTTCTTCCAGTCCTCCGGCACCTTCCCCGTTCACCAGGACCTTTCCAAGATGAAGAAGAGCGGCTTAGCTATGACATCCACCAGTTCACGCAGCACTCTGGGGTGCATCCCATCAGGGCACATGGATTTGTGGGTATCAAGTTTACTTAGGTGCTTTCTGATCCAATCTTCTTCTATCCAGTGCTTCCTTTCTCCAGACTTCTTTTCTTGTCCCTAGGCTCTGGGATTCCAGAGGGCTGCCTTTGGTAAACACTGGAGCAAAGAAGGCATTCAGTAACTCTGCTTTTTCCATATCTTTTGTAACCGGGGCACTCGCACCATTCACTAGCTGACCCATGTTTTCCCCAATCTTCCTTTCGCTGCTGATATATTTGAATTGAGTCAATATGTATAAATACCTGAGGGGAGATTGTAAAGAAGATGGGACCAAATTCTTCTTGGTGGTGCCCAGTGACAGGACAAAGGATAATGAGAACAAACTGAAACACAGGAAGTTCAGTCTCCATGTAAGGAAGAACATCCTTACCTTGGGGGTGCCAGAGCCCTGGCACAGGCTGCCTAGAGAGCTTGTGGAGTCTCCTTCTCTGGAGATCTTCCAGATCTACCTGATGACACTCTATGCCCCATGCTCTAGGGTTCCCTGCCTGAGTAGGGAGGTAGACTAGATGATCTCTAGAGGTCCCTTCCAACCTCAACCATTCTGTGAAGCGCTTGTTGTTATCTCTAACACTCCTTGCCAGATTTAATTGCAAAGGCACCTTAGCCTCCCTTGTTGCATCCCTGCACACTACATAACAACATTCCTATATTCTTCCCAAGGGACTTGTCCTTTCTTCCACACTCTCAATACTGCCTTCTTCTTTTTGAGTTTTGACAGGAGCTTCTTGCTTATCCAGCATGGGCCTCCTGCCCTTTCTGCCTGATTTCTTAGTCATAGAGATGCACCAATCTTAAGCTTGGAGGTAGTGCTGCTTCAATACCAGCTCTCTTGTCTGTAACCAGCTCCCTTTCCGTCTAGAGCCCTAGCCCATGGGATCCTTCCAAGCAGGTTCCTGAAGAGGCTAAAGTTGGCCCTCCTGAAGTCCATAGTTGCAAGGCTACTTAGAGCCCTGCTTTCTCCTTGTTCGATCCTAAACTCCAGCAACTCAAGATTGCTGCATCCAAGGCCACCTCCAACCTTCCCATCTCCAACAAGTCCCTCTCTATTTGTCAGTACCAGGTCCAGTAGCCCACCTCTCCGATTGGCTCCTCCACAACCTGTGTCAAAAAGCTATCATCATCAACACTCTGCAGGAACCTCCAGGAATGTTTGTCCAGTTGAAGAAAAGCTCGTTGAAGAAAAAAAAAGAAAGATGTAATTCATAAAAATCTCTGTCATCTAAGAAAAAAAAATAGCTATCAGAGTCTACTTCAAACAGTCATCTTAAAAGGGAAATTAGCCATCTGAGGTTTGGCTTCAGATATCCTCCTTCAATAAAAGTTGGCTCATATAAGGCTCATTTGGGCCTCACAACACATAACAGTGTAAGTGTACCTCAGATATGTTTCCAATTCCAAAGTCTTTCAAATACAGCAATGCTATAAACTGTGGGTTTTTTTTTTAAAAAACATTTATAGGTTTAGTGCACAGCTCCTTATTAATACATTCAGGTTGATTACATTTCATGAATATTTGATAAATGTACTTCACAAACTATCCAGAAGCGGATGGGCTTGATCAGGTTCCTTAACAAAAGAAACGTTGTGTGAAACAAAGAAACAAAAAATTTGCTCTCCGAGTTTCATTCTTAGAGATTTTTAGAATTCGCTAAGTAGAGAGACTAGTATGACAGATGATGCACATATAAATAAAACAGAAATAATAAATAAAATGAACAAAGAAATCTCCTAACCTAGGGCAAAACCTGAACCTCTTGCAACTCTGCGCAAAGTCAGAGGCCTTCTAAGATCCAATGTTAATTTCTCATTTTCTCTTCTATTGTTCTCTGCCATGCCAAGCCGCAGTAGCACAAGCCCACCTCTGCCTACATCTTTGTCTAATGCAATCTCACGCCTTATTTGGAAAAAAAAAAATCAAAGTCACTGCAAAATGTCAGATTACCTAAATGATGACAGTATTCTCTGCAATTTT
This sequence comes from Eudromia elegans, assembly GCA_003342815.1. Taxonomy (NCBI): domain Eukaryota; kingdom Metazoa; phylum Chordata; class Aves; order Tinamiformes; family Tinamidae; genus Eudromia; species Eudromia elegans. The sequence continues at coordinate 191,084 of PTEX01000386.1, read as the reverse complement.
ACATTCTTTTGTGGAGGTCTGTATCTTTAAAATTGGCATAATCTTCAGGACATCCAAGGGGAAATTTTCCTTTTGAGACTGTTTGGTTAACCCATTCTGAGAAATGGAGTGGAATTACTTAAGACTACTTTTAAAACTTTTTGAAAAGCTAACAAGTCTTATATTTTGAAGTTTGATATCACTCAGAAACTTTACCTGATTCAACTAAACCTTTCCTGAATACTTTTTCTGTCATTTCAAAGGTGAAATATGAAAAATAGGGATTTTTTTTCCTAATAAGTTACTACTTAAGTATAAATTTCCTACAAAAACCAGGTCACAGCTCTATTTCTTCAAACAAAAGTGTATCAGAACAACTCAAGTTTGGATCATTTTCACAGTCCTTTTCTAAAAGATTTCAGTTTACATTTGATTATGGACAAGTTGAATAATAGAATCATAGAATGCTAAGGTTGGAAGGGTCCTCTAGAGGTCATCTAGTCCAACCCCCCTGCACACGCAGGGTCTCCTAGAGCACGTGGCACAGGGTGGTGTCCAGGCGTGTTTGGAAGATCTCAAGAGAAGGAGACTCCACAGCCTCTCTGGGCAGCCTGTTCCAGCGCTCTGTCACTCTCACTGTTAAAAAGTTCTTTCTCAAGTTCCTGTGGAACTTTTGGTGCCTCAATTTTTGGCCATTTCCTCTAGTTCTATCACTGGCCACCATTGAGAAGAGGCTGGCCCATCCCCCTCACTCCCTGTCTTGAGATATTTATACACATTAATCAGGTCCCCTCTCAGTCTTCTCTTCTCGAGGCTGAACAGGCCCAGCTCTCTCAACCGTTGCTCATAGGGTATATGTTCCAGGCCCCTAATCATCTTCRTAGTCCTGCACTGGACTCTCTCTTGAAGTTTGTATTTGTTGCAGGCTTAAGAAAATTATCGTTCTGCGTCTGATAAACAGTGTTCTATACACACTGCTTAAAATGTTATAGTTATTTCTGCATAACAGTGCTGAGTCCCAAGGATCACAAGGACATCCCCATTGCAAGCACTGAAAATGATATACCCCTTTTCAAACAGCAAATAACAGATAAAGCATTTTTCTCTTTCATCACTTATCTTTCCTTAGCATCCACCTACAATTCAAATAAATTTTATTTATGAAACCAAATATAAAGTCCTGAGACAAGTCCCACTACACCCCAATATTAAAGATGCAATGTTCATACTTTAGAACTTACACCAGCAACAAGAGCTGTACAAATGTATCTTTTCTCATTGTATTTGTGAAACTGAGAATACAGTTAGTGTACCAGCTTGCAAGTGCTTCTATTTATATTATTCAAAGGGAACTAATCTGTAAATATTCCAGTGAGAGAACATTACCATGAGTATGCATGTTAGGAAAAGAAAAGACTTTAAAATGTTCTGGTAACTGTGAATTTGTAAGGCCATGTCTGTAACAAAATACAGGGGCAAAATTTTCCACTAGTGTATTTTATTTCAAAGGCAGCACTGCGCCTAACACTAGCACAAAAAAAAAAAAAAAATTACAAAAAGAGTAACTTAGAGTGCTATTTTTTACCAGTACTGCTGTAAAATAGAAACTTACTCCAAGAAGGTGATTTGGTTTCATTTTGTTCCTGGCTAAAATGTCAGAAAAAACCTTACCCGTGGAGGACCTCTGTGGAAAAACTTGCTGTATGCTCTTCAGTGTGTCCTGTACCAGGGCACTAAAAATCCATAGGGAAATTAGGAACAAATTGCTTGAACCTTAGGACAGACTTTGTTGCTTTTTTGACTCCTTCTAACTCTTAACCAACTTGTCCATTACTGGAAGTACAAATTTAGGCACTAGTTTATGACTTTTGGAATGGTGGCAGCACTGAGAACCACAGCTGTGACCTGACCTCTACTTCCAGCAAAAGACTAGTCAACTTTTGGAGAATGTGGACAGTATGGACAGCTTTGATAGCTGTGAAATGAGCAGAATGTTGTGCAGAGCCATCTGTCAACACCTTCAGTAACAAGTTCCTCCATCTCAAAGCACTGTTTACTTATGATTAAAATGCTTTGTCTTTCTCTCAGTCTGTCATCTGTAAAGAGAAAACATTCAACACTGGATATAGCAATGATATTCAGTATAAGGCATATATTGCAGAAATTAAATAAAGTATCATTTAGTGAATGTTATTTGATATAGATGACACTATTGAAGGAGAAACGAAATAGGGAAGAGAGACATGAGGAAAAGGGATGTTATACAAAACAGTTTGAAAGAAAAGGGGAAGCTAATAAGTCAGCAAGATACAGATGGCAGGAAATGCACAGAAGAAACAGCCTGCAGACTGTGCAAGGGAAAAAGAAAGGAAGCAAGTTAAAAAATGAATGCATGGTGGGAGGAGAAGTCAGAGGTTACATCCAGGAGATAAACAAAAAATTTTGCAGAAGATTTGCACAGATTTTTAAAGAAAGAGGTGATTTTGAGTGGGATTTTTAAAGGACTGAGGAGGAATTTCAAGCTGATACATTTTCTTCCTAATTTGAGTGATAAGCCTGTTTGCAAGGTTCTGCATATAAGAAGATGAAAGAGGAGTTACTTATAAAGGTAGTGAAAAGGAAGTAATTAAGGGGAATATAAAGGCAAAATACCAGCAGGTACTTCTCAGCTTCCAGATTTACAAAAGACTTTTTGGCATATTGACTTTTTGGCCTTTCAGCCATGTGTCTGCTGACGTTATGCAGTGCTGCCCTTTTGAGTTTTAACTGTACGCCCGGATCCCACAGCCATTACAGTAGTGAATTACAGGGAAGCCGCAGAGATGAGCATCAACACTGCGCGCTTTGTCACTGCCCTGCTCACTCAGCAATGCAAACACAAAACACAAAAACGCGGGCAGGTGCTCCGTGGATTTCCTCTCCACAACGGCTTGCTGCAGATCCAGCCTGTTCAACAACCACAGGATCACCCGCACAGCCACTTTTCTGCCAGTAGCCCCACTTCAGATACAAACTGCTTGTGCTGGATGTTCATGTGGTATGTGGTGAGCTGTAATCTGTATGTGTAATCCTCTTTTAAGTTGTGACGCAGCACACGAGTCAGCTGGCTGCTGCAATACTTCTATCCTCTCTGGACGAAAAAGGAAGATAAATCTGTGTAGTGTCATGAAATTACTGCATACTAAGCTGTTTGTGTCATAATAGAATCGTATTATCATAGATTAAGAGAATGTTTAAGGTTGGAAGGAACCTCTAGAGGTAATCTAGTCCAACTCCCCTGCACATGCAAGGTCTCCTAGAGCATGGGGCACAGGGTGGTGTCCAGGCGGGTTTTGAAGATCTCCAGAGAAGGAGACTCCACCACCTCTCTGGGCAGCCTGTCCCAGTGCTCTGTCACTCTCACTGTTAAGAAATTCTTTCTCAAGTTCCTGTGGAACTTTTGGAGCTTCAATTTTTGGCCGTTTCCTCTAGTCCTATCACTGGCCACCACTGAGAAGAGGCCAGCCCCATCCTCCCTGCTCCCTCCCTTGAGGTACTTATATACACTGATGAGGTCCTCTCTCAGCCTTTTCTCCACGGTGAACAGGCCCAACTCTCAGCCTTTGCTCGTAGGACAGATGTTCCAGACCCCTAATCATCTTTGTAGCTCTGCGCTCAACTCTCTCTAGCAGCTCCACATCCCTCCTGCACTGGGGAGCCCAGAACTGCACACAGGACTCGAGGTGCGGCCTCACCAGGGCTGAGCAGAGGGGCAGAATCTTCTCCCTCGACTTGCTGGAGACGCTCTGCTTAATGCACCCCAGGATCGCTTTGGCCTTCTTGGCCACGAGGACACACTGCTGCCTCAACCTGTCACCCACCATGACGCCCAGGTCCCTCTCCGCAGAGCTGCTCTCCAGAAGGTCGGTCTCCAGCCTGTACGGGTGTCTGGGGTTATTCCTGCCCAGGTGCAGGACCCTGCACTTGCCCTTGTTGAATTTCATAAGGTTTCTCACCATCCAGGCTGTCCAGGCCCCTCTGGATGGCAGTACAGCCCTCAGGGCTATCAGCTATTCCAGTTTGGTGTCATCAGCAAACTGGATGACACTTGATGGTACTAAATGCTGAGGGAGCACTCCATCCCTTCATCCAGGGCGTTAATGAATAAATTGAACAGGACTGGACCAAGGACTGAGCCCTGGGGGGCACCACTAACCACAGGCCTCCAGCTGGACTCTGCACCACTGACCACCACTCTCTGAGCTCTGCCATCCAGCCAATTCCTAACCCACCTCAATGTCCACCCATCTAATCCACTCTTCTGGAGCTTGCCCAGGAGCATGCTGTGAGGGACGGTATCAAAAGCCTTACTGAAGTCCAGAGAGATGACATCCACTGCTCTGCCCTCATCTATCCAGCCAGTCACACCATCACAGAAGGCTATCAGGTTAGTCAAGCATGATCTCCCCTTGGTGAACCCATGCTGGCTACTYCTGAGCACCTTCGTCTCCTCCATGTGCCTGGAAACAGCAGTCAGGATGAGCTGCTCCATCACCTTCCTAGGGAAAGAGGTCAGGCTCACCGGCCTGTAGTTGCCCGGCTCCTCCTTCTTGCCTTTTTTGAAGACCAGGGTGACATTGGCTTTCCTCCAGTCCTCCGGCACCTCCCCCATTCTCCAGGACCTTTCCAAGATGATGGAGAGCGGCTCGGCTACGACATCCGCCAGCTCACGCAGCACTCTGGGGTGCATCCCATTGGGGCCCATGGATTTGTGAGCATTGAGTTTCCACAGGAGCTCTCTAACAAAATCTTCCGCTACGCAGGGCAAGTCTTCCTCTCTCCTGTCCTCCTCTCTTGTCCTTAGAGCCTGGGGTTCTAAAGAGCTGCCCTTGGTAAATGCTGGAGCAAAGAAGCCATTCAGCAACTCTGCTTTTTCTGTGTTTTTTGTAACCAGGGCACTCGCACCGTTCACCAGCTGACCCACGTTTTCCCTCACCTTCCTTTTATTGTTAGTATATTTGAAAAAGTTTTTCTTGTTGCTTTTAGCATTCCAGGTTACATTCCAAATGCACCTTAGCTTTCCTGGTCATGTCTCTGCAATCCCTGATGACATTCCTGTATTTCTCCCTCTCCAAATAAAAATTTGAAAAAAATTAGATTTTCCAAAAAAAAAATTAGATTTTCCAAATGCTGCCCTTAAAGAAACTGAAGTGGTAAAAGATCAAAAATAGCCATCATGCTGTGGTAACAAGTTTACAGAAACGCATGTAACTGCTTATGGACATCAGCATCCCTACAGCTTCTGGCCTTTCCTACCAGAGCGAGGGCCAGAACATGGTGCCCTTTAAGAGTGAAACCCCAAAACAGAGGTTTCTTCATTAATAACAGTTTCCCTGGCATTGTATTGGTGTCAAAGCCTGCAAAATGACAACATGGCGAAGGAAAATTTCATCCTGGAGAAAAGGACGCAACTTATAAACTATAAGCCTTTTAGAAAACAAAAACTATCCTGTGGTTACTAATCCAGATATCTGAACGCTTGAAATAGTTTTTTTTTCTTTCTCTCTTTTCTCGCTTTCCTCCCTTCTCACAGAGTTGCTCTTATTAACGTTGTTCTGCCGCTTTTATAAAGCTCCTCTGAGCACGAGCCTGCGAGCCGCTTCGGCCGCGGCTGCTCCGCACGTGCCCTGCTTCCACCACCCGCGGGGCGGGTCCGGGCCGCCGCGCAACGGCCGCACAACGGCCGCCAACGGCCGCGCAACGGCCGCCTAAGACCGCCAACGGCCGCAGGGCGGGGGCGCCTCCTGGCGCCGGGCGCGCCGCTCGGGGCCACGCCACAGAGGTGGCGTTGCTCTTTCAATCCCCAGGTTATGACTTTCCCGTTCTCGCTGAATGACCCTCGCTAGGTACAACAATTTTGGAGGCCTGCGTCGTGTCTGAGCTTTGCCGGTTCAGTCATTGAAACGTTGTGCTTTCCTGATTGCGGGCTTAGGCAGCTTTGTGGGCTTGGCATTTTCAAGATTGAGATGTCCTGTATTAAATCGTGCAGTGCCTGAGCTGCAGATTAATCAGCACATCACACGTGCGTGTGGCAGTAGGAGCTGTGCTGAAGAAACCATGAAAGCGGCCTCAGAGCAGCTTGGAGGTACCCGGGCTCGCTTTAAATCAGCTGTTTGCTGTGTTAGTCCTCGTGTAGCCAGGGCAGGGAGGGCAACCAGCCCCGGCCTTTCTGAGCTTGGTCTATATTGTGGTGTCAAGACGTGGTGTTCTTTTCTTGGGCCAAAGATGCCTGCAGTTTTACACAGGCTAACATGGTCTCTTCAGAGGATTAGTTTAGGAGGCAGCGAGCTGATGTTGCCTCTGCACCTTCACAAAGTAAGAACTGTATCTGCTACTGAGAGTCTTCACATTTGACTGAAAACTCCCGGTTTTGTCTCAACTAACAGCTGAATATCCATCAGAGATAGCTTTATCCTTTAGCTGCTGGATATTAGCTTTGTCCTTTAGCATCAGTGCTCCTGCTCGGAAATGGAAGGGGTAAAGTGCACGTGGAGACCCTGCTGGAAACCTTGCCAGGGCTGTTAGAGAGCTGTGTGATCCAGCGCTCAGTCTGCGCAGTTCTGCAGAGGGGGAGATATTGCTGACCATTAGTGAAAAGCTCTAGGAGTATATCACATAATGAATTCATTGAAACCTATCTCTGCATTTCTGTAACTTTTTACTGAGTACTTGTAGCCATTCCCCATCTGACATTCTTCTTTTATAGTGAAGCATTCTCTTTACTTGGCTGAGGACATTTCGAGTACAAACTCTTCAGGGTAGTGACGAAGATTTGTTTCATCTGAAAGTTAATATCATGCAGCAGATAGTAATAGATAATGAATATTCATAATGTGTTATCACATCTTCAGATTCTTGTGGCACATAGTTTTTGTATGTTTGCTAACCAGAGATATTGAAAATGGTGTCTGTGTAAAAAATACCAGTTTCTCAAAGTGAAAAACCCCACAAGAATTTTTTCCACTCAGTAAATAAAATTTAAATATTATTATATAAGGTATTAACATGAAAATGTTGTATTTCAATTATTTTGGAAATTGGTTGACTTTTTCTCTCAAACATTAAAAAAATGTATTCTGAAATGCATAATTTTATTAAAATTGTTTTTGTAATAGTGGACTTGATTTTTTCTGTACTCGTGGACTCTTTTCCCCCTATTTTTTCCCCCCTATTTGAAATAAGGTAAGATGAGGCTGCTGTTAAGACATTCTTTCATTTTTCAGTCTCTAGATCATACATTAAAGTGTTGTCGATGAGAAAATGTGCACATTTTACTTGAAAGTGCGGGAAAGCAAACAAAAAAAAAGAGACAAAGCTGCCACAATTTTACATACTAGAGCAATTGCTTTAAGTGAGATAATTGTGTTTTGTTTTCTTGTTAAGTGGCTTAGCTTGAAAAAGGAGCTCACTGACCAGGGAAGATAATGAGCTTAATAAATACGAAGAATTCAGACTGTCTATGTATTCTACTTTCTTCACCATTAGTTTAAAGTGTGTAATAGAATAAACAAAATAGCCTTGGCTTTCCCAGCATACTATGAAATGGTGGTAGAACTTAGGCAGAACTTTCAAATTCATTCAATGATCTTCTGAAGTTTTATACATGAAAGTTATTACCAGAGTCAGGGGTTCTGGGAGGATAAGGATGTATCTAGAAAATCAATAGTATAGTTGATTACCAGCGAACATAACAAGATGCCTTGATTGGATGTAGGTCAATATGTATAGCTAGTTTAATATTTTCAAGTTGTCATACACAATGACTGTATAAAAATCTATTACTCCTTTTTCCAAGATTTAGCAAAATTGCCATCTGGTTTGTTGGTTACATCAATAAAAAATACAGGTGCTGTTAATGAAACAGAATGAAGATAAGTAGTAAGATAATTCCTATAATAACTCCTAGACACATTTTCTGAGCTGGAAAAATCAATCTCTAGCAAATGAATTATGTCATCCTACTTCATTCAAAGAGTTTACAGTCTGAATCTTTAGGTCCATTGTTAATTACATTGTTTGCACCATTGTAAAATCAGCTGTTCTGTGGTGGGAAGACTGATAGTCCCTAATCCACAGGAAGTGCTGTTGAACTAATGTGAGTTCTCCCTGACATGGGGTGGGGGGTTCTTTTCTCAGTGAGATCTCTGTCCTGCCCACTGCCCATGAAATCCATTGTGAAGCACACAAACACACAGGCACACAGACAAACAATCCAATTCATTAAGAAATCAATTACAGACACAGTATATATAAGCCCTGGATTTGCCTATTTTAAATCCTAGTAGGTAGGCAGCATCACCCTTGGAATCAGTTCATTATTAATGAAGCTGTATCTGAAAACTGTCAGATGTTACCCTCTTCATAAATTAGTTCTCATTATAGCAGTAGGACCTTGTGGCCCTTTCTGTGCAGCAATTATATCCATGATAGCCAGTTTTCATAACTCCTGTATGGTGGCACAAACCATCATATTTACAAAAAAGCATATTTTTTAGGACATGTCTAAAATGTTTATTTGCATGAAGGTGAATTCACATGAAGGTATTCACATGAAGACTGGTTTTGTGCACCACCTGCATGGAACCACTTGTTGGGTAAGGATTCAGATTGACTATGCAATTATTCTCAAAATCAGGCTAGAATCTATTAAAAGTAGATACTTTGGTGGTAAAGCGATGGGCAGCAGTAACTTTCCCTTGTCAGAAAATGTTTAGCACAGTATTTACATGTGAGATTACCATAGTTGCAAAAAATAGACTTACCAACCTAGAGAGAAAGGATCTATTTTGGTACGTTTGATTGTGGACATGTTTAAAAAAAAATGTGTATAGTGTCCAAATTAAGAAGGAAAACATGCTGAAGTAATAAGAAACAGAATCAAAACTCTTCAAAGCCGTGTCATTGTATTAGAGATTTTTTTTTTACATTAATAACTAAGGAGGATGAATTGAAGAAAGTAAGCATTATTCATCCTATCTAGAAAAAAAATGTTGACACAAATACATAGGTATTCACTAAGTGCAAATACCATAAAGGGTGATATTTATTTCAAAGTAATGTTTTTGTTAGTTATTTTTGAACTACACATAAGATTTTGGAAGACAAAGTTGCCACAACTATATGACTTGTACAGATTTTTTTTCTAGGTTAGAAACCAGTCTTTTCCTATAGTGTCTAGTAATTGAAGGAGTGCACTAAGCATCTGCCTTCTCTGATTTTATTATTATTTCAGAAAAGAGAAAGAATTATCTTGAGGAGTTGTGTATTCAGAGGTGTTAATATTAAAGGCTGAAAGAACCATTTGGAACTTAGAAAAATACAATAGACTTAGATGTCATTTTAACACATAGGAAAGGAGTATTTTATTGCTATAATAACTGTCAGAAGTAAATAAGAACATTGTGACAAAGTCTGTTCTTGGACATGCTCCTCCACGACTGAGGCCAGTATTTGGTTCAATATTTGTAAAGGTATCTGATGGATCACCAGCAGGCTAAGGCAAGCCCCTTCCTGATGGTTTAAACTGACTGCCAGAGTTGGAGTTCCTGAGAAGTGAGCTCCTTTTAATTACCTCCGTTGGGGGACATTCTTCTTCTCAGAACTGCAAAATTTCTTACACTGTGCAAATCCACATACTTCTGCTGAGACTTTGAGGAAGTGCAGAGCTTTCCAAAATTTTAGCCCTTTCTTTATGACATATCCAAGACATATCCTTCATATCTTTTTTTTTTTTCAATCATACCTGTGATAATTAGAATACTTACACAACAGACATTTTAGCCTTTTAGGCTACTAATAGATTAAGCTTATTATTTATGTCTGCACTTTTGAAAGAAGCAAAAAATATTGCTGGTCTTAGAAGTTAAAATCAGTTGTTTTTCCTGAAGCAGTGTACCAAGGTTATGTTGGGGGTGCAGCGAGAGCTCTGCAGTAGAAAGTGATGCAGGACGTGGAGCAGCAAGTCCAGGTCAGGATGAGGGCCGGAGATGGTGTTTGAGGCTGTCCCAGCCCGGGAACGCCCCCTAGGATCGCAGAGATGAGCCCACTCCAGGCTCAAGCCAGGAGGCTGAGCCAAGGGATCAGGTCAAGGCCAGCGACTCTCATGAGGGATGAGAAGGGGCAGCCCTGGCTTCTGCCTTTCTTCACAGGAGCTCTGGCCAGCCACGGAGCCTCACTGCTGAACTGACTGAATTAGCTTGGCAGCTGCAGGCTCTGATATCAGCTATCATGCTTTGTAGTTATGTTCCAAAGAGCAAAAATCAACCATTTTAGCACAACCGTTAGGCCCATCCAGTTCTGCTATTTACCGTACTGAAAATAATCAGAAATACAAACCCTTGAGACTAGTGACCTAAACATTTTTATTTATATATTTAAAAACTAATCCTACTATCATTTTATTTTTTGGAGCTGACAAACTTAATCAATCATTGTTATAGTATGCGACAAACCTAATCAATCATTGTGATAGTATCCATTTTTGTTATGTTTACTGGATGCATAGTCAGTATTTCCTGTTACAATATCACACTGACTCACCAGAGAAGTTGCGGAAAAAGGTGGTGGGGGGTGGGGGGTGAAATCAGGCTTACAAGCTTTTGTCTCTTTTTAAAGCATTTTTCATGAATATTTTTAAAAGCATATGGCATTCCCAGGAGGTGGCAGGTTCAAAACTACAGCTATAGCTGCTACAGGTGAAGAGTAGGTGTAAAGGCAATTAAATGTCTTTAAACAATTTCACTTTTAGGACAGAAATAGTTGGCTGCTTCTGTTTAAATATGCTATCATTCAGACCGGAGACACAGCAAAGCTGACTCGAAGTGTATGAAATATAGGAATTTTGTTCGTATACAGATTTGCGGTCAGATGTGTCTGCTTGTGTGCCATTTCCTGACAAAGGGTGTTTTGCTGGCTTATCTTAAGGAGTTTTTAGGTCTGCACTTGTTATTTCCTCTGTTTTAATCCTAAATATTAACRTTATCTGCACAAACAGCAAAGTACCTTTTTCATCCAGCTGAAATCTTGTTCCTAATACTACTTACAAATAGTAGTATTTAGTAGTAATACTGCCTCTTTAGCCATGAATTTCCAGGGGTTTTTTTACACTTTGTCATAAAAAAAGATTTTAACTGATGTAATGTTTCCTGTCTTCAGTTTGTTAAACTTATGGTTTTTTGTTTCTGAATGGCGGGTGAATTTTACTTTGATGGGAATTACATTCTCTGTGATTTAAATTGGAACTCAGTATACTTTTATTAGTTAATAGCCTCTTGAAGAGTTCTTATAGATGGTTAATTTGTACTTCTGTGTTATTTGGTTTTTTTACAGTTTGTTTTGCTGTAAATCTAGAGTCTTCCGTACACATCGGTGCTCAGACAAGTCCCTTGTAGAGTACTTGCACAATAGTTCTGATGCTTTTCAGAAAAAATAGCTCTGCTGTGAAGTGTACATGGGAATCCATCTTCCAGAAATACACAGAATTCACCAAACATTGCAGATGCAGACATACATGACATTTCCTAACAGTAGTAGTCAGTAGTTCCAATTGAAGCTGTCACTCATGCACACTGTAGCAACTCCAAACACTTGGAAAAAAAAATCGTCCTTGAAAACTGTTGGACAAAATTTGTAGACTAAGCATGGGATGTATCCAGGGATAAACACAACCATGATAGCTTATAATTTGCAATAGAACGTTGTTCTGGGAACACCAGGCATTGTTTTTTCATCACATACTTTCAACTCTGTTGAACCTTTCATTAAAATCTTCTGTAAAGGTGTATGGGCTTGTTGATCATAACAGTCTTCTCCTGTTGTAAAACCTGATAATCTAAAACTAGGGAAAAAGGCGACAACCCTTGACATTCCTGTGTTCTCATATGGGACAACATGAAAACTACAGGTCAGCTTCAAAACATGAAGCTACATTTTGGCTTTCTGAGAACAATTCGATTTCAATATTACCAAGATTATTATGAAATAGATTGCGAAACAGAATGTGTATTGTACTTGCTTCTCCCTTTATTATACAATATACTTCCCACACACAGAATCTCTTTTATATATATTTTTATTCACCATATTATTTAGTGTTTTGGAAGCAATTGCTTTCAAAGCAGGTACCTTACCTGACCACTTTACATTCATTAAACAGAAACTATTAGACCTGATAGATTTTTAGTGAAATATAAGCAGCAATCAGCAAAGCAAATTTTCAGGAAGAATTCACTCTTCTTCTACAACGGAGGCTGCAAACTCAGGCACTTTTGCAGGAGTAGCATTCTTCTATTCAGACTCAAGAGTTTCTGACAAAACTTTTCTTATATTCCCACAGAGCACTGGATTGCTGCATCAAGAGACTAATTTTATCTTAGCGTAGCTGATTTTTCCTGTTTCCTGTTTTGTCAGTGTGTGGGAGAAGGCTGTTTAGAGGGTAATTTGCAACATGGGCCTAACTTGAAGAGCTGTATCCTCTACTGAGATACATAAGCTCTGCAACCCACGCAGATAGGATATCTACAAGCTCTGATAAATTTTGTTCTTTGTGAATAACTCATGTTGCCTCAAAGTATGTGAATTTGGACTGTCTGTCCATCAGTGTGTCTGCCTGAATATCCGTCAGCACTTCTTTCTTATTTCTTTGACCCTTTAGTTATTAAAAAAAAAAATCAGAAGGAGGGAATTTGGTGATATTAGTTCTCTGTGAGTTTTGTGAAAATTGGCAGTTATGCTGAAGAGAGAGCAAACAAAATCAGCACTTGTTGTGAGCGTGAACTCTATGGTTAACTCTTTTATGTGGTCTCCTGGCTATCGGTCAGCACGCACAGACTCGCTAAACTACAGGCACACACAATGCTAGCAGCTAGCCACGATAGATGTCATCTCCCATCTCACTGGAAATGGAGGGACACGGTAAACAATCAGAGGAAACAGCAGAGGAAGGGCAGAGGGGCCACGGAGCAAGAGCGGACCCATCCCGCGAGGCAGGAGGGCAGCACGGGCGGGCAGGTACTCCTGCGGCCAGGCCGTGGTTGAAACGCAGATGTGTATTCACAGAAGGCAAACTGCACGGGTTCAGGGGTGTTCTTCCCTGGGACTAGTTTTCCTCTTTGGGACTGAGGCTTATTCTCAGTCCTACGTTTTGCAGCCGTCGTGGTTTGTAAAGGACTCGCTTCGACGAGGCGTTGCCCCTGTGACACGCACACAACACGGTGGCGGTCAGCGGGTGAAACGCTTCGCCGCAGGCACGCGCGCGCCGGCAGACCACCACGGCGCATCCCGGGCCGTTCTCTCCGTGTTTACTCTGCCCGTCCTGCCTGCTTGTCGGAGCAGTGCGAGGGTACCGCGGCCGACACAAGCGCTGGAGACCTCTCGGCTGCGCTGAACCCACCATGGCGCAGCCGAACCCCACGACGCGGCCCCAGCAACGCGACGCGCCCGGGGGAGGCAATGGGGGAGGCCGCTGCCACCCGCCCCGCCCCGCGCCGCCTCCATTGGCCTCGCCGAGCACCCCGCGGCCCATCATTGGCCGGCGCCCGGCAGCGTCGCGCGGCGCCATTGGCTGGCGCGGCGTCCGCGAGGCCGTTGCGGGGCGCCGGGCGGGGCGCGCGGAGGCGGTGACGCGGCGCCAGGAGGGGTGAGTGAAAGGGGAGAGCGGCGAGGCGAAGGAGGGGGCGCCCGGCCCGGCCCGGCCCGGCCCGGCCCGGCCCGGCCCGGCCCGCCGAGACGGGGCAGCCGCAGCTGGGGCTGGACCGGGCCACCCCTGTGCGCTGGTCGCGAGCGGACCGGGCCGGGCCTCGGCCCCACATAGAGGCCCCTGGGAGGCGGGTCTCGCATTGGGCTTGGCCGTGCTGCGAGGGCGTCCCTGGGAGGCCTGGGACGCTGCGCCCGGGGTGTCCCGGCGCCCCCGGCTGGGGCTGTCGCCGGCCACTCGCGCAGGGAGAGCGGCAGGACGCCGTGCCCGTACCCGGCTGGGCGGCGTGCTGGGCGAGTTGTCATTCGGTTACGATAAATGTGTATGCATCTGTTACATAACGGGAGCGTCCTCAGGGCAGAGAGCGAGGCAGAGAGCCCTGCTGGTGCCGAGGCGGTGGTGCTGGGTGCTCTGCAGGTGCAGGCCAGCATATGTAGGGCCCATGTACGCTGGTGTGCTCAGACCTGTGTTCCAGTGCAGTTCTTAATGTGTGCTGGTATGCACCTCCCTACGTGGCATAAGGGAACAATTCGGGAAAAACAATCACTTTTACACCGTGTTTGGGAAAATAAACAATGTCCTGTGGAAATAAACAGCTTTCAGATTCTGTTATTGCTCTCTGCATGTACCTGAGTATTGGAGAGCATGTACTTACTGAGATGACATTCATTGAAGAGAAGTGCGTGCGTTCACATCTCTGCCTGGCCTCCGGTTGCCTCTGCACATAGTGAGTTTTTGTAGCTGAGTCAGACTTGCATAGAATCTGTTTCCCACTCTTGCTCATCTACTGAAGAAAGTATGTGGAAAAATCGTTGAGAAAATCATGAACCTGAAACCACATTTGAGCATAAGATTGGGCAACTTTAATAGTTCCTTGGGATTTTTCCCTGGAAATAATRTTGGAAGTCTTACCTGTCAAACTGAACTTTGTATAAACACATACTTGGTTTGTTCTTTGCCACCTTCGCCTATTTATTCTTACTCCTGTTGCTTGTTCTGTGAATTACGAGGCAAGGAAAGTAGTTTGCAGACATTCTTGATAGGTGAAATATCCCCCAAAGTGAGATACTTATCTTTTATTACTTAGTTATTGGCACTCCATAAAAAGCAGTTTAATAAAACAAATGAAAAATACTGATACAATGAACTAGACTAATTCCGCAAGTACCACGATGAATATTGTCAGTAGAAAGTTAAGCTGGCATTGTTACCGTTTTATGGTGACATAAACACTCTTATATGTAATCTGTCCTACTTGCTGTCTTGTATTCGGTTCGGATCTTTCTTCTCTTAGGCCGTTGTAGGCTTGAATGAGACAAAAGTCACTGAGTCACTGCTGTGTTCTAGCCAGGGAGGCAGCAGTCCCATTGTGCAAAGTGCAATACATCTGCAAGAGAGACAGTCTCCGGCTTTCTGTTTGCAGTGCAAGTGCTCTTTGTTTGGCTTCTGAGATAATTGGAGCTGCAAATGTAATTGAAGTTGTGAGCACAAGATTTACACTTCAATAAAGGTTTATCGTAGTAGTTCTGAGTAGTATTTTGAACAAACCCAAAGTATCAGGAATAATTTTGTCCTTACTTGTTTATTCACTGGTGTGTTCCTGAGTCCCTCTGTTCTTCAGTGGCTAAGACTAAAGAAGCTTGATACAGTCCATTGTGGTCTTATAGTGAAGCTGGAGGGAGCATTCCATCTAAATATTTAATAGCATAATTGAAAATCATCTTCACATCTGCAACAGCTTGCAAATGTGTTTAAAAACATTAGTTAACTTTGAAGTTATTACAAGGTATTTTAGAAACAGCTATGTGTGAATAAGTGGTGAAAATATGCAGACTCAAAATGTAGTAGGAAGCCCTGTAGTAGTTAGCCCTGGGGGTCTCTTCAGGCTTTCAGCAGGCAGGTGGCATTTCACATATCATAACACAACGGAATAACCTGCACACAGCTCGAAAGTTCCATCCAGAGTTTGAAACTATGGCTTCTGTGGCTTTGCATGAAACACATTTTATGCTGTTTGTCATGGGAATATCCTGAAATGTTTGGAGTGATGGTGTACTCATTTAATATATAGACACTTACTTGATCAGCTGAAGTGTGAAATGCAAGAACCTCTGTTTCTTTAAAGACTGCATATGGCTGGTTATTTTTGTGGCATTTGTGAGGTGCTTGTTACTTATTTATGTTGGAAATTGAGGTAATTGCTAACAAGCTTTTAGTAATGAGTTGGAATGCACTGCAAAGATGATGGAGCATGTGGCTGAATGATTTGTTAAATGCTTATGTGTCACAGAGGAGGGAAGTATTTAGTGGCCCTGATGCCAATGGTGTTAATCATTCTGAATAGTTTTATAACAGCTTTTCAGATTTGATAAACTTCAGATGTGGAGTTCTGATGCTAGTCGTTTATACAGTGCTTAACTAAGTGTATGCTATGAAGCAAAGAGAATTCCAGTTTGCATATACGTGCATATTCTTTTCATACTTGCATGTAATTATGAAAACATGGCCCAGTGGTTTTCTGGATGCTAAGATAATTGTATTAGGTATGGAACAGAACAGCTGGTTAGTACTGTAGAAGAGCATAGTGGAGTGAAATGATACTGATCCTGGAGATAGAAAGTAGTCTTGAATTTTGCTCAGGAGAATTGATAGTTATACTGAAATATTCTTCCCTGCCAGATGCTGTCAGAGCTGAAAATTCTGAAATAATCAAAGGATAAATTTCCATTACTCAGGAATTTTAAGAATTCTCAGGATTTTTAAGAACTCAGGATTTTTAAAAATTAGCAAAACCCCAAACAGGCATGGTTTGTTAGTGTCTTTGTGATCAACACATCACCTTAAATAGGTGAGTCTGCATCACATATTTGGAAAACAAGGTATTTGTAGCGAGGTAACAAGAGTTTCAAGAAAAGTTGGGCAACTGGTATTATGTGATGTGATCCTGTAAAATGTAGACAGATGCTTGGTTTAAAGATGGTCTCATATTGATGCATAGTAAGAAAATACATCAGAAAATAGAAATAAACTAATTTAGATTTCTTAGTGCATGGATCCGGGCCACGATACCAGAATAAATATCTGAAATCTACTGGGATAGCTTGGGGATCAATTAAAACATCAAAGAAGATGTTTTAATCTTCCTTATGGGAAGACCATCATAAAGTTATCCAGCTTTTCCTTTCTGCCAACTTAGAGTCGCAATGACTCTCTCACTAGACATTTGCTTTAATCCCATTTTGTGGGGTGTGTCACTGACCACAGTTCTTCAGGTTATCCAGGTGATTTGTGTAAATGACACAGTAGCAACATCTCCCCAGTGTCCTTTCCAAGTGCCAGGGCAGTATTCCTTGCTGTAGTTTAAGAGTGATCTTTTCTGAAATGAGGTTCTTGGATCCGTATGGAATCCTACAGAGCCAGTTTAATAATCTCAAATGGAGTGAAAGGGTTGTCTTGTGTTTCTTGCAGGCTTTGCTCTTGTACAGCTCACAGGGTGATAGTATTGACTAGATTTCACTTTATGGTATACTGCAATCTTGCCCTTAGACAGAACTACTATTGCAAATCTTTCCTCCTTTTCCACAGTTTTTTTTTTTCTGAGTGAATTTTAAAAAGTGCTTGATATAAAATAACTATTTCCATGCCCTTAATTTCATACAAATACTTAGACTGAAAAAGTTCTGTTGTTGTGAAAGGAGAAAGATAAGAAGCTTCAGTTGATATTTGGCAACCCTTAGTATTGTTCTGTAACTGAACACAGAATATATCACTGTAAGGGCCACTGAAAAATTTATATTTGGCTTCTTTATTAAAAACAAGCCGGAAGGCTTGTTTTTAACTGGTGAATATATATGGCATATGCACAGTTCCTTAAGGGCTTTTAGTACTTGCCTTATTTAATCTTCTGTCTCTCTTGAATGGAGATTTGTTGTAGAATTTCTGATATAGATGTTCCTCAGAATAAAAGCTGGAAGAGCAATTACTATGGTAAGCTAGAACTGGCAGTTTGTAGGGCTGATTTTCACAGTCTACCAAAGTCAGAGTAGAGTCAAAGTCAAGGTAAAGTGATTCACTTAAACAATTTTCAGTTTTGTGAAGAAAGAGCTGTGAAGAAAAGTCTAAAATCGGATTAAGTCAGCACAGAAATAATGCAGTAGCTTACTATGGGACTGGAGCAGCTAAGTCATAGGAGGATGGTGAAAAGTCAGCGCCAGAATAATGAGAAACGAGCCCTCTGTGAAAGAAACCGTGTGGGATGCAAGCACTTTGTCAGCAGAGATTGCTTAGTGAGTCCTGCTGCTGGCTCCCTTCCACTGCCTCCGTTGTGCTAATGCAGCTCTCCATTGAGCCGATCTAGCTTTAGAAAACAAAAATAGGAATAGCCCCTCAGAGTAGGGGATTTGGTAAAGCTGAGTAAGTTTGTGCAGTCTGGTTCACAGCTTGGCTGCCAGAGGCTGCCGCCATCATTGGAGCAAGTCCACTGGCCCCAGCTTCCTGTCTGGATTGGATGATTACAGGCAGTGGTGCAGGTGCTCCCTGTGAACCTGTGCCCATGAGAGAGACCATCAGGCCTAGAAAGGCATTGTCAAGGTGACAGTTGGTCCAGCTCACCTGGCCAGATACCTCTACATGAGTGGTGCTGCCGGGGCTCAGTATGTAAGAAGTTCTGGACTTGAAGGAAATCTGTTTGTCATTTTTTTAAGGACATTGCTAAATATTAGTTGCTCTGTGATTTTGTTTGGTTTTTACCTATTTAATTCAAGGCAAGTGTTTAAATTCTTTCCTGCACCATTTGAACTGACAGTCATTTTTGTAGTGCCAGCACCTGTTCTTTGAAGTTATTGGTATAATTTCTCATGATTTGTGACTATATATGCTGATTATAGTAGGTTGTTAATTGAAATTGGCATATGTAAACAATGCAGGAAATTTTGATGGTCTTACCTCTTTCTAACCTGCATATTGACTAATGCACCAATAAATGTGAAAATTTAGCTTTTCGTATTTGTGCCTTAATAAATTGAACTATTTCAATTCTTTTTATTTTTTTTCCCCTGCCTGCTTCTGTCTTTTCTGGCACTTGAGAAGAGATTCATATCTGCATCAGAGCATTTTCTAGAGGTCTTGGTTTTGGAGATGACGGAGATATGAGTTAAAATGTTTTTTGTGCAGAGGAGAAAAAACTTTGTTAATTGTATTTTTGTTTATGTTTGTTTACTACCTTTTCAGACATCCAAAGGTGTCTGCTAAATTATCACAGAGTCTAGCATTCTGTATGTTTTTGGCCATTGGCACTAGGCAAATTGTATTCGTGAGTAAGAAAAATTAGAAACAACAAGCCTGCTTGAAGTTTGTCTTCAGAATTTTTCTGATGAAATAGTATTTTAGAAATTTTATCCTGTACAGTTTTAACTGTTAACTGTTTTAAGAGACAACTAGTGAATAAATATGGCTTCAAACTCTATAACCAAACATTAAGATGTTGTTAAATTTCTGGGAAATGGGATCCCTTTAGAGGCCTCATCTTGCTCTTCCTCTCAAATCCCAAAGAACAGTGTCTCATGACATATTATCTAAGATAGGATATTACTTGCTTTAGCTCATAATCAAGACAGCAGTGGAAGGGTGCACTGGAATCAACCCCCTCACCTCTCCCTCAGCCTAAGAGATACATATGTGGTGCCGTCTCTTGCCCTGTTTCTAGGTATTTGACTGTGCTGCAGCTGCAGTCTCCAGCCCAGTGGGAGAGGGACAAGTGCAATCTGATTTTAACTCCTGCACCTTCACCTGAAGGAGCTGAAGGCACATAGTGTGTCCCTACTCTAGGATACAGGACTGGCAAGTTGGGAATGGGGTTGTGTACCAAGGCAAGTGATCACTGGTATCGTTACTTTGTTGTCGGTAGTATTTACATTCTTTATTTGAAAACTGATATGACCAGCAGCATGTAGTAAGTATGTACATGCTGACACCAAATATGTGTGTGCATGATTTTAAATAATGTGTTCAGTTTGGAATGGCTTAACTAAGTGTGAAGAGCCCAACAATATTTATCAGATTCATAAAGTAAAAAATGTGGTGTGATTAGTATTTTATTAGGTCTCTAGATGATGCTAAATACAGAATTATCTGTGTACAAGTGGGCAAGGTGATAAAAGCATCTTATTTCTTCAAAAAGGCRTTCAAATATCTTAAATGACCTATACTGTGCTTCTGAAGTTAGGCCCTCAGTGGAAAATGCATGATTTATGTTTGCTGCAAGGGTACTTAGAGCTATTGAAATTCCAGAGACCTAGATCAGTCAGTCAGTTCTAATATGCAACCAGCTGCTGTTTCAGTCATAGGGAAATAGTCTGTTTCTGGGAGGTAAACCCCAAAAAAGCCTATTTTTTTCACTTAAAGTGAATGCGATGTAAGACCAACCTGCAAGTTTATTAAACTTGGACTACTAACTGCTTTCACATTGGAGCAAAAGTAGGGTGCTATACCGAAAACATTGACCTTAAGCATTCATATGCTTAAAGGAGACCACCGAATCCTGGAAGGTTAATGAAAAAGCAGTGACTACATCCTAAAGAGTAAATGCTCAAAGTATATGCCACTTCTTAATCTACATCTGATCTGATACTGCTTATGAGAAGAACCAATATTTGATTCTCAAATAACCCAGTGATCAGTCTAAACTCACTGCTCAACCATAGGCTTTGTAAATCAGATTCTATAGATAAATATTTAATTTGCTTGTAGTAAAGGATTAGGTAAATCCCAATCAGAGAAGGTAAGCTCTAAGTGAAGAATCACTGTTTTTCATGCAAATGTCCCAGGCATTTAGTTTGTTTATTTACAGAATAAAACATATCAAGAATTTTTATGTTTATCTATAATGGGGTGAGGAGAGGATTGAAGACAATGATATGTTGTCTTAAATTATTGAAATTCTTCTTTTATTTCACACCGTTCTCCTATCAAATGAAATGGGGAATCTGACATTTTCCTGAGCACTAGTGCTTACAAAACTGAGAGTTCTCAATGCTAATTCAAACTTCTGCTTATTCATTCTGCCCGCCTTTGGAGGCTTCCCAGAATGCAGGAAAGAAGAGATTTGGAATATTGGATATTAGGACTAACTAATATGCAGGGAAGTAGTATAGTTTAATAAAAGATAATGTGAAGATCATAGAATCATAGAATACTTAAGGTTGGAAGGGACCTCTAGAGGTCATCTGGTCCAACCTCCCTGCACACGCAGGGTCCCCTAGAGCATGTGGCACAGGGTGGTGTCCAAGAGGATGTTGAAGATCGCCAGAGAAGGAGACTCCACCACCACTCTGGGCAACCTGTTCCAGTGCTCTGTCACTCTCACTTTTAAGAAATTCTTTCGCAATTTCCTGTGGAATTATTGGTGCTTCAGTTTTTGGCCTTGTACTCTAGTTCTATCACTTGCCACCACTGAGAGGAGGCCGGCCTCATCCTCCTCATTCCCTCCCTTGAGGTACTTATACGCACTGGTGAGGTCTCCTCTCAGCCTTTTCTTCTCCAGGCTGAACAGGCCCAGCTCTCTCAGCCTTTGCTCATAGGGCAGATGTTCCAGGCCCTTGATCATCTTTGTAGATGATCCAGCGCAGGCTGGACTCTCTCTAGCAGCTCCACACATTTTACCTACTTTTGTCCAGATTGCTTGGGGTATGTTTTAATGATGACTTAGAACTGGCTGGGCAGAGGAGAGGATATCAAAAAACTGATTTTAAGTTTCACTACCTTGAACAAAATAGTTTCTTCTGCAAATATGTAGTTATATTTCTTAGAACATAAGTTAACCTTTTAAGACTATAGGGTCAAAAACAGTAGCTGTCAATATTACATGAATTCTTCTTTAAAATCTTAAGCATCGGTGCCTGTTCTTACATTGTGGCAGAAAAGGACTTCTGTAATTAGTAGGCATTAAATATAAAAAAAGGGAAAGGGGTGATTTTTTTGATAGCGATTGAGACCACAGTATGCATATGATTTTTTTTTAAAGCGTTTTGTTGGAAAAAATATTTTCAATAGAGCATGTTTGAAGGTCACTGCTTAAAAAGCCTTTTACAGTAAAAAATAGTGGTCATTAAAATGCTTTTGATTTTGTTTTTCTACTAGATTGAATAAATGGAATCTGAGAATAGGAAAATTTGAATGTAAAATTTGACCAGGATTTAGATGGGGGGAGATGTTCTTTAGTTTCATTTCTTGTTATTTTAATAAAATGATTAACTTTAAAAAAATATTGAGGAAATGGCAGTTATGTCCTTTTATTGTGTTTAATTTAGAAATAATATAGTTGGATGGTGATGTAAAGAATGGATGGTGTTTCAATAGTTTCTATAATTATGAAATGCTGTGAATCAGTCAACAATCTTCTCTGCCTGCCTTTAATATGATAAAATTGGCAGTGTAGCAGGACTTTGTTTTTCTTCCTTTAAACAGGAAAGCTAGCTATGCTTTTCTTGTGCCATAGTTTCCTCCTGGACTTTCTCAATCAAAAAACTTTTATTAGCCGTTTGGTTTTGTTTTGTTTGAGTGCTCTTGAAGAGTCTCTCGGTGTCTTCTCAATCATTGATTGAGCCAAAATTTCCCAGTAAACAAACCAGCAACAGAATGTCTTTTTCGTTATTGTGTGGTCTCCAATCTGCGTTGTGTTCTGAACATGCAGCTGACATCAAGCAATCCACAGTTCTGAGCTGGAATGAGGCTTGCATGTCTTTAACGATTCTGCATTTTTGTGCAGTTTTTTTTTGAACAAAAGTTACAAGTCTTTACACTGTTGTACTGTACTGTTATACTTTATACTGTTGTTTAATGTTATAAGTAATGGGAAGGCAAATATTAAAAGCCAGTGAGTTGAAAGTTAGGCTTCTGAAATAGAAATCTGTAGTAATTCAAGTGTAGTTTTGTTTAAACATAATTTTTTATTTTTATCAACTCGTTAAAGAGTTTAGCTAAGTACACAGAACCGATTTTAGAACTTATGTTCTCTGTTTCCGTTACCACATATCTATGTAACATACTGTAGCCTAAACAAAAAGCAAACCAAAAAATTAAATTTAGATGCTTTTGTTCAATGCTGTTACATGCCTTGAAAACCTGAAAGCTACAGCAAACAAGTATTAATGGAAATGGAAGTTGTTTAGTTGGCAGAAGCGGTGGATGAGATGCATTAAGAGAAATTAGATGAAACCATATAGTTCAGTGATTACAGAGTGCAGGCCCAAATTCAGCACATGCATTATTAGTTGCTCTTTCCATTTAATGCTGAGTGAAAGGAGAATATCTTCAGCAAGAAGATATAGGATGAGTTGAATAGCCTTTAAATGCTTACAGGGAAGGAGATGCTGACCACTGTGGGCCTCAATAAATGAGTGTTAGTATAATTTGCAGGATATCTCATGTACTATGAGCCAAGATTATGCATGAGGACACTTGATTCAGAATAGGCAAGTGCTCCATGAGCCTGCTCTGCTCTTCGTCAGTGAAACCCTTACAGTTTGAATAGAGAAAAGACCCAGAATGGGAAATGAAGAACCTGAATAAAAGTAGGACTGGTGTTTCAGGGCAGTCCCACCTAGATACCTTCCACTGAGACATGAATTTGCATGTAAAGCTGTTTCCATCCACTCCCTCTTCCCTTTTCCTTACATAAGGTTGTCACTTGTATTCTCTCCCTCCACATCACCATTAGATGTACAGTAGCCCTAGGAGGTGACTGTATGTGTTAATGGCAATGAGCAATTAAAGTGGATGTAACAGCATCAAAATAAGGTGCAGATAAATCATATAGGATGCTTGACAGAAAATGCTACTTGTGAGGGCTGTAGGGTTATGGGATTTTTATTTTTTTCCAGCAAAAGTTATACAATGTGGATATCTTCTGCTGAAAACTAGAAAAGAAATTGCTAGAATTCTATCCACTGTAACAGAAGACTTCCCGACTTTGCAGTGCTTGGCAGGAGAAGGAAAAAAGCCGCATTTTATTGAAGGTGTTCAGAACTGTTGTTTAGATAATGAAAAATAGCAAGAGATGAATCTTTAATATTGCTTCTGGCCAAGTGTTACAAAGAGATTTTTGCCAATCTCTTGTCCCTTAGTTAGATATCTAAAAGGAAGTCCTGCGTATTTCCAAGCTCTAGGCTGTAATATGAGTACTGATTATTCATGAGCAGGTCGAGGGAGGGGGATCCTGCCCCTCTGCTCAGCCCTAGTGAGGCCGCACCTGGAGTATTGGGTGCAGTTCTGGGCTCCCCAGTATAGCAGGGGCACGGAGCTGCTAGAGAGGGTTCAACACAGAGCGACAAAGATGAGTAAGGCACTGTGGCATCTCGGCATCTGTTGTATGGGGAAAGACTAAGCAAGCTGGGTCTGCTTAGCCTGGAGAGGAGATCTTATCAAATGTATAAATATGAGGGGGAGTGAATGTAGGGAGGAGGGGGCCAAATTCTTCTTGGTGGTGGCCAGTGATAGAACAAGGAGTAATGGGTACAAGTTGAAACACGGGAAGTTCCATGTCCATGTGAGGAAGAACTTCTTCCCTATGAGGATGACAGAGCCCCGGCACAGGCCACCCAGAGAGGTTGTGGAGTCTCCTTCTCTGGAGATCTTCCAAACCCGCCTGGATGCCACCCTGTGCCACGTGCTCTAGAGATCTCTGCTGGAGCAGGGGGKTTGGACTAGGTGATCTCTAGAGATCCCTTCCAACCTCAGCCATTCTGTGGTTCTGCGATTCTAAAACTACCTCCCTTCTTTGCAGTCAAATTGCCTCATTTAGAAGTTAGGTGGAGGTTGCAATGTTATCATGTATCAATGCAGGTGATGGTTAATCATTTGAGTAGTATGGTAAGTATGCAGGGTGGAAATTTCTTGATCACAGAAAGCTACTTCTCTTCTTTCTATTTTCTAGAATGTGAAGTTGTTCAGAGGACCAAGAAGAACATAATGAAGAAAAGATTAAGTACAGGTGTCAGGATTTAAATGCATGTTGTTTGAGAAATAGAGTCCTATTAGAGGACTTATCAACTACTTGCACACTAGACTGCAGTGGTCCTAAGTGTGGGTCTATATAATAAAAGGATTTAAGATTTATACATAGAATTTTGATTGAGTCATTTGTAAATGCTTATGCTACTGCACTAAACTTGAACATATACGTATGTACATTTACAGTTAACCTTTAACATTAACCTGCTACTTTTAGAAAAACAGTCATGGAGGGAGGAGAGGCGAGAGCATGAGTTGGTTACACAGGTCGGATGGGTTTGAGTCTGATTTCCCAGGCCTTTATGTGTTACAACCTAGAGGCTGTTGGCTCCAGTGAATGAAATCCACAGTGTAGTATTCATAGAGAAAAAGAGGAAGTGTGTTGCTGTGCTTCGGTATTTACAGTGAAGGCCTGCCTCTGCTAAACCTGTGTTTTATGCTCCATGCCTTTTAAAGAGCCACTCACTTTTTTGTTTAAATTTGTAGGTCTGGATAAATTCAGGTGACTCTGGTATTCTAAAAGATTGGAGGTGTGTATATAAATTAGCCTGTAAAATGGGTAAATAAGGGTAAATAACATGTTTCCCATACCTTACCTAGTTTCTGGTGTGTTATATCAGAAGAGAGTCACATCCTTTTGTGCAGGCCTTGCTTTTAATGAACATGTCTTCAAGAGTGGCCTGTTTTTTTCAGAACTTCATCCTTGCAGTAAGATGGGGCATTTTGAACAGGCCTGTTGAGGTCAGAGTGACCAATGCCCACTTCTTGGGCTGAGTTAACCAGGGAACGTACAAGAACTTGATTGCCTCTTGGAGAGCGTGTAGGATGTAGGAGTGACTCTGGATTTAGGAGCCAAAATGTTGCTCATGTAACACATGTAGGCAAATAGATTGATTGATTCTTCCCATGTTTTGAGATTTGTATCTAGATAGGAATCAAGTCCCAAATGGGTTATTTAATAGTTTGTAAAACATGACAAATTATTATATTTATCTAGTCAATTCTATTTCAATCTAATCAAACCTAACCTAATCAATTCCTCTCAGTGCAAATAAATTCAGAGCTTTTTATTTCTATCTGCGTAGTGTATCTTTTAAAAATAATTAGATACAAGTCAGTCCATATGTGAAAGAATTATTTGGAGTAAAAAACTGTAGTGCATTCCATTCACTTTTAAGTTTTTGTGGTCTATGATCCTCAATTTGAAAAATAAAAGATTTGTGTGTACTGAGTTTGACTTTCTGGAGTCAAACAATGCTTTGTTATACTATCTGTTATAGTTGTTTGTGAACATTACCTGTGTTTGGAGAACAAGCTAAAATTAAGTATTTGTTTCAGCTAGTTATATTGGCATCTTTGAGGGCAAATTTCTCTATTACAATGCTGATTTATTAGCCTGTGTTGGATTCTGCTGTAAGAGGTGTTTCAATGTGAGAGGTGTTTCAGTGTGGTTGCTTTACTGTTTCGTTTGTCCTCTGGCAGTGCCAACCAACCACATGATAACTAGTGAAAAATTAAGAATTGTCAGAGCTTGCTTAAAAAAAAAGAATGACTTAATGGTTGATTTATTAGAAATATTAACAGGGTGGCTAAGAAGATTGTCAAACTGCTCCCTTGTATTTCTGTCACCAACCCACCTCCTTCTCCCAATTAATTGCAGAGATCATTTCTTCACATTTTTAAGGAGCAACACTTGAACGGAGTTGCAAGAATACAGCAGTTGCTCGTTTTCACTTCTGTCATTTGATGTGGGCTGTACGGAACGGACAGATCTGTGACAAGATATTAAATGATGCTTATATGAAAATGACCCCAAGTTGTGTGAGAGAAGAAGCCTCTGATGCCTAATTTGTGTTTTATTTTCTGCAAAGGTTCTATTGATTTGTACCATAGGTTTGTGAAAATAGGCAGTGTAACCAAACCACAACTAATGAAGGACATATTTGACCTCCTGCAGGGTCTGCCAGCCAGGCTCTGTTGCAGACTTTCCCGATGTGGGAAGAGCAATAGAAATGAGAGGTGGCTGGAATTACACATTTTATGGGAGATTTAGAGCAATATATATATGTCTGATGTGATGAGATACAAGACAACATGTGTGTAATGAACAGTTTATTTTAATTTGGCTAATGATCACAGAAGTCATATGGGCTATGTTAGATAAAAGACTGTTCATGCTCTACTTGAATATTGCAGTTTTAAGTAATTGAATTATAAATGTTTGAAAGATGTTTACTTTTAAACACAGAAGTTGTCATTTGTGCTGCTGTAAATTCACATAGGAATGAAACAGTAGTGCTTTAGACTCTGGCAGTTATTTTATTTTACACATTAAAAAAGAAAATATTAAACCAAACAAAAATATATCAGGCCAAAAAAAACCCTGACTTTTTGGGTATGGGGTTTTTTTTTTGTCTTTTTTGTTTTTCCTGAGGTCTTGTATACTTTTCTGTAATGCTGCATTTCCACTAATTTTTATTCTACTATTCATGCTTTATACTGTGTCCTAGTGTTGAGAAAAGAGGCAACGTATCTGTTTTTTCTCAACCCTTTTTGAGCACCCTTTCCTCTCTATAGGGACTGAGCCTTGCTTACATAACTTTTTTTTTTTTTTTTTTGTTCGCATAGGGAATATGGTACAGTAGGTATTGAGACTTTCCCTGTAGAACTCACATTAAAATGCAGATTTCTAGCAAATGTTTTCAAAATTGCTGTTCTTAGTTCGATCAGCTTTTCTGTAGGAGATGGTTTTGTGCCTGAAATTCTTAAGACTATAGCTTCTCCTAGGAGCTACAGTAAGTGCTTTCAATTTGCTTCTTCAGTTAAAACTTTGAGATCATACAATTTCTGCTTAGGGTGGTCCTGAGAGAGAAAAATCTTATTTCATTTGTTCCCCCTCTGCCCTCTCCCTGCTTTCCCTTCACCTTTCCTTTAGGTTTGTGTTGAAGAGGAAGCAAAACAGTGAGTTTCCTGGATGTTGGTCCTAGCTAAATGACAACTTCAGCAGTGATATGAATCACTAAACTAAACTAAATCACTAACTAAAATAATTTTAAAAACTCACAAAATTGGTACATACGCAATTGTGCCTTTCTTGACAGCCCCCATATTATAAGTACTAAATATGCAATTCAAAGTTGCATTTAGAAACTGCTGATCAATAACATTTTTGTATATAAAAATTCTTATATAAATATACATGTACTTATATAGGAATATAGGAATATATAGATATATGTGTGTGCATATACATGTAATATAAAAAATAGTGTAAAGATCGACCTAACAGCCAGGAACAGTTTTCGTTTCATTTTTCTGAAATTCAGAAAGCTGTGAGCTGGTAGTTGTAAGCTATGGTCTCCTTAGCTTTACGTTGTCTTTTTTTACATTTGAGTAACTTCAAGAGCAACAAAGCTACTATGGTAATTCCATAAYTAGTAAAGTTTAAAAGTGACTTAGAGGAACGTAGAAAAGCCACTGAACATCTGAAATACTGGGCTTCTAATTGTATTTGCACAAGCAACAGCCTTTGGAGATGAACTCTTCTATGAGCTTATAGAATATATTAATACTAGGCTAGAATCGTTCTTCATTACAATATTGGCAACTTTCCCAGATACTTTTCAATTTTTTCCCTTTTTTATTACTTTTTTTTTTCTTTTTTTTAATACCTGGTGTTTTATTGATAAAAGCATTAAGGTCCATTAATATGGGATGTTGTTACAGCAGTAAGAGCAATACATGATTTATTACCTTTTATGGACAAGCCTGAGGATATTTTCAAAGGTGAAGAATAAAACATTGATTCTTGGGATTTTGTTGTTTGGAGCATGTTTAGTTGTAAATTTCCTCTCGCAGACATAAGATAGCTAGGGCTAGCTGACTTGCACAGCATTGCTCTGGGACATTTCCGTTATAACGTTTCAAGAGTTTATTGCAAACGGCTGTATGTTACATGTCAGACCCACGTGCAGAAGAATATTTCATTCAGAAGGATTGCTTGTGTGGCATCTGTATTTAATTTTAATTTTTTTAATAGATTTTTATCTTTTATAAAATCTTCTTGTTGCTTATTAAAACCATATTAGGGTAAAGAGAAGATCAGTGATTGTCAGTATTAACTGGCATAGAGGAAGGTTTCAATTGTTATGTATTTCCATAACGTATAATCCCGGAGCACTTCAGATTCTTAGTAATAGTACATCAGTGAATCTCAGTATGTTACTGAAGATAATTTAGAGATTCCTTGCTTTAAAGGAATTGTATCAAGATGTTGGGGAGAGGGGAATTGTAAAGAGGTATTGTATCGGACAACAACTTTTCCTGTGTTTTTGTTTTTTATCATTTCATTTAGCAATGGGTCAAGAAGCTGGCAAACCTGCCTGGCCCAAACCAGCAGGAGGCTATCAGACCATTACAGGTAGAAGATATGGAAGAAGACATGCCTATGTCAGTTTTAGACCATCTTTGGCTGGCCAAGACAGGAATGGACTGCAACTCAGCGGAGAATGTGAAGGATTAGAACTGGGTGATGTTCAGAAAGAGAAGTCATTGTGTATGTGCTTGTTTTTGTTAATGTACTGCATAGTTGCAAACTGAGGTACCTGGAAGTGTGGCGGATGCAGAAAATGTTGCAGAAGGGAATAGCCACATAAGTTAATAAGTGCAAACTGCATTTCATATATATATATGTGTATATATATATATTTTTTTTTTTTTAAGAAACTCACCTGTTTGTGGCTCAATGCTCTGTGCTCTAAATGTCCTGCTTGAGCAGGGAGTTGGACTAGATGATCGCTAGAGGTCCCCTCCAATCTAAGTCATTCTCTGATTCCAGGAAGACGAATGTGAAATCAATTTAAAATAGTAAATATGTTAGACTGTTTAATATTACTTTGAGAAGTAGATTCCAGAAATAGTTATTAAGTCCTAACCAATTAGGTAATTATAATATTGTAGTAGTATTTTTATTTTTATTTTTTCTTCAGGTTTTTCTCCAAGGTCCTCTTGTCAAACTTTGTAGCTAGAGCAAGAATTACTTTAATCTTTTATAACCTCTTAATGATACTTTTCTTTTTTGCTTTTTATACCTGTTCTGTTGGATCATTTCCCTGTTTGGTCTTTTTTATTATTATTATTTATTTAGTGAACATTGAATTCTGAAATTGAATTTCAACTTTTTGGAGGACTTTAGCTTTCAAAGAATGATTTCATATGGAGACCATATGAAAAATGACCAATTGCATTATAAACAATCCAACCTTTTTTTCTTTTTTTTCCTTTCTTTTTCTTCTTTTTTTTTTATGATAATGTGGTATAAATTTAACTTTTTCATAAACCATTGTTTTTGGAGGCTATTACATCAGGTAGATCTTTTCCTGGTGGTTTTGTTTCGTCTGGTGGCTTGGTCATTTTTGTGATTTTCTGGGCTTCATATACGACTACATTTACATCTTAGTTAAAGGTGCTTACCCTTGTGTATATTTTCCTGTGATTTCTCTCTGATGCTACCACCTTTTTATGTCAGTGAAGCAGAACTGAGTTCTGTTCTTCTAAAATAACAGCATTAGACTGTTATTTTAAGAAGTCCTTAGAGTCATACAAGTTAAAGACTGTTATCTCCTTGTTCTAGAATATATATATTTTGTGTGTGTGTGTGTATATATATATATATATATATATATATATGTTTGTATGGAAAGTGTTGATTTTTCTTTTTGGTATTGGGTATATTAGCTGTAATAAGCTGTAATAATTTCCTTATATTGAAACAAATGTTTTTGATTGAATATTCCTCCGCTGCCTATCCCTTCCCCCAACTAGATAACTATTCTTTTTCTCCAAGTTGATTCTTTTCTGCTATGTGGGGTGGGTACTGACTAAAAATGCTCTCTATATACCCCTCCTTGCTGATCTGACCTCCTTTATACATGTGAGCAAGCACAGAACATCTCCAAGTTTTATAAGATAAAGCATTTGTAATGTTACAGAGCTGTTTCCTACAAGCCAGACACCTAGTTCTGAAAGGGACAGCTCATATTTCTTTATTTATGAAATTCAATGCTATCAATTTATCAACCTGGATATGCATTGGCTATTTAGATCAGTTAAAGGTTGAATTTGAAGGAAATATTTGGTTGGCAGTAGTTCTAAGTATCTGTGAGCATCTGTCAGAGTCTTGATGTACTTATTTTTCATGCAACCACTGTTTTCCAGGTGTACTTGAATATCTGTTTATATTCACTTAACAAACTGTTGTCTGTGTTGATATTTTTAAGAATGGAACATCTACTTTAGATGGTTCCCTACCTTTTGCTATTCTTAAAAATATGTCTTACGGAATGCCTTCATTTATCATGCATTGTTTTTCTTTGCCAGAACTGTTTTTCCTCTCCTATGATTAAAAGTTTCCAAATGTTTTAATGTCAGCCTGCAATCTATAAGAGGTTGCATCAAGTTTTGCAAGTCATTGTGTTTTTGGAAATTTTTGGAAATTGTTTGAATGTGTGTTGCTTAATAATTTACAGGGCACTGTAAATTAATGCACTTAGCATTAATTTTATGCAATGTATTCATTTTTAACTTTAATTCTTGTTGCTGGATTTGATATTTATTGTCCCCTTATACAGGAAGTTCAAATGTAAAATAAGCAAACTGAATTTGCAGTGATAATAACTGCTGACTATAAATTCTGCATTCAACTCTATTATTTTTTCCTTATAAGGAGTTGTGTTTATAGCAGCATATACAAAATATAGCACTATTAGTGTATAATTTAGAGTATCAATAAACAGCTTTATGTGACTGTGGCCTGAGGAACAATTCAGCCAGTTAATGAATATGTAGTCTGATTTTTATGTTATGGAGAGAAATATTTCAGCTTTTTAAATAATTTAGTATATTTTTTCAAGTTTCTTGTTCTTGTCTTAGAATTCCTTTTCTTGCTGCTATTGAATGTGGTGGTCTTAATTCCTTTTCTTGCTGCTATTGAATGTGGTGGTCTTTAGTATTTTTTGCTACTGCTATTGTAGGCTGAGCTAGGTCATTTAATCTGTCTGAAAAGACTTGGTTTGTAAAAATGAAAACATGATACATAGGAAAGAATCTTTGTATCTCTGCCAAATGTGTGTGTCTATCTATTTGTACTATAGTCTCAATAAACTACTCTTTTTTTTTATGAGTAGATGTTGTAAATGAAAACATTGCTATTGTGTTTGATCATTCCAATGTATTTTCTTATGACTTTTCATAAAGGTTCCAGTCCATTGGTTCAAGTTTGTTCTGGTTTATCGGATGAGCATTTGTTAGAAAATATTGGAGCTGAAGCACCTGTTTGCAAAACTCTGTCGAGCCAAACTTTTGAGACGAACAGTTCTCCATTTTCTCTAGTTTCTTACAGTTTGGAAGGCAACCAGATTTCAGGGAGCATGATGAATCCTCATAAGATTTCTGAGGACCTTGCAGAATATGCTTCTGGAGAGCGTAATGGTTTGAATGGCCAGAATGGAATCGCGTTTGTAAACATTGACTCTTATGAGCCAGATAGCAGTGATGGAGAGGATGATGATGGCCTAGACCATCTTTCCTTGGCCAAAGAAGAAGCAGGTGCATTTCAAGAAACATTAGATACCATGCTTTCTGAGTTAGAAAAAGACGTGGAGTCTTTTTCTCAATTACAGTCTCGGTTATCCAGTCTTAATCACAGTGTTTCTAGGGAATGTGAAGAAGTGGGACCAGTGCCTTTAAGGAGATACTCTAACAGACATTCAGACTTGGGTCATCAAAACAACTGGACATTTAAAAAATCTTCTGAAGATCAACCTGTGGTGAAAAATAACCTTTGTGTTGCCAATCGTGACACACAACAGACAAAAGACATAGTGGATGTTGGAATCAGGATGCCAATTTGTAGTGAATCAAATGCCAGTGCTGGAAAGACTGACCAAGGGAATTTACCTGAACTTGTGGTGAGACCCAAAATTAGAAAACAGAATTCTACAAACCAGCTGGATAGAAAGAAACTGCTCCCTGATGATGATGAAGAGAAGAGCAGTTCTAGGAGGCAAAGTGAAATAGCTGAAGTCCAGCATGGCCATGCAGAGTGCACCACGAGGAACAGCAAAGGAAAAATGAGTTCCAGTATGTGCTTTGGCCCAAGAGACTGTGAAGGTATGCCAAAGAATACAAAAGTAGACCTAAAGAAAAATGCAACTGTTCAGGAAAGAAAAACTGCGTTAGACGATAGTACTTTCTGGGATGAGTTTGAAGATTGCGGCAGACACTTCTCAATGTCCCACAAAGATGAAGACAGGTAAGATTTGACTTTCAGTCTGTATTTTGTACTACATGTTCTCTGTGTTACRTGTTCTATGCGTAAAATAGTACACTAATCTGAATAATTTGCTGGTAAACAATATCATAGAATCATAAGAGACTTAAGGTTGGAAGGGACCTCTAGAGGTCATCTAGTCCAACCACCCTGCACACACAAGGTTTCCTAGACATGTGGCACAGGATTGTGTCCAAGAGGGTTTTGAAGATCTCCAAAGAAGGAGACTCCACAGCCTCTCTGGGCAGCCTGTTCCAGTGCTCTGTCACCTTCACTGTCAAGAAGTTCTTTCTCAAGTTCCTGTGGAACTTTTGGTGCTTCAATTTTTGGCCATTTCCTCTAGTTCTATTGCTGGCCGCCACTGAGAAGTGGCCAGCCCCCTCCTCCTCACTCCCAGTCTTGAGATATTTATATACATTAATCAGGTCCCCTCTCAGCCTTCTCTTCTCCAGGCTGAAGAGGCCCAGCTCTCTCAGCAACATAGGGCACATGTTGCAAGCCCTTAATCATCTTTGTAAGCCTACATTGAACTCTGTCTAGCAGCTCCACATCCCTCCTGCACTGGGGAGCCCAGAACTGCACACAGGACTCAAGGTGCAGCCTCACCAGGGCTGAGTAGAGGGGCAGAATCACCTCCCAACCTGCTGGAGACGCTCTGCTTAATGCACCCCAGGATCCCATTGGCCTTCTTGGTCATGAGGGCACCCTACTGCCTCAACTTGTCATCCATCATGACACCCAGGTCCCTCTTTGTAGAGCTGCTCTCCAGATCGATCCCCTGTAGGTCCCCCTACTATGTCCCTACTATGGGACATAGTAGGAATTTAAGCAGTTTCAGAATATATGATCATGTAGCAAGATGCCCACTTTTCCTTTCATTTCTTCTCCTTCATTCCTTTTGAAGTCAATCAAAGGAAATTGTGCTTTACGTTCTCTTGATCCACTATTGTGATTTTGATGTCTGTCTTTTCTGTACAAAACTATTAAAATTTTAATTGCAGGAATTGGATAGGGAAGGATTGAGTTGTTACTGGAATGCTGATTGTTAATACCTGATTATAGATATAATTTTGCTATCTTGTAGTATTACTGTATAGTGTCATGAGCATTGCTTGCTTTTCACAGTGGAATTTGTTTTTGTATGATATAATATCCTGGTAGTTTACATACAGCTTCTGATTGTCCAGAAAATTCATTATAGATAAATATTTTACGAAAAGAGTGAAAAATTAAAGTATACTTATATGAAAATACTTATGTCTAATTACACTGCCTTAGACACTTCAGTGAGCGTTAAATAAATGCAGGAGTTCTTAGAAATGTTTCCTGAAGCTAAACAAAAATGTAGGTGTAATTCCTGAGGCAGGGGGAAAAAGTAATCGTTTTCAGACCACATTTGTAGAATAGTGTGTTTTTTTGTTTTGTTTAGGGCCAGAGCACACTAATACTCTCTAGATATTAAATTTGTTCATTTTTACTGAGGATTCAGAAGAGAGAAAACTAGCTCAGCCTGATTATTTTTTGTCAAAATACAGACTCCCCAAAACAATTGCTCTTTTCAGAATTTATTTGCCATCAGATCTCAGTATTTTGCATGCCAGCCTGTGAGTATCCTTGTTTTCAGACTTTATGAAAGAAAATGTTCTTCTTCATTATCTCTGAAGAAAAATTTGATTGGATTACCTATAATCCTGGTTTTAGTGCTATTAACATCCTGCTATTTTTTTCAAATAGCATATGTTTCAAAGATTCCAAACTCTGAATGGAGTTTCAGATCTGCAGGCTGTGGATCCCAGGGCAGCATTCAGGCTTGTTCTGTTTTGGGCTCTCTATCTGAAAGATAAACTGATTTGTGTGAACCTCATGTTGATGAACACATTATGATTCATATAATGCTGAGCAAGTGCCTGGCAGTGTGTGTTAGGGTTATAAAACTGAGCTGTTAGAGAGGAAAATATTTTTTTTGTTATTTTTCCGTCAATTTGTGGCACGTGCAGTAGTTTATGTGATTGCTTTAATTTGAATTTCTGAAATTTTTCTTCACTTTTCCTTTTGCTATATTTTATTGTGTTCCACCTAGATTCTTCAAAACTCACCTTACAGATGACTGCCTTTTTTCTTCTTTTGACTGTTGCGCTTTATCGTTAAGCTTGTTTATTAGATCCTGGTTTTGTGAGGTTCACAGCCCAAAAATTAATCGGCATAAAATCTTGTCATTAAAATATTGCAGAGTGCCATTTAGGAGATAACAGTATCCTCAAGGCCTTGTAAAACGGGTTAATTAACTTTTTATTCTTATTAAAGATGTGGATATACTCTACAAAAATCCCTTTCTTCTTCATAGTACTTGCTTTAAAAAAGTTTTTACTGTTGTGTTACTTATTTTTCTACTCCACTTTGTGCTCTACTAGCGGTTTAAAAGGCAATGAAGAAAACATATTATAGTTTGCAACCAGAGCATTGGCTCCCATGTTGCAAAAAAAAACAAACAAAAAAGTTGTCACATGATTTTAGAAGAGAAATAGAGCTTAAGTATATGAAAGTCACTATGTTCTAAATAAAAGAAATAAGTTAAACAAGAAACAGGAAGTATTTAGATGTTTGTCACCTGCAGATTTGGCTTTAAAAATGTAGTATATGTCCTAACTTTTCAGAAGATATATCCATATTAATTGTGAATGTTTACTCTGTAAAAAGGACTGATATCCATTTTTATGCTCACAAAAAGTAAGGTTGTATGTTTAGTCCTTGCACGTTTAAAAAATACTCTGCATGAAGAACATAGCCAATGTAGGTGTCATATGTTACATCTTGTTTCCAACCCAGAGAAACAAATCACTGTATTGATTGCTGCAGCTTGGGCCTTCACCACATGTTTTCTGCTCTGAGGAGAGACTCAGCTCTTATGATGCTGGCATAGAATAAGAAGTGCCCTGAGAAGTCTTGTGTGGTTATTAGACCCGCATTTGCTGACATGGGCAGCTGAGGATGCTCCCTGCCATGGGAGTTGAGATATTTCTGTATAATCTTTGTCCTTAATTGTCTTTATTATAATACACTTGAAGTATAATGAAGTAAAGAAAGTGAATACACTTTGTTACAATACACATACTCCTTTTTTTAAAAATGCTGGTAAATTATTAAACAGCAAGTTCTGTTGACATGTGATTATAATATTAGGCAGGTGGAGAGATTTTTCTTTAAAGTGAGTTTGAAGAAAAGGAGATGAGAATATTGATACACGCTGACTTAGCGACATTAGCAGATGAAAAGTTAAGAGCTACAAGTATCCTGGATTGCTGTGTTGTTAATAGGATGTGCTCTGTCAAGAATGCTTTCTGTTCACTTATTGCTACATTTTCCTGTACCTTCTCAAAAGACATAGATGGTTGACTATGCTTTGGTTTTAGTAGATGTCTTCTGTTACTGTTAGTACTGAATGAGCTTTTCAAGTGTATTATAAAAGACAGCAGTGGGTAAGTTCATCCTTCGTCCAGAGATTCTGCTGCTGTTGCTATTGTAAAGCTGATTGATCATGATTTGTTACTTACTACACTTTTCCACATGGTCATGGAACTGAAAGAGCAAGTTCTGTCAGAACCGTCCTCTTGCTATTCATCTTTTTGAGGCAGAGAACTAACTATTGTTTCAGTATTTTTTCACTTATGTTTTTTATGATGTTACCAAAAAAACCCAAGTATATGGGTTGGAAATTACCATGATTCTTGCTTTCAGTGTTTTTTTTGTCCAAGAGAGTGGATCAATATTTGCCATGTTTGTCAAATGTTTCGTGGGATCACTGCTGCTGTTTTCTTTTTGCAGGGTGCTGGGAGAAAGAGTTGCATATAGTAGGTTTTGACCTTGTACTCCTGAGATGTTCCAGGTACTCTGCAAATACGTAGGGAGGATGGTAAAACCTTTTTGCTGAGTAGGATCATTGTGATTCTTTTTTTTTTTAAGAATGAACTTTAACTTAACTTTATTAGGTAGTTACTCTGTTAAGAAATGTGAATATGAATAAGTGAATTTTGAAAGGAAAGTGGGAAATCACATGTATTTTCTTGTGTTTTTGTTTTTCTCTCTCCCTTGAAGTGGTTTTTAAATTCACACTGCCTTGCCTTGTCTGAATTGCAGCTCTGAATGCAGTGATGGAGAGTGGTCCGCGTCTCTGCCTGCGTATTTTGCTGCCACGGATAAAGACCAGTCCTCAAGTGATGAGAGCTGGGAGACTCTCCCAGGCAGGGAGGAGCAAGAACCAGAAGTGCAGAGCAGCAGCAGTGGCTTGGAAGAGGAGAACACAGACTTCTGTTTCCAAGGAGGGTATGATTTTGTTTCATTAAATTATTTCTTATAAAGTAGTAACATCAGGCTAGCATGGTGTCAACACAACACTATAGAGAATAATACTGATTCTAAAAATAATTATTATATCAGCAGTAATCATTTTCCTAAGTCAGAACAATCATGCTAGTTTAAACATTGCTGTGTTTACAGTAGGGGGAAAATGTTGTGTCATGCAAACAATGCTGACTATATTATCAAAGAAGTAAAACTGGTGGGAGAGTGTTGGCATTCTGATAGTAAGAAGAGCAGCAGGTTAGTAGGCCAGATGTACTTTTAAATGCAAGATTTGAATTGTTTACATACAGGCTAACTGTGAAGACTTGTCTTTTTTTTAACATGGCAAGTGTACACTACTCATTTTTCGCTACCTCTTTGTACTCTGTGCATAACTGTTATTCTTCTCTTTACATCATTGTCCTTATATTCCACTGAATCAAATGGCTGCTGTTTTTTGTTTAGCCATTTCAGTGATTAGAGTAAACTTGAAGGAATTACTTGCTGAAAACTTTTTCCCCAGTTTTTCATAGTATTTTTTCCCAATTATCCATTTTTATAGTTTTTTGAGAAAGCCTCTGTTCTTGTTCAAGCCAAGATATGTATACAGAAATAGCTAAGGATAAGTTAAAGTGTTTTTCTTTTGTTTATTTGTTTATTTTGCTTTGTTTTGTTTTTTTTCCTTAGCATCTATCATTGAACTTGTGTTCTTAGCTGTAGACTTTATTTAGTAGTAAGTAAAGCCTATATATTTTTCCTTCTTTCAGCACTAAGAAAGACAGTAGCAAGCACTATGCACTCCAAAGCTGTGTCCGTAACTTACTTATTCTTAACTTACTCATATCACTGTCTCCTTGAGTTTTAAAGATTAGCAGAGCTTTATGAAAACTTTATACAGGCTCATCTGCTTCAGAATGACAGCAGATGCTCTTAAGCCTTGGTTTGAATAGGCCACAAATGTTGCTGTTTTTGTCATCGTTTCTGCTTGTTTGCTCTCCACTRTGGAAAATGGATGTGTCAGTCCTGCAGTTTGAAACATTCAAGTGATCTGTTCTGTTTTTCACTCCTTTTCAGGAGCGAAAAAAAAATCCTTATTTCTGATGTACGTAGCTTTTTTACTTATCATATCTCTTTGCACTGAAACCAGGCTTCCATTTGGAAGAAGAGCCTTTCTTTTCAGTTTCAGACACCTATATGTGCCTAATATAATATTAGATAATCCGAGTTGCTAGCCCTGAAGACTTGTGAAGGGAAATACAAAGAAGGCTGTTTACTGTACTGCTCTTGAGCATTAGATAAACACTCTTGATAAACAATCATGAATGTTACAAGATTCTGGGTCTGTATAGGTTAGCTCATGCAACTAGAAATTTCTTGGTTTTTTAACAGCAAATTCTTAGTTAAGAATTTAGAGCTTTGCAGTCTGAGAAACATAAGGCTGCTGCCTTTTTGCAATACATATATAACTTCTGCTGTTTGCATGTATCTGTAAATTATTCCAAATTTTTAGTTTTAGCCTTTCAATTATTTCTTTATTTAAAGAGAACAGACATCTTTGGAGGAAGGAGAGATTCCTTGGTTACAGTACCATGAAGAAATAGAAAGTAGCAGTGATGAGGAAGATGATCCAGTTAATCAGTTGGTGCATCCTGGCTTCTTCATGTTGGATGGCAACAACAACCTTGAGGATGACTCCAGCATGAGTGAGGACTTGGATGTTGAGTGGAGGTATGCCTGGGATGGTTTGCTGTTTTAATTTCAGACACTTTAATTATTTGTCGCTCTGCTTTTTATTTTACACATTATAATATGCATGTTCATCGGTAGGTGCTTGCTTCAAGCCTGGTAATGCTGTTTTTCTTCTAACAAGAGAGAAAGAACATAGGTTTACTAAATCAGCCTGTGGTCAGAGGATATTAGGTGTATATTTCAATTTATTTCCCAGCAACTAAGTAGGATGGAAGTATATGAAAGTGTAGCAGTATAATCATAGTTTTGTAACTTTGTTGCATCTGCTATTAGATTAAAAAATCTTAAAAAAGAAAAAAGAAAAACTTTTTGTAATGGCAAGTGGAAACCTAATATTACCCTAAACTTGAATATTTTACATTGTTATATAATTTAGAAAACTCCTGCAGGTAGTAGTAGGATTACTGAACCAGTTACACAGCATTATTGAACCTAATGTTAGAATAGAATAATGTGTTTGTTTTAAAGTGAATGTTAAACAGAGCTAGAAAGAATGCTTTCCAGTGTGAGACTTAAATCTTAGTTTATTAAAAATAATTTATAGTATAAAACTACCTCAGTGAGGAGAATATAGCAATCTCTCTGGTATGTTTACAGAGAGTATAATGAGGAGTAATGCATGGAAGCCTAAGCTCGAAGAAAAGTACATAGTCTTTCAGTGACAGGGAATTAACTATGGTAACAAGCCACCAAGGGAATTGGAGGATTCTTGGTAGGGATTGAAGGTTTCTTAGTAGACAGATGCTGTTTTTCACTATGAAGGCTGCACCCAAGAAGCTTCGTTAAGTGATCAGAATGGCCGGGAGAAACTTCTCTGACAGTTTTATAATGTGTATGAAATTTATTGACAGAACTCCTATAACTGCATGCTTTTCCCTGAAACAGCTAATAGTAAAAACTCACTGGAAGTGCATCACCTCTAAGAGTACAGGTACAAATGAATGTTAGATGATACACAGTGATTAATGTACCTATACCTTGTACTGTTACTCTTAGCTTTGTAATGAAGAATGTTGCCTAAATCATGTTTTTCAGACTACTTGATGAGTTTGGGGATGGCCTAGGAGTATCTCAAGCCATTTCATATGTGGACCCTCAATTTCTCACATATATGGCGTTAGAAGAACGCTTAGCACAAGCTATGGAGGTATTCAATATTCAGTTGACTTCTGTAAAATAAAACCAAAGTGCACTAAGCTTTTTTTCCTTTTTTCTTTTCTAATGGATGAATATTCAAGCCATTGTGAACTTCAGATTGACTCTTTATTTAACTTTTTGATTTAGCAGATAATCTCTTATATGTTAACCTTAAATACAAAAGAGCTTAGTTTTTATTCCAGTCAGATTTGCAGCATGTAAGAATGCTCTTCATGTTCATGGTGGTTTTATATCAAAGGTGTCATGACACAGGCTTTCATTAGCTGCATCCTTATTCAGGAGTTGACCAAGAGTCAGAAAAAAAGATGACTTTCCCAGTTCACCTTGAGCTCAATGTTGTTGAATTCCCTGCATATCAAAAGAATGTTTATTCTTACTCAGATCTATGTCCAAACATTATTCCAACCTCTTTTTGTAAAGATATAAATAGAACACAGAGTTTGTCTTTTTATTCCTTGGCACAAGTCTGATTTGGATTTGATTGTCTTAACTTTTTTTAATTGAATTCCGTTTTAACTTATCTGCAGTTAATAGATGAAAAGCTGAATCAACTTTTGAGCTTTTGTTATTTGTTAAAAAAGACTACAGTTTTGTGGGGTCATTCTTTTTTTGTTTACCTTTTCATGAATTGCCTAGTATTGGCCACTTTCAGGCAGAATATGAAACTAGGTAAAACTCAGTTTGAGACTTTTCAATTCTTTCCTTCTGGCAAACTTTTCCTGTAGGATATTTACTAGAAGAAGAGTTAAATGTAAATACAATAAATATGTTTTACAGTGTTGCAACAAGTATCTTGAGTTGTTTAGTAAGTGAAGTAAATTGAGGGGCAGCACTGCCTGACTCCTAGCCATTAATTGAAAGGATGAACAGGTCACGTTCTATGTCCTAGTGTGCTTACAGGCACAATACTAAGGATATCTTTTTTTTTTTTAAAAAAAGCTGACTGTCAGTGAAACAATCATAGATTTTGTTTGTTTGTTATGACTCTCTATGTTGTTAATGGTATGGTATGATATGATATGATGGAAAATGGCAAATAAACTTTGTGGGGCTTTTCCAAGGGGAAGGGACAAAAGAATTCCCTGAAGTGAACAGTGATTCAGTTTCCAGCTCTCCTAGTTACCTCAGCTTACACAGCAGGCCAGTCTTATTTAAGAACAAGTCCTATGGGTTATCTTCAGCTATGCAAGATCCTACCATTCATTGCCTATCTGGAGACATTTCAATGTGTGCAACTGTTGATATCCTTACTACAAAAACAGTAGTTTGAAGTTTTATAGGAAAAATTCAGTATCCTTTTCTTCTACGGTTTCTTTGTATCAGTAACAGCAGGTGCTCTCTTAGGCTCTGTGTGGAGAGAGGAATCGAATTTTTTTTTTGTGTGTGTTTTTTTGGTTTTTTTTTTTTTTTTTTTTTTTTTTTTTTTTTAATTCTTACGTTACCGCATGACCTTTAGGCTTTTTGTGAGTTTGCCTGTCTCACTGCTGTGTAACAAAACTCTCTAGCTAATTCGATCAGGTGAAATGTGTGGGCTCTTGTCTGACTGACCTGTAAAAGCAATCCTAGGTGACTGTATGCATGACTGAGAGAGAAGTTGCTGTATTACATTAGTATCACCAGGAACTGCGTGTCACTGAACCAGTTAGCAAGCAGAGAGAAGACCTCAAAGGTGTTATTTATCTCTGAATATGGCACCAGTTATGTTCAGGGACTGTGGATATCAGAAAAGAGGGAAAACCAGTTCTCTTAACCAATAATTTAAATATACGCTTGGATGTCTGAAACTTTATGGTGTGCAAGGAAGACTGTGTAAACTGGAATTAGTCCTGCTGTAGAGAGTTTCTTCATACATGGTTATGTGGTTCAGTGGTTTTGTCCAGAGGCACTGTGACCTCATCTCTGCCCTTCTGAAAGCGCATCGATGCTATCTGTCCATTAATTTCCATGCTGTGCCATATAAAAACCTCATAAGAAATTCCAGAACCTCAGTGCTGCCTGTAATGGCTAGATGTCAAATATGAAGCTGATCAATATGTCTGCTCCCTGCTCATACAGAATACAGCAGTGTAAGATATTTTAATTCGTATTTGTCAGTGCTGTGCTGTCTTTATTCTTTGCCAATTTGAGTAAGAAGAATTAAAACCCTTTCTATTAAGCAATATTACCTTCTGTGGGGTTGTGCAAAAGATTGGGTTTTACTCACCAAGTACATCAAGGTAAAGTTGTTCTTTTGTGCTTCTTGGATATTTCATGTTCTTGTTCTTTATCTTTTAGGTATACTGATGTTCATTTCAGTTTTCCTGTTTACTTCTGGAAAGGTGTTATAGTGATACTATTTATCTAGCAATTTCTGTCTTTTGGAAATGGCAGAAAATAGTAAATGTAATAAAATGGACATCTGGACTGCTTGAGACTAAGTGAACTGCACAGTTTCTGAGTAGGGATTGTAAATGTTTGCTCCCATGAAAAATGGAAGAGATTGAGCACTTCTCATGGGTTTGAAGGTGACTGTAATTGTTCAGAAAGCAAGGATTATCCAAAACTGTCCAGCATATCTTTTAAGCTATTTTGTGGTTTTGGAAATTGAGAGAAACTAATGAAAATAGGCCTGACAATGCTTCTCTGTCTAGGATTAATTTTGATTTGTTTTTTATTTTTACTTTTTCCCTGAGAATGTGTATTTAACAACCACTGCAAGATATAAATAGAATTAGAATATATTTCCTACTTTCTTGAATTACAAATGACTAATGCATTTAAATTACAACACTGCTTTAATAATATTTGATGTGACCGTATTACGTGTTGGTTTAACTAGAAATTCTTTCAAACTAGCTTTCAGTGGAACAGTAAATGACTTAAGATATCATACAGTTGCAATGCTTTTCCTTAT
Organism: Eudromia elegans; assembly: GCA_003342815.1. NCBI lineage: Eukaryota > Metazoa > Chordata > Aves > Tinamiformes > Tinamidae > Eudromia > Eudromia elegans. The sequence goes on along the minus strand of PTEX01000386.1, from coordinate 147,899 downwards.
CTTTGCTACTGTGGTTTCTATGCTTGCTCAGATGTGTGGAATACAACATTTTCAGGGGAAAAAAAAAATGTATGATAGATATAAAAGAAAGTGTTTGGTTTGGGGATGCAAAGAGCAAAATAAACTGAATCTTTTCAACTTTGGATAAGAGATGCATTCCTGAGAATACCATCTCTCTACTAGAAAAACACAGTTTCTGATCTTGCATTCATAGGGAGTATAGAAAATATTTGTAGTTTTCTTCAGAGGATTGAATGGCAAGTGTCTCAGTCAGTAAGGTCAAGATTATCAGACATGATAGCACTTTAATGGAAAACAGAATTGAAAGTAGCCTGTCTTCTTCCTGGCAATGAAAGGTATTTTTGCACCAGGTATTCCGTAATGTGTAAGTCTAAACTTCGCTTAACTTTAACAAATTGAGTTGAGTTTAATTATATCATTAAGAAGTCTGTCTGTCTGACTATGACTTTTATTCAACCTGATCTACTGAATCCGCCTCCTTAAGTCTTTCCAAATTCTTTTACTTAATGCAGAAGATTCATTAACTAGGTTTTTTTCTGCCTGTGACAATATAGTTATTATCAAAGTCTATCATAGCTGAGAAACTCTTTCAAAAATTTTTCAAAACCAATTTGCTAAAACTATGGGATGAAAGGGATATGACATAGTGCTTCTAAATTCAGGTCTATTTTCTATCTGTGAGACATAGTCAAATTTGTTTCTGTTAACAGTGATATTTGGAGAAGTGCCTATTTTCTGTAAGATACTGGAATCCTATTAAAGTAGCTTTTGTCTTGAAAATGTAATAACATCTGTGTGTGACATTCCTATTTCCATCTGTTTTAAGAACATTACTTAATGGGAGTGTTAATGGGAGTCTAGAACAGTTTGGTTGCCTGCACAGCATTAGTGAGTTTGTTGATCCTCCCTGAGCCAATTTGCGAATATAAGATACTTGAAGTTTCTTTTTAGTTTTATCCAGCATTGAGATTATGGTACGTGGAACAGTAAGCATTCACCACATGGAGGAGGAGGATGACAGTAAAGGTATCTTGGAAAGCTTGATACTGAAGCTGTGAAATGGACATTTCTTTGGTCTGCTTTGCTTTCAGAGATTCAGTTTCAAGCTTCAGAGTCATTGTAAGGCTTGTTTTCTCTAGTGTTTCTTTAATACATTTTTCAAAAGCAAACAGTTCTTTGCTTTTGTAAATTATTTTCTATATTAGAGTACTAATACTGAATATAGACACAAAGGTTTGCAGATAGTATTTTTTAGATTTTTTTGTTAGTCTTGCATCTTTTTGTGTGCCTGGGAGCTTATCTAGTACTTCCAGCTAGTACTGAAATATAATACTCTTTTAAACCTAGAAATTACTTTCAGATCATCAGAACTGTGTAGGAAAATGCTATTGTAAGTACTAAATGTCCTTAAGGCTACACTGCCCATTGTAAGAAACCTGACTGAGTTTAAGCTGTTAAATTTGAAAAATATATTTATTTTGCAGGTAGACTTTTGTATTGCTCCATTGATAACTCTCCCTGGGTTACCTTTACACCAGATGAGAATGCTTGTTCTAGAAGTGAGCTTAGCAGAGCCTGTAAATATTTGCCTATTAGGTCATGCTGATCTCTGCACTGCCATAAATCCTGCACACGGGCCCTGTGTAGAGCTGCTGGGTGACAACTGTCATGGGAAGGTGGCCAGGGCCGCTACTCAACCATGGTAGGAGAGCAGGCAGCAGGAGTGTTCTCAGGCTGGCATTCTGCTGGCTCTTTCCAGATCAGGAGGTAAAATTCCTGAAGAGGTTAACCTGTAATCTAATATTTCTCGTGTGTGTCTTTATCTCTGTATATACATATATAAATCCGTATTAAGTGTTTTTTAGCTATTAGATGGTGGAGCATCCCTTATATTTTCTGCAGAGATTGTAAAAAGACATCAGAAAGATTTTTGTCCGTTAGAATAAATAAATAGTGTGTTGGAAAGTAGTTTGTAAGAGGGGATGAATAGTTCATTCAGCACATGAACTCATTACTTTGGGGTGGGTTTTGTTGATTCTTCAGCTTCAATTTGTATTGATGGTACACAACCAGCTACATCTCCTACTTATCCTAGAATTTAGATTGCTTATATTTACTGTGTTGTGATTTTTGTTTTGACTGATTTTTTTTTTTTCTACTGGTAGATCCTTTCATATGATCAAAAATATAATCCAGACATCAGTTCTACTTGCTGTGGCATTGGATTCTTAGTGATTCTGTATGATCAAGTTTTTAATTTTAAGTTTCAAACAAGTGACAGCTCTTCACATAGCACTATGCCTCTCATAGATGTTTTTCATCTGTATGAACTGTGTGGACCTTTTTCTTTTTAAAAAAAAAATTGTGTTGACAGTGTAGATCAGGTACTTAATGAAAAATTTAGAATCTATGTGATATTTGTAGCTGAAGCAGGAAAACACATTAGTGAAGCTTTTGTGTTCAGAAAGTGAAATGTAATGACAGTTCAGTATTTGCAGGCTTCTTTGGATTGTGAATTGATGCCTTCACTAAATATCTTTTTTTTCTTCAGACTACTTTTTATTTTTCAGAATAGCAACCACTATTCATTAGAGAATAGGCTGCAACTTTCACTTATTTTCTTTCTCTTCTTAAGAAAGATTAAAAAGCAAACGGTGACTCTTTCAGCCTTCAATTTCAGTTCATTCCTCACAAAAAAGGAAAAAAAAAGATGTCATGGCTACTGTGATAAATATAGCCTGTTTGAGTCTTGTTTGAGAAAGTATTATCAGTAGAACTTTTTTTTTGTGCCTAATTTGTTTGTTTTTGTATAGAATGTTTCATTTATGAGTTACAGAATTTGATATCCTTTTTCAGACTGCTCTGGCGCATTTGGAGTCCCTGGCTGTTGATGTGGAACAGGCTCATCCACCAGCTAGTAAAGAAAGCATAGACTGTCTGCCACAGATAATTGTCACAGATGACCACAATGGTATGGAAAAAGTAGTTAATTCCTGCAAAATTTAGAAGAGAAAACTTAACTTTCTGTGGTAGTACAGATATTTAAGTATATTTGTTATGCAGCTGGCAGTGTTGTTCTAAGAATTATGTCTTTGCATCTTGAATCAGTGTGTGAATATAAGTTTAGTCAGCTGAAAGGGCGAATTTTTAATGGAGTGTGTGTGATTGTGTATTTTATCATTAGTAATACTGCTCATATGTGTTGATTTGATTTCAGTTAATCTTAGATGTAAATAACAATAATAATAACAACAATAATAAAACGTTTTTTCTCTGTATATGTCCAGGCCAAGACCAGTGCTGTGCGATTTGTTGTAGTGAATATCTAAAAGATGAAATCATAACAGAACTACCCTGTCATCATTTCTTTCACAAACCCTGTGTAACTCTTTGGTTGCAGAAGGTAAGTTCTACCACACTTTTTTTTTTTATTGAGGTGGGGTTTTTTTGTACGAATGGCTTATAGTTTTTTTTAAATATGGGATGAGATATTGTCTAAAAAAAATTAGTACTGTGCTTTGTGAAACCCAGTGCTAACTGAAGTGAGGAAATCTATATCTGTAGTAACCCGGAAGAGATTGATCTGGTCTTAATTGTTAGGTATGCTGAATATATATAGCTATAAATATTAATACTTTCCAGTTAAATTAGTAGAACTCTGTTTTTAGATAGGAGTGTAGTTGTGTGTCTTGTCTACGCATTTCATTCAAGGAGAATTTTTGGAAAAAATACATTCTACTTTCAAAAATAATGGGTTATAATTGACCTGGTTAAGAAAAAAAAAGTTAATATGTATCTGAAGTAAAGACAATGTCTTGATTTTTCTCTGAAAAGAAAAAAAAGAATATGTTTTGCCAGAGTGCATATCAGGGTTGTTTGTGGTGGAGGAGAACAGAAACATCTACTAGAGAACTCGTAGAGGAGATTAGAAAGCCTACTGTTGAGAAACATACACCCGTCATTACTTTTTTTTTCCTCAAATATCCAAAAGAGCATTGAGCTGAAGCTAGAGTGAAAGACCTGTATTGAACAACTGTTTTTCTTTCAGTTCGCTCTTGCATTCTACTTTATGTGTGGTATATATCTAGATTTGTTAGTTGATAAATAGCTTTTAGAAGACTACTAGCCCTACAGTTTCATCTGCTGTTTCCTCTAGTAGTTTGGGAGAAAGAATAATTCCTTCAGATCAGGGGATTAAGATTAGATCTTTCATATGGGATTTTGGCAGAGATTTTAGCTTTTTTCTATCTTAATAGCATTAATTGCATGTCTGTTTTGTGTGTGTTATGTCTTATAGTCGTATAGTAAATGCTGCACATAAAACCTAGGACAAAATGCATTGTGTTAATTTTGTAGTGTACCTAATTTATATTTATTTCCTGCTTAAAAAAAAAAAAACTCACAACTGTAAAAAGAAGTGTGTTATTTGAATAGAGCCTCTTTTTCTCTAGAGTTCTCTTTTTAGAGAACCTGGTGTTTCCTTTTTGTAACCGAGGATGAAAAGTAAAATGCAACTTTCATTTGCGATGATATTATGTCTCTTAGTTCTATTCTGATAAGCTTATCCAGTGAAATTTAGCATCAAGGTACTGATACAGTTAAGATATGGTATAATTTTATAAATCAAAAACTTTATACTTTTTATTTAGAAAAGCATGTGAACTGAGCAAATAACGCGCTTTTTTTTTTTCTTTTTGTGCAGTCAGGAACATGTCCTGTTTGTCGTCACGTGCTTGCACCCATGCTCCCAGAAGCAGCTGCTGCCACTGCCTCCTTCCTGTCTGATCATGATTCCTCATCTTCTGCTCACAGTATGACAGGACACCCAAACTGAGTCTGAAATGAAGGCTTGGCCCCCAGAATAAAAATGTAAATTTCTCCTGTTTAATTACAACATGAAAAAAAAATATTATCTATAAAATATTATAAATAATATATATATTTTAGTTTAGAAAGAGGATGTAAGACTTTCTAAACTGTTTAGGTTGGCAATAATAGCTGAAATTTTGAAACCTAAAGTTGGAAAAATGTACACCCTTTTTTTCAGTAGATTGTTGCTGTTAGCTGTAATATCTAAAACTTGTATTATGATAAATTTCTCCAAGAAAATATAATTATTGTGGCACTTTATGTGCAGATTCTTGCAACTGCAGTGCAGTTGGAGCATTATTAAAGTTATTCTTATAACATGTTTTACCTAATGTAACCAAACTGTTTCGCAGAGTTAGTGCCACTTTGTAATTGATGTCTCATGTTTACATCAAGTGTGAAGATGTTTTGTGATCACAGCTGTAGCAGAATTTGGATTCACTGGAGGTAAATTGCGTAATGGAACAGTATTTATTACGAGTTTATTCCATAATAAACTTTCTGGAGATACCAGAAGTGCTATTAAGCTGCTGATGACTTGAAAGTCTGGACTTTTAATAACTGTTAGCCCCATTTTTAAGCCTATATACTGTCTCAGAAGTCGAATCCGTAAGAGCTGAACACCTGGGGTTCCTTCAGTTTTTGTTGAAATTTCATTCCATTGATCAGCTCTTCTTAACATTCTTTATTTATATATATATATATATATATGTATATTTATTGTGGTGGGGATACTTTCGTAATGCAGATATAGTTAAAATATGTTTAGGCTGTTGGAGTGTTACGTTTGAAAACCACAATATGAACTTTCATGCACTTAATAGAGAAATACTTTGTCACAAGATTCCTCAAGGCCAGTGGAGGAGAATGGCAATGGAATAAGCTAGTTATTAGGACAATTATTGTAAACCTCCTTCAAAAATACAAAAATTAACATTTCTAGCACTTCCACTGGTTGTAACAGGTTGTGCTGTGCTTAATGTCTTAAAGAAAAAAAGGCTGTAGTTTCTAAAATGTGTATCTATAAATAATCTCATGTCTCTCAAAATTTTTTCATGTACTGAAGTTAATCTTGCCAGACAGGAATTTGAGATTTGGATGTGCATATGCATACGAACGGCTGCTCAAAAGCTTTTCTATGATTTTTGGATAGATAAATAATTCCCACATTGTTGCTGCATGGGAACAATGTATATGGGGTCAAAAAACACTTTTTTCCCAGTTTTTCCAGTAACTAAGAGTTGAGCTAAGCTCCTGAAAATGAAAAATGATTAATAAAATTATTGTAGAAATTCTTGTGCTACTTAATTATGTTTATGGCTGACGTCATAGTATCTCATTCTTTTACAAATATTAGTGTGTTCTTCTAACACCAGCAGAAGAAAAACAAAACTCATTTTGGATGGATGTATTGAATTGTGTGACATGTTTTGCAGCATGACTTGTATACTACAGCAGAGCAGAGAGTTGATGGCAATTGACACAAGTCTACTCCTAAGGGTTTTCAATTAAGTAATTCCATACTTTGGAGTATAAGGAAGCTGAAATAGTAGGATACTGGTGAGAAGTGGCAGATGCATTTAGCACAGCTCCTTATAAGCTTATTTTCCTGTGAGAGAACACTACATCACATTTCACTGGAAAAGGCATCAGTATAACTGGGAAATGTGACAAGCAACATATACCCTTGAGCATAAATCTACTCATTGTTGAAGTTATTCTAATGCAAGAAACAGTATTTTTCCACATCTTTGTTACTAACCTGGGCTGTGGAGTCATAAAGCAGTTGATCTGTGTTTACCAAACACTCCAGACAATAAAATAGTAATACAGTCTAAATTTTAAAATTGATCCAAGCTCTGTGTGGAATCCTGGAATGAATGTAGATTCGAGATAGGGCAGAAATGAAGACAGTCATATCCCTTGCCTGAAAAAAACAGCAGAGGGTTGGGCTTGATTGCCTAGTAGTATTAAGCTTGTTACTACAGCTGTTCTTTTCCTCAGTAGCTCCCATCTGCGGCAAATATTATGACAGATATTTTAACCAGCTGTTACTATACACTTTCTCTCTCGAACAGCCCAATATGGTGGTCTTCATTAATCTCTTGACAGTGTTTTATAAAAAGAGCTACTTTAATCTCTGTGGCAAGATATTGCTGCTGTTTTAAGTATTTGTTTCCTCTTTATCAGCAATGTCAAGAACTGAAGGAGCTGTTGGGCCTTTTCTCTGCTATCTGTTGCTGGCCTCAGCTTGTGCTTCTTTCTGTTTCTGAAAAGCTAGTACGTAAATGTCTAAAAGAAGAGTGAGACCTTTTTCTCTTTTTCCTTTTTAATTTGAATGTAAAGGTCTTGTTGAGTTGCTATGAAAGATCTGTCAACAGATGAGATATCAGATAAAAGATCACTCTAGTGAGGGATTTGAAAAACTACGCTGGATCATTCCTACATGATTTTAAGTGTGTAGCACAAAGAGAAGAGAGTAGTTGATGAAACACTGTCCATGTTTGCTGTGCTCATTTAGTTGTTTTGGTAAATGGTGTCACACCAGATTGTTATATAGATTGTGTTGTTCCTACTTTGAATCTAAAACGTTTTGTTTGAGAAAGGCCTAAAATAGACCATGCAGAGTTTGGTGGKTTTTTTTCCCCCCCGTTTGTTCAATTGAAATGTTCTAGACTTTCTTCAGTAAAATAAGTTTTCGATGCAAGGAAAAAAATCTTCTCTTTCACGCAAAAAGAAAACATTCAACAAGAATGAAAAACATGAAAAAAGTGGGGAGAGGAAAAAAAGAGTGTGTTCTGCTGGAGGTACATTGGAGGGAACTAGCTGAAGAGTCTAATAGAAAATAAATTTAAAAAGTAAAAGTGAATATGAGTGACCTACTTGGAATGATAGTTTAGTAATATAAAATTCGTTGTGCAAAAACTATTTTTGGTAAATAACTGCGAGATGTAAGCTGAATGCATTTTAACATTTCAATAAAACATTTTCATTCCAGAGCTAAAATGCAATTTATTTTTTCATAAGAAACAACATAGTACTTCTGGTTTCCTCCCTACCCCTGTGTTCAACTCAAGGAGTTTTGAAAGAAAGCCTAGATGTGTAAATTATTTATTGTAGCTATTTGACATGCAGACAACAAATTTTCTTCCTTAGCTGTACTGAAAACAGCTAACCTAAAGTAAAAAGAGCCTCCCCTTGGATAAGAAGGGCGGTCCAGTTAGTTCTAGAGCTATGTATGTCTAAGAAGTTATGGTAAGATTCAGAAAGCTGTTCAGTTAAACTCACAGCTCTAACAGCTTATGTGTTGTTACAGAGTATGGGTATAGGAAACCCATTTTTCACCCATGTTTCCTTTTTTTGTGTTTTATTGAATACCTAGGGAAAAAAAAAATGCTTCTTGCTGTAAAGATGCAATTTCCACCCCCACCCCCTGGAAAAAAAAAAGGAAAAGAAAAGCAACTGCTTACAAGCTGTATAAGGTGCTTATAGCAGGAGTATTTTTAGCAGGATGTTAAAAATTTGGAAGTTTCGTACTGTGTTTTGCYGGAGTCCTGCAATAGCTTGAATTCTGCATTCCTGCTCCCTTGTAGCAGATGTTTAAGTGAATGCTCAGGAGGCAGATGCAAGTCCATGCAACAGAGCACTGAGGTGGAGCTCTGGAAAGAGATCAGTGCAGCTGGATTCTAGTCTGGAGTCTTCTCTCTTGTATGAGATAAAGGGGAGATTACAAATCCGGGGGCTTTTTGAGGTCCTAGTAAGTCAACATGGCCCAGTGTCGTGATGCTTCTGTTTTGTCTTTAAATGTTGGGTTTAGCTCCCTCCGGGCTCTGTCAAGACAAGTCCGCCACCAGCTAGGTCTAAAACATGTCAAGATTTCCTCAGCATATTTCTTTGTGTTCATTTTTTACTGCCTGACACCAGTTTTGTCTGTTCCTGGCTTGGAGTGAAGTGTTCAGTAGAAATTATTTTGCTGCAGGCGCTTTTCTGTCCGGTTGAGCTTGGCAGTTGGGGCCGCTTCAGAGCTGCRGGCCACCGGCCTCACTTATCGCTTGGCACTCGGGGCACTATTAGCTCTGATGCTTGTTTKATAGCCTCAGCGTGGGGTGCTGCTTTGGCACTGGCGCTGCTCTTCGATTTTCATACTTTGTAGCTAAAGTAAATCTTTCTCTGTGTGCACTGCTGTGTCATTGCTCCTCAAAATGCTCTTCCAGCACATCCATGCTCAGACACAGGGTCCCAGACTTCCCAGAAACAAAACAGTGAAATTCTAAGGTGCTGTAAACTGGCATGGATGGAGAAGGAAGTAAGTTTTTTTGTAAATGTGCTTCCCCAGCCCCTTTCTGCAAACATAGAATCACAGATTACTTAAGATCGGAAGAGACCTCTAGAGATCATCTAGTCCAACCCCCCTGCACACCCAGGGTCACCCAGAGCATGTGGCACAGGGTGGCATCCAGGCGGGTTTGGAAGATCTCCAGAGAAGGAGACTCCACCACCTCTCTGGGCAGCCTGTGCCAGGGCTCTGTCACCCTCACTGGAAAGAAATTCTTTCTTAAGTTCCTGAGGCATCAAAAGTTCCACGGTTTGTGGCTGTTTCCTCTAGTCCTATTGCTGGCCGCCACTGCCAACCTCTAAAGACAGTTTGCAGCTGTGGTCCGGGACCAGCAGAGACTCCTTTTTCAACACAAAATCATCCTGGCACATGGGAAATCTTTCTTCTCCCTGCAGCAGCCCAGCTAACCTTCTTGTGGCCTGCCAGCTGCTAGCAAATGGCAAAAAAAGCCTTAAAGGCCTGAGATTGCAATTGCAAACATGAAAGGTGGGAGCGTTGGAAGGGGTGAGAACATAATAGAAGGAACTCAGAAGAAAATAGCAGTTTTCTTGTGTTGCTAGAGTTAAGAGAGTGGTGACTGCTTTTCGAGAAGGGAATTACCTTCTCATGTCTTCCAGCCAAAGTATTCTGCAGGGAGAAAATAGGGAGGTTTCTAACCTATTCCTTCTTTGTCATGAGCAGAGCAAGCAAGCTGCCTGCAGCTGAGATGACTGTAGTCCAGTAGTTAGGTAATCATGAAAACAATTTTGCTTTAAAAATAAAAGAGTTTCTTCAAGATTTTGGTAATATGTAACAGTGATGACTCGCTTGTTAATGACAAACTTGAGTTTTGTGGAAACATACATGTACATCAATACATGTACATCACTAATAAGGAATTCAAAGTGACAATTCATGCTAAACATTTGAAACAGTTGTAGAGTTTGCAGATTTTCAGTTGTTAAAAATTGAGACAATTTATTTAAGTTGTCTCCATCCAACAAGACAATCCTGGGGTGCCAGTGGCTCTTGATGGCTGTTGTGCTACCTTCCCATTTAAATCCTGTCCAAACTAACCAAAATTAAATCAGTTACTTCTCAGAACCAAGAGAGGATATGGCTTTAATATGAGCTCATGTCACATTCCTCGCCTACTCTCTATTTTAGCAAGATAAGTTTGCCTGAAATTTCCATACAAAGATCAACTCATTCATCTGTATTATTTCTGACTTTGCATCTGAATTATGTTGAAAAAAATACATATATAGTTTGCTGTCTTTGAAAGTAAAATCTGTCAGGTGGTTTCAGGGGGATGGAGAGGTTGATGTTTTGCTGAGGAAATGATGTATTCTTTATGGATGTAATTTCCATATACTCTCCCAAAGTGTATTTCCAGATGCGTTATGTTTTGCTTTGAACTTGTGAAGACATCAATTCTGAAAAGGCCCATTGTGTTCTGGTGAATTAATTTAAGACTGTTGCCATAAAGGACACATTTTAAAGCAGCAGCATCAGGGTTGCATTTATACTTCTAAAAAGCAAATTTGTGCAACTCTGGCAGTCCATTGCACACATGCCTTTTAACAGGGCAAGTCTCTCAGTGGTGGGAGAGTAATTTTGTGATCACACATCTGAACTGAAACTGTGATTTGAGTGTTGTTGCTACCCTTGGACATTATCCTGGTTGATGATAGAAGGAAAAAGAGTCCAGTAAATGGTTTGTTGGTTTGTTTTTAATCTATTTTACATGCTTGTTCTCGGAATCCATCCTCCTTTCCGTGTTTTTATGTTGACACAAGAGAAAGGAAAATATGTTGGTCATGTGCAGTCCTTGCATACTGTCAGTGTGTTGTGCACAGACAGCTGAGGTGCACGATTGTTCTGGCAGCATGAAAAATACCACCAAGTGGAGAATATGCCTTTATAGGCTAATGAACAAAATCTATATTTTCAAATTTTGTTTGTCCTAAAATTCCACATAATTATGTTCTGCTTTGTCTCAAGCTGTGAGGCATATATTATAATTAATGATAGAAAAAACAACTAATGGTAGTTATTAATAAACAAGCATGAGAGTTTAATGGCATTTTAGGGCTGAAATGCAAAGGAGAAAACATAAAGACTTTAATTTATATCAGTGTCACTTTGCTTTCTGAGGCATAGGGAAAGATTTTCAAGTGGATGTAAAGAATTAACATAAAGGATAATATAAAGGATAGAGAATGTAAAAAGATTCCAGTTTAATGTTACTTTGACAAACTGTATACCAAAACAAAAACAAGCTCTATTTTTCAATTGTGAAATGAAATGGTCTTCGGCTTGCTAAACAGGAACGTTAAAAAAGATTTTAAGCCTTTTTTTCCTAATTGCAAAAAATACAAACTTGCTTAATAATAGGCAGCAGCTAGTAATTAATAGCTCCAAGATAGGAAAGCTGCTGAATTTAAAACTAAATAGATTAAATACTGTATTGTAATTCAAGTAACAACGATGTTCTCTGTCAATGATTACTGAAACTTCACTGTGCATGAGAGGAATTTCTTCCTCCTCCTAAAAGCGTAAGGACACAAAATGCGTTTTTAATGTTGCTTTAGTGCTACAGCAGGAAGATAACTAGCTGCAGGAACACTGGCACAGATTTAAAAGTCTGTTTGCGTGTGCCAGTCAGTTTACTACCAGGTGTACGCAATCTAAAGTTGGTATTTTTGGACTTGCTAGTCATGAAGGAAGTTCTTGCTAGCAGTAAATAGGCTCCTCCAAAGCTATTCTGGTAAAATGCGTTGTAGCTCACAGAGAACCAGTTCCTTAGCTATGTCTTCCACTATATTCATTACAGTTCTATAGGCCCAAATCACAAGCTATGTGAGAAAGGATAAATTTTTGCTTTAAGGATTAAAGAGTTTCTTCCTGATTAATTACACTAGTTATTTTGACTGGGTGACTCTGGATTCTTAATGCTTTATTTAAAGATGTTTGAGTGCTAAGTAGTTAAAAATAGAGCTTTTCTTTTCTTTTTTTCCTCTTGGGAAGCTTGTGAGAAAGTGCAGTCATGTAGAAAAATACCAATATGGGTGGAAACAGAAGAACTGTGATGAAGAAAGGAAATTGGTAACTGTATGGGTAGCACAGCTTTTCTCTCCTATATCTACTTGTGTGATCTCTAGCAAAGATAGAAATGCATAAACCAAAGTAGTTCCAAAAATGTGAATTTGTAAGTTTGGAGTGATCCACCAAAGCACTGTCACAATCTTATCACTCCTTCCCTCTACATTGTTACATTTTGCTTGTGCTGTGTTTAAGACTAAATCCTGAAAACATTTTTGGAGAAGAATGCTCTTCAGGACACTAACTCAGCAACATACGAAGTATAAGCTTATAAATGTTTATAAATTCAGTGTCATATTTTATAAAGCTATGCATCTTATTTGTCTGAGAGTAATAAGAAGAGATGAAAATCAGTTCACAGAATCATAGAATTCTTAATATTGGAAGAGACCTCTAGAGATCACCTAGTCCAACTCCTTGGCACACACAGGGACCCCTAGAGCACGTGGCACAGGGTGATGGCCAAGCGGGTTTTAAAAATCTACAAAGAAGAAGACTCCACAACCTCTCTGGGCAACCTGTGCCAGGGCTCCATCACCCTCACAATAAAGAAGGTTTTCCTTAAGTTCCTGTGGAACTTTTGGTGCTTCAGTTTGTGGCTGTTTCCACTAGTCCTATCACACTGGCCACCAGTGAGAAGAGGCCAGCCCCATCCTCCTCCCGCCCTGTCTTGAGGTACTTATATACACTGATCAGGTCGCCTCTCAGGCTTCTCTTCTCCAGGCTGAAGAGGCCCAGCTCTCTCAGCCTTTGCTCATAGGGCAGATGTTCCAGGCCCTTAATCATCTTTGTGGCCCTGCGCTGGACTCTCTCTAGCAGCTCCACATCCCTCCTGCACTGGGGAGCCCAGAACTGCACACAGTACTCGAGGTGCGGCCTCACCAGGGCTGAGTAGAGGGGCAGAATCACCTCCCTCGACCTGCTGGAGACGCTCTGCTTAATGCACCCCAGGATCCCATTGGCCTTCTTGGCCACGAGGGCACACTGCTGCCTCATGGTCAACTCGTCATCCACCATGATGCCCAGGTCCCTCTCTGCGGGGCTGCTCTCCAGGAGGTCGGTCCCCAGCCTGTAGGCATGTCTGGGGTTATTCCTGCCCAGGTGCAGGACCCTGCACTTGCCCTTGTTGAACTTCATGAGGTTACTCGCCGCCCAGTTGTCCAGTGTGTCCAGGTCCGTCTGGATGGCAGCACAGCCCTCAGGGCTGTCAGCTATTCCTCCCAGTTTGGTGTCATCAGCAAACTTGCTGAGGGAGCACTCCATCCCTTCATCCAGAGCGTTAATGAATAAATTGAACAGGACCGGACCGAGGACTGACCCCTGGGGGACACCACTAACCACAGGCCTCCAGCTGGACTCAGCACCACTCATCACCACCCTATGAGCTCTGCCATCCAGCCAATTCCTAATCCACCTCACTGTCCACCCATCTAACCCACTCTTCAGGAGCTTKCCCAGGAGGATGCTGTGAGGGATGGTGTCAAAAGCTTTGCTGCAGTCCAGATAGATGACATCCACTGCTCTGCCCTCATCTATCCCTCTAGTCACCCCATCATAGAAGGCTATCAGGTTAGTCAAGCATGATCTCCCCTTGGTGAACCCATGCTGGCTACTCCTGAGCACCTTCTCGTGCTCCACTTGCTTAGTGCAGTTCTTGTTACAAAGTTTGTTCTACCTGCTTGGTATTGTTCACTTGTAGGTTTAGCTCTGCTTATCAGCTGGTTTTATATCACTCTTGCATCTGCAGTGAAACAAGTAAATCTGTGTTTAACTAGCATTACTTACATTTATTACTTCAGATACTTCTAGAGAAGGGAGGCTTCTGGAAGGTTCTGCTTCCTTAGTATCAATCTGATGCCATTTTTCTTTTTTCTGTTTTCTTAAATTTTTATTTTTCTTTCTATCCTTCTGTAGATATACATAAGATGAAATTAAACATAAACACACCAGTTCAAAATAGCAAAAAATTCAGTTTAATTTCTGTATTTATAGACATTATAATGTGTAACTTAATATCTCTATTTCCTCAACTTACGCACTAAGCAACATATCGTTTTATTTCTTCTCAAAATGATTGTATCTTTCTTTTAACATTGTATTTTTTTTTCTGACAATATGAAAGATATTATGAACCCAAAGGAAAAAAAAAATTAATCTTACTTGGACTGTAGGAGACAACTTCTGATTTAGAGGAGGAACTTGCATATTTTTGTTGGGGAAGGAAAGAGAAGGATGCCCTTCTGCTATGGATGTTGAAGGTAATCTCATGCTGTGCTTCAGGCACATCATCTGCCACAAGGTTTCAACCTAGAAACATCGCTGCTCCTTCAGGCTACGTTCTTGCATACTTTCCCACTCCAAATTAGTGTGTCAAATCCAAAGAACTAAATACTATTTCATTTGTTAAAAAATATTTTCTGTTATATTAAAGAAAATGGTGTGTTGAAGGACAGTATTCAAGTATTTATAAACACAGGCATATTATTAATGCTATAATCTGCATTAGAGCAAAACTGTCTGAAGATAATACCTGTTCCTTGCATGAGCTCCCTGAGGGTGAGTAATTCAAGCACAGAGCACCAAGGACAGCTTCTGGACTTAAATATTAATCAAATCTCTAAAYTGTTCTTTTGCATTTACACATGGTGGTTTGCTGCGATTGTTTTCTGTTTTGCTTATATTTTTTAATCTTGTCTTCACACTCTGTGTAATTACGTACATAAATAACACACTATCTGTCTTATGATACTGCAGGTTAGAACCTATTAGACAGTGCTARCTACTCCAACTCTTACACAGAAAATGGAAGATTCAGGGAGGGTGGTCATGCTAGGTGGCAAGTCATCAGAAAAAAAATTTTAGACAGTATTTCTAAAAGAAAATTACAAAGGAGGGGTTTCCACAGTTTGTGTTGCATAATTTTAACAGTCATAATCATGTGACCGTTAAATGATAAAATATACCACATTTCTAGTTTAAATATTTTAATTATTTGTATAAAGTTGTTGCCAGTAATAACCTATGCTTTACAATTAGACTTACACTTATGTACAACGTTGGAGTGAAATTTCTGTCTAATCAGTAGAGGAATTATAAAACCCTTCAGGATCTTTGTTATTCAAATGGAAATACATCACATATTTTAAAGAGCTGTGAGCTGATTCTAACAAAAAGATTCTTAAAAACATATTTATATTGCCTTGCAATTAAAAATGATCTCTTGCTACTTTGAGCTGTCACTGAGGCTTATTAGCAAAAATTCTTTTAGTTTCACACAAAATAAGCTTTTGAGATATAATTCTCCAAAATCCCTTCTACACTTTCCATGCATAAAATTAAAGTATGTATTTGCAACTCTCAAATGCAATTTGAGTAACACAGCTCCTCATCCTGATAACTACTTTTTTTAAGATAGAATAGTGAAAAAGCAAAGCCAAGCCTTTGTGTGTATCGCTTGTAGGCAAACGTAAACAACTAGTTTTTCTTTTTTTATTTTTTTTTTATTTTCTGTGTATGTCCAGTTGATGTATGAGGCAATGACTGATTTTCTGAAATGTCATGAGAGCATAAAATGGAAAAGCTTGCTGGAATATGTTGTGAAAGTTCAGTTTTAAATTCTAAAATACATATTCATTGCAAAGAGGCTCCAATTCTTGCAAGCATTTGCATTTTTTTCCTGTGTTACCAAGAAAATTAAATGAGGGGTGGAGAGGGTTGCATGCTTGAGTGTTCACATTCCAGCCTTAGGAATATCTTGATCGTGGGTTACTAAGGTTTTTTGAAATATGACCAGTGTTTGTGTGTCTCAGATTATTAACTTTGTGTATTAAAAAACGAAAAAGCAAAACAGCACAGTCACAGAGATAGCATTTACGTAATTGCATCTATTTAATTACTTATGGACATTAAACATTAGTATTGACAAATGCAGTTGTCTTTTACACATGTGTACACATCTTTTAAGAAATTACATTAATTAGGAATTAAAGTTTCAAAGCAAGCTTTTTCAAGAAAAAGTCAGTTTTGCACCCTTTATTGAAGCTGTGAAAACACTCCCCAGTTCTTAATGCAAAAAATACTATTTTTTATGCAGACTTGAATCAGCTCTTCACCTAAAAGAAAGAAGATTTTAGTACTTTATTTGCAAATATGTTATCTTCACCTTCCAGGTGTGATTTTTTGTTAATTTTGCCTATCTGTGTCCAACAGGTGAAAGAAACTGCTTTACTGATATGATGCCACCTTTTAAGTGCCTCATGCTCTGTAGGAGCTAGGTGACTGTTTTTCATATTGATGATTTTCATGTATTCTTTTATATACGTTGAGCATCTTTCAGGAATAGATATACTTCTATCCAAGTAAAACAGTGTGTGGGAGAAGCACAAGGAGATCCTGTAAGTCACAGGAGATAAGTAACTGTTCTTTCAACCGCCTTTTCTATTTGTTTGCTCTGGCTGCTTTCAGAAGACTTCCAGTTCACGAGGACACTTGTCCTTGTGGTAGAGGATGAAGCATCGTGAGGCTTCTGCCCATGYGTTTGTTCCACTCTCTCTTGGACAGGGCGCTTTCTTCTGGTTTCACACTAATTTTTTAGACTTCTTCATGAGATCTCAATGATGTTATGTTAATTAAGTATGTTAATACATATGTAATGTTAAATTCAAAAAAGCTATATTTAGTCATTAAATGATTTAATTTGCTGAAGGCAAAACTACTGATGTCGGTTACTATGACAATATATTAAAAAAAAAATCCAGATTTAGTATCAGTTGGAAGCTCTTTTTTTGGTGGAAATTTATGTATCATAATTTTGATACGGATTTATAGTTTAGATTGGGGAAATAGGAAGTAATTAAAGTCTTTCTCTCATGAACTGAATATGAAGACAACATAGTAGCTGTAAGCCTCAAATGGGGAAATCCAAGTTCCCACTCTCTGTAGCCAACTAGCATTTTCTACAGAGGATAAAGATACTTGCAGATTACTGTCTGCCAGGGTTAATGTCAACAGCAATATTTGTCTTTTTTTTTTTTCCCAAAAGTTCGAACATTTGTCACRTAGTTTTACTGAGAAATTTTTGCACTGGATGATTATGTAACAACGGGAGTTTTTATTCTTGTACATTTCAGCTTGTGCATGGAATTCAGTGAGCTAAAATCCTGTATAATATATTTAAAACTTTATTCAGATCAGCACTATTCAATGAATATGTCCATGTGAAAGTATCTACCACTAATCCAAGGCACCTCACTTTTGTTTTCTTAAATTATTTATAAGATTAACTACTTTTGACTGTGGCTCCTGTAATTTTCATCAGGTGAATTCTGAATTGATAAAGAATTGGGGATAATTGTAAGAAGTAYTTTCAGAAATGAAAATGAAAAGCCATTTCCTCTCCTAAATGCCTGCATAATCTAGTGGAGGATTATACAAAATGYGTTAGGCAGCAGAGCAGGGTAGTCAGGAGAGAGGGTCTATGAGAGACTGAAATGCCTGCAAAATAAACAYGTTTGGCATAAAAATGGGTTGTCTTTGCTTGCCAGCTGTCTCATCGTTATCGGATGGCAGGAGCCCGAGTTGTTTTGGCAGAGTTTTCAGGCAGGATTTGTAAGAGGAGGTGGCAGAGGCTTTATGGGGTTTGACAGGTCGCTTTGCAGAGGCACGACTGCAGCTCCTGCGAGAGGAGGATCTCTGGYGCTGCGTGCTTTGTGTCTTACACACGGCTGCTGCTGCACTTCCTCTTGTAGAAGATTTCTGCTAATTTCACACGTGTTTCACACTGTCGGGCCCGACAGTCCTCGGTCGGCGGGAGAGCTGCCCAGGCTGGGACCTGTGCTCGAGTCCTCGCAGCGCTCGTCTCCCCCTGCTTTCCCTGGACGCAGACGCCCCGTGCCCATGGACACGGAGCCTCACGTGTGGCTCTGCACCGAGCTACCAGGATTCTGACGTGTGTTGTGATGGGAGGGCACGCTCTGGCAGGCAGTCACAATACACCATTCTCATACTGTCCAAACCATGGACACGGGGTGTTTGGGAACCACCCAACCGCCTCTACYCGGGGAGGCAGGATGGGGCTAGGGGCTGCTCTGCGGGAGACGCTCYGGCCGTGGGAGCAGCCTGCTGTGAGTGCCCCAGCCTCGGGTGCCCGTCGCCGAGCGGGAAGATGGTTCACCTCGGAAAAGGGTTTGGGATGACAGCCCTGCTTGTGACGCTCCTGGACAAAGCACTTCCGCTCTTCTGGAAGTGTTAAAATCGCCCCAAAACTTGTTTCCGTCTCAGGACTGTCTTGTAACCCCTGGAAGAGATCCACAAACCCCGATCTGTTGTTGCAGGGGTTAATAAATAGATGATTCAGTGTTCATATTCATGATTTTACCAACTGTGCAAGCCTGTGATGATGTGCAGACAACATAATTTTAAAATAACTAAATGCAATCTACTAATTTTTACAAGTTCAGTAAGTTACAAGGTACATTTTCAATATTTGTTACTAATGTACAGTGCACATCCCTGTATGTATGTATGTACAAAAGAACAATCAGAAGTCAACATAAAGATGGAAAACTGTTGAATATAGAAGGCTCATTCACCTAAACACATGTTCTTGTCAACTCCAGTAGAATAAATATTCTTGATGAAGTTTCATTTTTAATTATATTTGTGTGAATGTATGTGAGAGCCCGTAGAATATTTGCTGTCTTCTTTAGTGACTAACATCTTAACTTTTTTTCTCAGCAGTGTGAATGGTAATCTTTCTTTTAATGAAAGATTAGCAGAATGCAATTTCATATAGCAGCTATTTCATTTCTGATACTCGTACTAAAGTCCTAGGATGTAATGATCTTTACTGCTTATTTAAATTTTTACAGCTATAATATTTATCTAAATCTTGGTCTACATGAATGTGCTTGTAACTTGCATATGKACATGTTTAGCTGATAGTTAGAATG
This sequence comes from Eudromia elegans, assembly GCA_003342815.1. Taxonomy (NCBI): domain Eukaryota; kingdom Metazoa; phylum Chordata; class Aves; order Tinamiformes; family Tinamidae; genus Eudromia; species Eudromia elegans. Next base: position 128,639 of record PTEX01000386.1, on the reverse strand, counting down.
TGCATGGGATATCTCCATGTTGCTGTGTTTTTGAGGTATATTTTACATGTGTTTTTTCCGCCATGCTCTCACTTCTACTTCGCGTGGGGCACCATTCACTCATGAAYAGGAGCAGGATCCCAAACTGAAGCTGAAGTGCAAAATCAGGTATTCTCTTGAGCTCCGTACTTGCTTGATAGCTCTTTTCTTTGTATTTTTATTTACATCAAAACTAGTAATAGGCAAGTCATCCCTCTGGGTGTCAAACCTTGTTTTGCTTGATCGTTGTCTCTTAGCTGAGGATCATTGCCCGCTGCAAATCTTCCAGACTGTATTAATTAGCCAGAATATATATTTTATATATATATWTTTTTTCTAAAGGAAACAATTTCATCTATTACATTTAAAGTGATATTAATTACATTTGATTGATATGAGTTATCAAATCATTTACACTTTCTAATTCTCATGCATTTCTGAAAGAAATTTATAGCCTGTGATTTACAGTCTGTCAGCAAACTGTACACATGTATACATGTTGAAAATATGTGAAACCTCATTGATAAAAGGGTTCAAGCATATGTACAACATGCCCTCCAACAAACTGCTCTTAACAACYTGCTGGAGATCTGGTATAGATATTTCCACAGATTGAGTGCAAAACCATATATATATTTATTTTAAAAATCACTGTTGGAGTAAATTAACTAGAAATTAGTGCTGAATCCCAGTCTGGAAAATTCACAATCTCTGCAGGCCATGTCATCGTAACTCAAAACATTTCGGAAAGCACAGCATCCACTTCCTCAAATTGTTTCACATACGGAAAACAGCGTTTTAAATATGATGATAGAATATGTAAACACTTCAGGGCAGCTGTCTTCTCCTGCATATCAAGCTTTGAAAGGAAATTCCTATTACCTGTTTTGCTGTGAAGATAACAAAATAACTCAGTGCTGTGAACCTRCAAAGTTCCTTACCGAGGCTCTGGCACTTACATATTAAAACTTCTTGCTTAAATAGATTGAGAAGAATGTAGCTTATAGATTAGTACATAGGATTATAAATACATTATTAAGATATATAATAAAACCTAAATTTATAATTTGCTTGAAACAGGAATATAATTGTGCTTGGATGAAGTTTTCTTCATATTTTAGAAATTATCTAACAGCTCTGATTTGTTCTGTGCAGTTCTGGTATCTTGATGATGATATTAAAAATATAAATGTAAACCTTGGAAACCAGAGTTGTTGCACAGTACTGATCAAAAGTGCCTTTTTTCTTTTCCCTTGCTGACATTGCTAAGTAGGAACATGTAGCTCTGGACCACAGGTCTCTCTCCTGCTGGCAGGATTGTTCTTGCTTAGAGAAGCTCCAGGTCCTGCTTCTCTTGCAGCCTTCCCCAGTGATGGGATCCTTCTCTCTCTGCTGTACCCCATTACAGTCCTTTTATAACCCAGTCTGATTTAAATTCCCTTCCTGTTAGCTTTGAATTGACAGGATTTGCAACAGGGTTAGCTTTAGGCCAGTCTTTGTAAATCTGTCCGTGCAGACACAGGTTCTTTACTGGCTCATACTCTAGTAATTGTAGWTGATTTTCTGGTTGACAATTCTAGTTTGAGAGCTTCTGGTCTGTCATGGTGGTGTGGTACTGTCTGACGGCTTGATTCTGCTTCAGGTTATGACATGTGARAAGAGGGAGATCAAAACTGATAAATTGATGCTGTAATTTCATTTGTATGATGCTTTTTATTTTTTTTCTTTTGGTTTCACACCACTGGCAAAGTCAGACTAATATGTAAGTGTATGACATTAACCATCTCAGAAGCATCATAAACAACCCATTTTCAGTTGGCAGTTCATGAACAATAATTGCTTGTTAGTTTTTATAATCCTTTTATTCATTACTGTATGGAACTGTTTTAAGAAATTTAACCTCAGAAAAACGTTCAAGCTGTATAGGATTCGCCTTACAAGCTCACATACCCTCAGGTGTTGACTCTTTTGTAAATTCAGATGTCTGAAACAATTTTTCTCATATAAACTCTTTCCTCCTCCCATTGACCCAGGGGAGCACAGAACCCCTTCCTGTTCTCCTTATCTTGAAGGCTTGAGCAAAATAACATCATGTAATACGCTATAGCCACTTTTCATTCTTAATTGAGCTACTCAAGTATRAACTGACCTGCTGGCTCTGCATTCTACGCATTTATGTAAATATAATGTAGAGGTCTTCAGAGTGCCAGGAGACGAGGAACTACAAGTTCTTCTTTCTTCTTGCATTTGTACCTCTGAACGTCACTTTGGTCACTTGGAGCTGCCGACAGCCTAGAACTCAAAAGAGCAGGGTTGGGGTCTGTCACAGCTCTGTGTCCATGCAAACTGAGTCCTTGACAACCCTTTAGCTCAAGATTATTTTCAGCTGTGATTTCCTGGGTAAATCCCATAATCTTTGTCTGCTTCCGTATCCATAAAACAAGATTAGAGAGGTTTACTTGAACACGTAAGCACAGTGTAAGTCCTGCAAAAATTGTAATAATTGCTCAGAAAACATGCCAACACTTCTGCAAGAAATGACAGGCCATCTTCATCTAAAGTTTCACACAGATGAGAAAAGGGTCTTCCTTTGCTGTAACAGATATATGACGTTCTGTTAATGACTTCTGAGATCTGTTACTAACATTATGACAAATCGTGATACTTGTTTCTGAAATCCATTTTCAGGTTAACATTATTGCAGTCTATTTTTCATTATTTCTGGAAGATTTTCTTTTTTGGTGTCTTATATCTTTTTCCTCCTGATTACTTTAAGAACAAGATAATTTCAGAGGCGCAGACTTACAGATGCAKAGTTCTTTTCACTGTGTCAAGCTCTGCCGCAATGCCCATATAYATCAGCTAAGAGGGATTGGGAAATGAAGACAGTGGGGAAGGAGCTAAGAAGTTCCTTCTAACATTTTCGCTTCTTAGATAATTTTATTCTTCGTCTCAAGAGGCAGAGAGAAATTCCAGCTCAGCTTTGTGGCTGCAGAGAGGAGCTGCCTCTGTGCGGTGCCAAATTTAAGGAGTGCCGTCCTGGCTGCTCCTCGAGACTATTTTTGCATTGCCCTCGGTGCTCAGAGGCTGCGTCTGCGGTGGCCGTGCAGCTCGGCGGCTGCAGGAATGCAGCGTTCTCCACAGCCCGTGTCTGCGCATCGTGGTGATTTGTAGCTTGGTTCATAGAATCACAGAATGCTTAAGGTTGGAAGGGACCTGTAGAGGTCATCTAGTCCAACCCCCCTGCACACGCAGGGTSCCCTAGAGCATGTGGCACAGGGTGGTGTCCAGGCGGGTTTGGAAGGTCTCCAGAGAAGGAGACTCCACCACCTCTCTGGGCAGCCTGTGCCAGGGCTCTGTCACCCTCACTGTTAAGAAATTTTTTCTCAAGTTCCTGTGGAACTTTCCTAAGATTAATGTGGCATTAGACACAAAAAACAATGGAGGATCATGACTGTAATCAGGTGTGTCTATTTAAAGAAAAGATCATTTAAAACAACTTTTAAAGAAACAAACAAACAAAAAATCTTCCATTTGTGGAACTAGTTGAAAGGTGCTTGAGCCTGTGTTCAAGAACTTATTTATCTACTGCTCAATATAAAAACTAAATACCTAGTTTAGAAGTAGTTTTTTCCTTCTGCAGTCTATGAACTTTTACCTCAAGCATTCACCACCTCCTGCTCTCTGAGAGGAAAGTAAAGGCTGTGGCAATGGTTGCTGTGCAGAAATATCAAGAAGATTAGGGAAAAAAAAATCTCCAAATGAACAGTAATACAACTTCCACCTAGTATGATGCAGTTTAGAGATACCTTCTGGAATATAAAAGAGTATGAGTGAATATAAGGGCTCCCCATGCCCTGGTTTGTGTCTCTGAATGTAGCATCCAATGAGAGAAGTATCCATATATGAGTACTCACAAATATTCCCTGTATCAGATATCAAATGTAGCTGTAATTTTTATCAAACACCTATTAATTTTTCACCTTTTTCTTTTGCATGTGACTGTAATGTTCTGTTCATTAGACCTGCACTCATTTTTACTGGTTGTATCTGGAAATGCTTTCCAGCTTAAAATGAAATAATGATTTTTTTAATAGCGTGCAGCAGTATGTTTTTTTTATTGTTTTTTGGGGCCTTTGTCATTGGTGTGGTTTCTTTTTTAAAAAAAGAAGTTAGATAAATTGTTCTTATATTTGTAGTGAAATGAAAAAAAATTGAACCAAATTCAGCCACGCATTAACTGTATTGATTTCAGGCTGTTCATCCCTAGTTTATTTTGGCATATTGTGTCCAGGCTGGTAAATCACTGTGCATTTATGCACTTGACAAATAAGTCTCCATAGGGYTAGAAGAGATATCATACTATCCTTATCTGAAACTCTTCCATAAAGAGAACAGTCAAGCAAAAGAAGAAATCATTGTGCTAAAGCTTGTAAAATGCTTTTGCTGCAAGCACTGAAAATAACAGATTAACTGTACACATCTATATTTCATGAGAAAGAGGTGAAAGGTTTGAGCATATTTTTGAAAATAGGACTGATTTCTGGGGGAACAATGAAAATGTGAAGTAGTGGTGATGGGGGTTGTATTATAGGTTATATTATTTGTTTTTTGCTGACCTCCAGTCTTCCAAGTAACCTTCCTTCCTCTGTTGTTTACTCAGCAGCTGTATTTTCATCAGTGGTGGTCGGCAGGGATAGGCTCGATCATTTTAGATCTGAAAAGGTCTGCAGCAGGAAGGAATATGGGGAGCCCGCCCTGCCTCTCCCCCCAAGCTGGAGAGCACCAGGGCAGCTCCAAAAAGCCGGTTCAAGGCGGGTTTCTGAATTTGTTTTTGGAAAGGAGAGCATCTCATGTTGGATGAGGAGCTGAAGGGCACTGCGGACGCAGGAGGTGGAAGTGGGACAGTAGGAGGAYGAACAAGCACTTGGGACCAAGACAGATTTCAAAGACGCTTTAGAGCATGTGTTTAACGGAGGGGTGTTTAATAGAGGAACTGTAATGTGATAAGGCTAAAAATCACATACGGTTTGAATATAAAACCTTCCATATAAAGTGTTACAATTCTGCTCCATGACTTATTTCTGTCCTACRCTAACAGGACCAGAGGAGAGAAGCCCAGTCGAGTATCCATGAAGGAAGTTGAATTAAATTGTTGAAACTAAAGGGATWTTTCTTTCTCCCTCTCTTTCYCTCTCTCAAACTACAAAAAATTGAGTGTTTTTTATGCAGGGTTAAGGCAAGCTCCAGGAAACTCCTGGGGTATGATTTAAGCTCCTGGAAACTGGATGTAGAATATGTCAGTCACTAATAATAATAATAATGATGATAATAACAGCAACAATAATAACAACAATAAATCATACCYCAGCATAGCAAATCTTAGAGAGTCCCTTCCTGAATGTCATCTAATATGGCAGAATTTCTTCTTTTGTGCTCAATACTCTTCTTTTTCTATAGCATATCACTGATTTTGTAATAGAAAACTGTTAGTGGATGAGAACATGTAGGGGAAATTATAGCATAAAATCCTTGAAAATACAGTACAGACTTTAAAAATAGCCATGGGCCACAACTAAGGTCATTGTGTGCTTCCYCATCACATGCAYACACACATATAAATACGTGCTTGCATTAGCAGATTTTATACTGAAATAACAAAATGTCTTTCCTTTGCAAGCAGAAATACAATTCAAGTGACTCACTGAGCTCAAGCAGTTCCATATTGTTAGATAATTATAAAATGTGATCCACTTCTTTTCTGATTTAAAAGTTGCTATGGTTGTGCTAGACATTACTTCAAATGTTCAGTGTGAAGCATGACATTTATTTAATGAAACACATTAGAAAAATATGTTACTAACTTTAAAAAAAGAAAAAAGATAACTTTTTTAAAATGCTCCATTAAAAACCTGAACCTCTCCTGTTTTTTCATATTGAAGTTTTCAGTGTGAATCTCATGAGTGATTTAACAGAAGAAAGGAAAGATAGAATTAAAGAAGAKAAATTTTACTGTGTTTTTCTTTCCTTTTTTTTTCTTTTACTCTTTTAATTAGATATTTCAGCAATATATCTAAGTTTTAAGACAGTTAAGAGTTTGCTCATTAACTAAAGGTAGCCAATCCTTGTTTTTCAGAAATGAGGAAGCATCCTTGAGGTATCCCTGCCCACCCCTCTGAGGAAAGCTCAGCAATGACATCTCTTTTGCCTCATAAATCAAACTCCTTAGCAGCTACTGCAGCACTTTATTCCCTCTGTGCATCTCCTAAGCCCTCTTTGCTCAGTGCAATCACAAGGACATCAGACAAACCTGTTCTCCAGCCAACTTTTTCTGTGCCACTGCAGGAATCACAACAGAGCAAATATCTCATCTCTTCTCTGCCTTGCTGTTCCTGCCCATGCTTCACCTCGTTCCTGGTGTTCAGAAAATGCCAGGGACCCCGAGACCCTTGAAATTCCCAGAGAGGAGACAGAAAATCTGTACTGCGTAGACGGTGCAGCTTCGAAATTGTTAAGTTTCCTACTGTGGCTTTCCAGATTTTGGCACTTATGTCTTTATTTTTGATTTGTAAATCCTCATGTGAAAGCTCTTTTTTGTTTTATCAGACGTTATCATATTACTACTCAAAAGACCAGTGGGATATGGGATGTGTAATCTATTAAGGCACATTTCTGAGATAGTGTTATTCCAGTTTTAGGTAAAAGAGAACTGAGTCACTGGCGAAAATTGAAACTCTCGTACTGAGTTGGTTACAGAATCAGAGTTAAAGTATCTTGCCTTTTGTCATTTCAARAGCTCCTGGGGCCCTTCACCTGCACCTTTTCCTCATAATGCCATAAGGTTTCTTGTCTTCGTGTTTCATGATGCTGTAGAGTTATTTGTCTTGAAGTTTATAATTGCAGTTTGTCCCTTACTACCTCTCCTTCCTCCAGATCCCCTTGTTTTCTAGCCTGAATCAGTTCATTCATTGCTTTTCCTTGAGCTGAGTGTGCTCATGTAGGGAGCTCCCTACATGTTTTGGGATGCATTTGTACAGAGCGGTAATGATGCCCCACCTCAACTAGCAGACAAAAMCAAGATGCTTCTGTTTGATCCTACCCAGAAAGGAATCTTGCTGGATCATGTTTTTCTAGAGCTACTCTTGTTGTAAACCTCCTGGCCTGCTTTGTGTCACCATTTGTTTGTTTATTAAGAGACCAAATGGCAAAAATTGAGTGTTATCACCTGAAGAATAACCTGTAGCTTTTCTGATACTAGGTCATATGGTCAATGAGCAGGTGTTGGAAAGTTGCAAGTCAAAATGCTAGGTTTTGTACTGCCTACAAGTAGCTCTCTAACCTTCTCAGCTCATGGCAGTGGTTATTAGTGTGGAATAAATCCGCAATCCTAGGATTTTTAACTTCAAAGCAATGCAACATTTAAATTTCAAAACAATGCAACCTTAAAATACCACAACTAAAACTTTGTGTTTGAAACTTGTATCATTGATYAGTCTCAGTATAACTTGTTCCATTAATACATTAGTACAATTAATAGTGTACAATTAGTACAATTAATTAGTACAATTAATAGTACAATTAATTAATACATTAATACACAAAATGTATCTTCCTCAAAGTGACTYTAGGCCTGCCAATAAACACAAAACCCTACCTGATGGTATTTGCTGGAAGATATTTTGGTCAAGTTCATGAAATGGAACTATAGTTTGATAAAGATCAGACAGAAGTGTTGCTCAGCAAAGCACATTTACATGGCTTGGTGCACCAATCCAGTGACTTAATGCACATCTTACGGGCTATTGCGTTGGATAAAGTAGCTGGACTTGATTACAGATAYGGACTTTCCATATCTGTAAATTGATGGCTTTAAATGGTAACTTCCACTTGGACTGTTGGGTAACTTGCTAGAAATAGAAGTGCAATCAGATAGAAATGTATGGAAAAGCTGCAAGGCTATGGGCTTTGCTAATATTTTTTAAAATAAATTATATTTGGATCAAAGAATAAGATGTTGGCCTCAGGAAGTAAGGCTTGCCTTATCTGGATTGAAACACTTAAAATCTTTGTCTTAGTGTGGAATAGATGCCTAGGGCACAATAAAGACCCTCTCTTATAAGACCTGCAGTATTCTTGATTTGAACAATAACTGAAATTAAAACCTCCTGTTTTTAATTAAGGCCAAACTGACAGCACCCCTTGTTTTGAGTGGGCAAACCAAATTGGTACTCCTATTTACTGAAAGAAATGCATGTTTCATTTAAAAGAAAATAATTTGTGCAATGAATGGAAACATAAGCAGGTTCTTGAATATGTGACAAGTGCTGTTAAAACTTTCTTTCAATGAAAAAACATGCTATTTTTTTTGTCTAAGCTTTTCTCTTTTCTCCCAACCCCTTCTCCCAGAGTGGCTCTAAATCTAAGTCTCRATTTCTAAAAGCTTTGTCTTATTTTAGGTACAACTGCTGTGATACAAGGTGTTCTTTTCACATATTTAGAGTCACATTTGCTAATTAGATGCAAGCTCTAGAATATGAATTAAAAGGGGTTTTTTTCCCCCAGAGAAATGCTCAATCTCCTCCTGCTTGGAAACTGTTATTTTCCCCAATGTTCCAGTTAGTATCAGAGTTTATAAGTTTATTGATTGAAATTGAACACTCTAGCAACTGTCTAGATGCTGCCAGTCATTCCAGACTGCCTTAGAGTTACTATTAATTCCTTTCAGACTAGGAATCCTTCTGYGTGCCCTCACAGCATGATGATAAGGTGTGGGGAGAAGTTGACAGAGGCCATTTTCAAGATGCACAAAAATAAGCACTTTGAAGTATTTGGTGCAGTAGGTTCCTTAACTCATGTGCAAACCCAGTAGTACCTGAAATCCATGTCATTGGCTGATGAGTAAGAGACTGCTTTATTATTCCACTGCCRTCAAGGATCAATGGAAAACAAAAGCAGAGTATATCCATCATAGTTAGAGAAACAAGSAAAATTTAATTAGGAGAAGAAGTGTGGAGGGTTGATTTCTGTAAACATCCTGTGCAATGCAGCTATAYTGTGCTTGGTCAAACAACTGTACAATGAGGCAGCCCTGAAGAACATCTGTATTTTGTAAGTCTGCAGGTCTTGCCCTCAGACAAATGGATGTTTGTATATCTCTTATCTTAGCTAGACCTCTTGAGTGTGCAGCTTTCAATAAGATACTGACCTTTAATGTAAGTGAATGATGCTSTTCTGGATGTTTTTATCTTGTAGGAACAGTAGTAGCAGTGATGTGGGTAGAGGCAGGGCAGCAAATATCCACAGGAACTACCTGTGCTACAAGTATGTTGCAAGGTATAGCTTTACTTATTAAGCATAGATAGTATTTAACACTGACTGAAATCAAGAAACAGTTGTTGTAGATCAAGAGGTTGTGTTTCTAGACATAGTTGAAGAGATGCTGTGATTTYGAACACAGTTCTTCCTCTTCAGCAAGACCTTTTCTACTTAGCTGAGCTAAAAAGGCAGTATGCTTTCCTGTCTTCCTTATYTTGCGCTTTTATTTTTTTTCATAAATCCTCCATTTTAAAACTCATTGAGTAGCAGAACTAAAAATTAAGCAGACTATAAGCATATTTGGAATATAACGCCACTGTTTATGCAAGAAACATTCAGCAGAGAAATTTGCTTTTAATCAGAATTGTGCTGCAGCTGGGTGGACATGTCACCTTTGATTCTCTTACTAAGACAAGGATGGTTTTGGGCAGTAAGSTCTTGTATGTTTCTGGAAGAGGATTTCTGCATTTGTGCACAAAACGTTCAGCTCTGCTCAGTGCAGGGGATGCTTCAGCTGTCAGGGAGGTCCCTTCTTGAAAGAAGAAGATTATTTTTGAAACACTGTATTGATAWAAAGGGATCATGCCTCTTGTTGGTTGCTTTGTTTTTCAATGTTTTTCTTACAAAGAGAAAASCAGCATCTCTTACCTGTTCTGTCCCTCTGAAAAGGTATGATTTTGGAAAAGCATGACTAGGAAAAGAGAAATGTAGAGGGAACCAGTGAAGCAGGCTGTAAAACAGAATGCAAATAACTTACTGAGTAAGATATTTGCATGGTTGATTTGAAAAAATCTAGAGGAGAGAGCTGAAGTGTTTGAGGCAGCCAGAGTTGCCTTCTCTTGAGGAGGCTGCAAGAGCATGGAGGGGTGAACCATCAAAAAAAACTCATAGAAGGCTATGGTGAACTGTTGGGGATGAATTACAGTAGCAAGTGGTATTTTTCCCAGATTTGAATASAGCAACATCTCACAACAACTTTATTCGTAAATCACATAAAATAGACCTTTAATAAAACAATCAAACTATGGTTACTGTAATATCATCAATTTCTAGAAATATCTTCTCATTGTCTTAAAAGGATCATCTTGAAGAACTAAACAAGAATTGGGCAAAATTATTTTTAAATCACTTGCATTAAGCATTTGAGATTTTTTTCTAAGTAGTTGTCCTTACTTCTTCTAATATATGGAATATTGTTTTCTTCCTAACAAAATCTTTAACAATCTCTAAAAAAACCAAAGCCAATCTCCTATTATTCTGGATTTTGCATTGGCCCAGTGTAAAAGACATAGCCTTCTAGTTGAGAATGGTGGTGGTAAAACAAGCTGTTGAGAGCTCCAGGCAGGGTGCTAAAATGAGGATGAGGTAATGTGGAACCCCCTAATGCCCACGGCCATTGGAAGTGGACAGTAATCTTCCTCCTGTTACAGAAAATATCTTGCAATTTGTTTGCTGCTAAGTACTGCATTGTAGTTCACCAGGGAATACCTGAGGGGACTCTTTTACTCATTTTACTTCTAAAAGCTAACTAAGTTTTGACTTTTTTTTTTGTTTTCTTCTGAACTTTGTCTTCTACTCTGCAACAGAGTAGATCTTTCAGATCTTTCTTAAAGACCTCTCGGGTTGAAATGTTCTCTGTTCTTTCTCTGCCTAGAAGTGTCTCTTAGGATTTTCTTGAAAGTTGTAGCGGAGCTGTTTTAATTTCAGTGTCTCTGCTGGTGTTTATGTGCATCTATTGAGAACTGAATGGCTTTCTTGTAACKTTGACTCTCGGTGGGGATATTCAGTTCATCAGTGGTTAATGAAATACTGCATGTTTCATAAGTAAATAYGCATTTGTATGTCCTGTTGCTGTTCTGTTGCTGTTCTAACTCTTTTTTAGTACTTTAGAGAGTTCAGTGCCTTGACCTGTCAAAGCAGATGAATCTATGCGTGTGTGCATGCACATGTATGCATTTATCTGCACTACATAGGTCTTATTCACTCTCATGATAATACTTCTGGCATATATTTGAACGAAAAATAGCATTTATAGGAAGATCCAATTTTATTTCTTTTCTTTGTTTTATTCCTTTCTTATGTGCCTGTATGATGCTCCTATGGTGTGGTTACCTCTTATACAAAATATCTGGCATTTTATTCCAAAATACTTTAAATGGTTTCACCGTTTTCTAAGTTGATTGTCAGTTGTGGACATAAGTATGGACTGAGTAGAAGCTGAATGAAGAGAGTCATGTGCTACATGAGGAGTAAATTGTTTGTATTTTACAATGTAAGAAACTATTTTTTTCCTTTTCTTTTGCATTCTGTGCTCATTTCAGTTGTTATATTGCCTCTTGCATATTACAGCAAAAATTCCAATAAAAAAACAGTGCTGCATTTCTCTACCAGATTTTTGGAAGTCATGATGTTTCAGAAAGCCATTTAGATACAACTGATGAAGAAGAACTTACAGTATGCTAAAGATCAGAGGAGGTTTCATTGTGTCAGTACCTTTGAAGTGCTGTATATACTTGTAGGAAACCTGAAGTCTTTTGTATGTTTCACATTTTTTTCCAAATTTGTATAGTGGATGTTATCAAGTTTGGATATTGCTGTATATGATCTAATACAATTCCATGCTTCTCTAATTTGTAATTGGGCCTGCATTTTTCATTATTCTTGCTTTACAGTTTGTGTAAGTATATAYCTGTGTGTAAAATGCTACCAAACTGAAACAGCAGCATCTTGGCACTGGTCTGAAGATTAGTAAGGTGAAAGATAGTGAAGGCTTAGCCCTGCCTTGTAACATGCACATGTTAAGAGGCATAAACAGAAGAAGGAAGAAAGTGTGATAAGAAAGAAATGTGTCCAGAGAGGTACTTTTTTCTCTTTATTTGAAAGTTATTGCTCCACCTCTCTTATTGGGCAAAGTTTGCTGTTAGGAAGCAATAATCATCTTGTCCTGCAGCTTCAGGAATTCTATTATAGCAATCCTGAAAAACTAGCTTTTTAATATTTATAAGATATCTCTCTCTCTGTGTAATATCTTACTGCATAAAGTATATTGTATAAAATATTTTGTTTTTAAAGCCTATACGGTATTGAAAAGAAAAGATGGGTTATGGTAATGCAAAAGACAGCTGAAAAGATGCTTTTAGCCGATTCCTCGTCTATGTTTTGGTAAATTATCAAAGCTGAAATGGGGAGGTTCACTTTGGTATACAGGAAACGATACTTCAGTTTTGTTATTAAGGAAAATTTCTATCCAGATTTCTATCCTGCTTGCCGTTTTAATTCTGATTTTACAGGGAACAGGTGTTCAAGATATTGAAGAAATATATTCCTACAGAACGTGCAACGTTCATATTGAAAAAATTTATTATTTATGTGAGAGCTCTATCTAGTATGTAAATACTGTTCTCTGTAAGCTAGCTAATCATAATTAACTTTTTAATTGCATTGGAACAAACCCTGTTGCTGCAACACAGTCCTTATTTTGGCAGCGGTTTCACATCTTAATTGCAATGGTGCCTCAAGGTGCTCTCCTTTACCCAACTCTAACTCAAATCCAAACCCTAACTCCAACCCTAACACTACCCCAAACTTAATTCCAAGTCAAAATCGAACGCTAACCTTAACCTTAAATTTAAGTGTAAGCCTAACCCTAACCCTAATTCTAACCTAAATCCAACACTAACTCTAAATCTAGCTCTAAATTTACCCCTAATCCTAACACTGAACCTAATTCTAACCTTAAAACCAATGCTTAAAACCAAATCCTAACTCTAATTCTAAACATCAATATGACCCTAAATTTAATCCTGACTCTAACTGTAACTCTAAACTTAACCCCAAATCTAACTGTAACTCAAAAAAAAAAACCCCTCAAACATAAACCTAATTCTAATAGTAACCGTTACCTGAAAAATAACTGTAATGCTAACTGGGACTTTAACCCTGCCTCTAAATGTAACCCTATCCTTAATCCTGTCTCTAACCTTGACTCTGACTCTAGTCTTAAACCTAATCCTAAAAATATACTTAACCCTAAACCTAACCAAATCATAATTCTAACATTAGCTATAATCCTAACTCTGATCCTAACACTAAATCTAACTGTAAAAACAACACTAAAACAAACTCAAAACCTAACTCTAACCCTAGACCTGACTATAACTCTAATACCTTAACTTACCTGTAACACTGACCCTAACCCTAAACCCTACCCTAACCCTGACTGTATCCCTGATTCTGATTGTGAGTCTTACCCTGACTCTAAACATAATTCTAACCCTTACACTAACTCTAAACCAAATTCCAAACCTAATCTAACCCTAACTGTAATCTTCACTCTGACTCTGAACCTAAACTGAACTCTAGTTCTGAACCAAAATCTAAACCTACACCTAATCCTGACTAACTCTAGCTCTAATACTAAACCTAACTCTAATGTTCAAACAGTAACCAAAACTCTAGACTTAACTCTGAAATAAAAATAACTTTACATCCTAAAAATAACCCTAGATCTAAACCTAAACATAACTGTAACCCTAACCCTAAACCTAACTCTAATCCTAATCCTGACTCTAACTCTGACTCCAACTCCAACTTAATTCAAACCCTTACCCAAACTCTAAGCCTAATTCAAACTCTATCTTTTAAACTAAACTTAACCCTAAACTTAACTCTAAAGTTAACCAAAAACTTAAGCCCTAAAAAAAACTTAAGCCCTAAATCTAACCCTCAAATATAAGCTTAACTCTAAGCTTAACCCAAACAGAATTCTAATCCTAAACATGATCCTGACTCTAACCTTGACTCTAGCTCTAAAAATAATTCCAAACCTAGTCTTGACTCTCTGCCTAATTCAAACACTAACTCTTACCCTGACTTTAACCCAAACCTAAATCTAACCCTAACTCTAAACTGAATGCCTAAACCTAACCCAAATTCTAACCATAAACCTAACTCAAACCCTAAGTGTTATCCTAACTCAGACYCTGACTCTAAACATAATTCTAACCTTAACTCTGACTCTAATTGCAAACCTAAATCTTACCCTTAAGTAAACCACAAACCTAACTTTAATCCCACTCCAGGCTCAAACTCTAACCCCAAGCCTAGACCTAGATCAAATCCTAACTATAAACCTCGCCATAACCCTAACCCTGACTCTAACTCTAAACCTAATTCTAACCCTAAACCTAACTCTAACCCTGACTCTAAACCAAACTCTAACTGAAATTCTAACCCTAATTCTTACCCTAATCAAAACTCCAAACCTAAAACTAACTCTGACTGTAACTCTAAGTTAAACTCTAACACTAACTCTAACCCTGATTTTAAATATAAACCTAAATCCGACCCTAAACCTAACGCTAATGCTAACACCCATCCAAACCCTAGTTCAAATACTAATTCTAAGCATAATTCTCCTCCTAACCACAAACACAACCTTCACCACAAACTTAGCACTAAACTTACTCCTAACCCTGACTTGAACCCTAATCCTGACTTTAACACCGAATCTAATTCTAAATCTAATGTTAACAGAAGCTCAAAACCTAACTATAACTCTAAAYTTGACTCTAACCCTAACTCAAAATAAAACCTTAACTCTAACATAAACACTAATTCTAACCCTAAATCAAAGTCTAAACCTACCTCTATCCCTAACGCTTACTATAACCCTAAAYCTTACTCTTACCTTAAGTATAACCTGACCTTTAACCTTAAATCTAACCCTAACTCTAAACCTAATCCTAGCTCTTGCTCTAGCCTACTTTAACACTAATTCTAATGGTAACCCTTACCATAACCTTAAACCTATACCTAACTCTAATCATAACCCTAACTCTAGCCCTAACCTTAAGCCTAACTTTAACCCTATCCCTACCCACAGATTATTTTTTCCAGCCCCGATGCATTGAAGTCTCCTGCCCCTGCATCAGACAGGAAGATGCTCTTGGTCTCTTGGCATCACGGATTTCTCTGGTGGTCGCTGCACATACCAATGGCAATGGTACCCCTTGACTCTCAAYTTCTCAGCTCTAATGCTAATCCCAACACTGAGACTTTTTCCAAAGCCTGGTGGGACAAAAACCCTATTGCATGGTCAGACAATAAGCTTCCCAGAGGTCACACTCTCGGCAGCACAACTCTTCCTTTGGCAGAGAGACTAGCTCATACAGTACAAAACTACATGCACATACTGAAATACAAAACTATCTCAAGAATAAATTATGATTTTGTGACAGATAGGAAACTTCTCCTAATCAGAGCAGC
This sequence comes from Eudromia elegans, assembly GCA_003342815.1. NCBI lineage: Eukaryota > Metazoa > Chordata > Aves > Tinamiformes > Tinamidae > Eudromia > Eudromia elegans. The sequence goes on along the minus strand of PTEX01000386.1, from coordinate 113,039 downwards.
AGATTCATGAACAAATTTCCAAGATCAATAGAAACACACACAAAAGTTATTTTCTTTTAAGACAGATCTTGATCAGTTCATGAACTAGAGTATTGTTTTTTGTGTATTGTAGTGGGAAATAATATCCAGAGTCTGGAAGGGTTTTGATTTTTACTCTTTGTGAGGTTTCGACAACAAAGTTTCACAAGCAGTATGTGCTTTTAAACAGCAAAACTGTGTAAATAATAACATATTTGACTGTCGGGTGGAGATGCTTTTTGCGAGGATGGGCATATCTTAATTTTGCAAGACTTGCAACTATGAATATAAGAACATGACAATTTTAATATGAATACACTAAACTCTATAAGCAATTTCTAAAAATACAGAGAAAATCTTAATAAGTAATTATTGGTATGTGATTGCAGTGGTATCATAAAAGAAGAGATGAAATGGAACACAGTTACTGTGTCCTAGGTGTTGTTTTGTTTTTTAATGCTGTTTTCTCAATAGAGCTGGAAGTGTAAATCCACTTCTTCATTTTGACTGTGTGGGATCCTAAGGGCTTTGGGATAGTGCTGAGGCAACTTATCGTTATGCAAGGTACTGCTTTCAAATGATATTGGTAACTTTTTTTTTTCTGGTTGAAGTGGAAAGATTTGTCTTTTTGATACCTGCTCAAGCACAGCACATATTGGAAGGAAGGTTCCTGTCTGAAAGGAGAGGAGACCGTGGTACCGTTGGTAGTGCATACCAAGTGGATGCGTGGGGTAGTGACAAATGAACTGTAGAGCCACAAAGGGTTTGCACCAAAGCAAGCTGATGGCATTTCTTTAATCCTTGCTTTAAGGTGTACAGATCAGCATGATGTACCTGGCTAAATAAATAGATCTCCATGGTCTCCCTGGTGAAATAGGGGGAGGCAAGGAAAATGGATGGAGAATTGCTTTTATTGCTGGGGATTCAAAATAAATTTTACAAAATAAATACATTAGTGGTCCTTTTTCTCTTCTATCCATGTCATGAATAAAAGGCACTTCTTTCATTAGCATTATTYGGAGAGGGGGAGAGGCCTTGGTTGGGATGAGAAGCCTTAGAGGAAGGTGTTCGGAGCTTAGGGGAAGCTGAACTTGCTGGTGGGTTTTGCTGCTGAGCTCATGTCCACGTGGAYGGGAGGAGGAAGGCTTGTGCCTGAGCTCTTTTCCAGGGCAAAGCCAAATCCATCYACAGCAAGGGACAACCCAGGAGATGTGGAGAGGCTCAGTGTGTTATTTTGCAGTAACAAGAAATACAAGGTATGCGTGTCCTATAGCAGAGCTTTGATGGGCAGTTCTAAATTTCCATAATTGTCTGCTTTAGGGTTGGTAAGGCCAGTAAAGGCCAGGAATCATGACTGGAGGATTCCTGACACTTAAGCCCACTAAATGTGGCAGTAGAAATGCCACAACTTAAGAATAATAAAATCCTGATTCTCCTAGTAGCTGATCTTGCAGAGTTTGCTGGAATTGTCCTTGTACTTTTTCACAATTTATCCTGCCGTAGCAACAGCTCATGTTTTGAGCATGTCTTCTCCGTTCATCATTGCCATTCGAGCTGTGATTCGACTGTCATATCACGGTGCCTTCCTCCTCAGGAGTCTGTCAGCCTCAGAGAAGTGCCACACTGAGGTATGAACAGAGAGTGTTGAGATCCTCGGTGCTCTGCGAGCTGACTCATAGCAGCAGGATGAGTCTACAGTAGCAGCAGAAATATCCAGGAGCTGTGGAAAACTGTATAACATGAGCAGAAGGGGCTAGTAAATAAGGATCAGCCCCTTTGGAGGACTGTGCTCACTCACCTMTTCTGTTGCAATTAGACTTATCCCTAAGCATAAATTCATTCTCGATGTGATTTTAAGAGGTTGCTTGAGAAAGGTTACGTCACTGATTTTTTGTTCTCTGTGTAATGGATGCAAAACATGTCTACCTGACGCAAAACAGRTTTCAAGTGTAAATGAGCACTAAATAATTGCTGGATAGGGCTGCTTCAGTAGCAACAATGGTATACAGTGCAGTGTCCTATGTAAGACATCTTAGCTTCTGGTATGTCAGATGAGAAACAGTCTGCTTTGCACTCCCTGCTAATGATATTTATTTTATCTAAGCTAGCTTGCTTAGAACGTGTCACACAGACCTTTCCTCAATCCTTTTAATTTCTTATTGTTACTTTTTTTTCCTTTGAAGAGAGCATAAAATTTACCCTATCTCAAAAATAATTCAACTTTAACAGCATTTTCTGGAAGAGATGCATCTTGAACTTGTAAAACCTGAGAACGAATGTTCTCTGGGGGAGAAAACTGCATATTCGAACTAGTTCATACAGATTTGATGGTGATGTGAAAGCAGCAACACACTTGTGGCTGTGTCTCCCCTCTCCCCTTTCTTGTAATTCATCTCTGAATCTGAGTTGAATAAGAAATTCAAATGAAGTTCCTTCCTTATTCCTTAGGTTAAACTTTCATCTTTGTGAACAAGAAATTAAAATAAACAAAAGAAAGACACAGAGGACACCTAAAACTTCTTTCTGTTTAATGCTTCTTGTTTGTAAATGTTTTCCTACTCTCTGGTTGCCCTGTGGCTGGGGTGGCTGAAGGTGGACATCAGCCAAATCTGTGCCTGGAAAGTTCATTAACAGGTGAGGGATGCGAGATGGAGAATGAAGAAGGCAACAGGAAGCCTTGGGGAGGGCAGGTCACAGCCCACAGCCCTGGGGAGGGCGGCAGGGAAAGGAAGGACAGTTATATGGGAGGTTTCTGTAGCTGAAGTACAACGATTGTTTTTTAGATCACAGCTCTTGGGTCAGGCAGAGCAGAAATTATGACTAATTTTGTACTCTTTTCAGGGGTATGCTTTGTTCTGGGAGCTTTAGCAGTGGCATCTAATCCATTTCCTTATTATGGTCTGTTGAGTTTAGTAGTGGGGTCGATCGTATTTTGTTTACTCTCTGTCTTTGTCTACAGACTCGTACCTGGAGGCTTGAGGGTTTCTGGCCATGGGGTTGGGTTTGTGCTAGTAGTTCTAACAGGGAATGTATTGGAGGATTTTATGAGGGAGGGGATTGTGAATGTTAGTATGGTGGATTGTGCTTGCACAATATCTGTTCAGACAGATTCTAGTGGGGTGGCAATGTTTCATTTTTGGGGGGCAGGGTTGTTTATGGTAATGGGATGAGGGTTGGTATTCAGTTTGTTTGTGGTGTTGTAGCTTGTGTGGGGTTYATCTCCCCCTTGTATTGTAACCGCAGGCAGGAGAGAAAAAAAGGCATGTTATTGTTGTGGGCGACTCCTCAATTCAGAGCACAGAGGGGCCGATATGTAGATGCGACCCTCCCCAGAGAGAAGTCTGCTGCCTTCCTGGGGCCCGGGTTAAGGATGTCACCAAGAGGCTTCCCGCTCTCRTCYGACCCACGGACTACTATCCTTTGGTGGTCCTACARGTGGGYRGARAAGAAGCRGCAACGCGTAGCCTCAGAGCCATCAAAAGGGACTTTAGGGAATTRGGGCAGAGGATCAGGAACTCAGGGGCACAGGTTATATTTGCCTCCATTCTTCCTGGTGCCGCCAGCAGCATAGAGAGGAACAGGAGGATACGAGCCATCAACAYGTGGCTCCAGGGCTGGTGTCAGCACCACAACTTTGGCTTTTTTGGGAATAGGAGGACTTACACWGCACCAGGCATGTTGGAACCTAACGGGATCCAGCTTTCTCAAAGGGGGAAGAGGGTCCTGGGTCGTGAGCTGGCAGGGCTCATCGAGAGTGCTTTAAACTAGATTCGAGGGGGGAGGGGGGAATCGTCGGGGAAGCGGGTGATAGGGCGGGCGGTGGCCCGTTGTGCCACTCGCAACARCCTAACACCCTTGCCTGTGGAGGAGGCCCCAGGCCTGAGGAGGCTAAACGGCAGAATACGGTGACTTCCAAAGGCCCATACAGTCAAGTTGCAGCTGTCCCGGCTAGAACAAGAGACACGTTGGGAGCCCAACTCAAATGCTTCTATGCAAACGCACGCAGAATGGGGAATAAGCAAGAGGAATTGGAGAGGCTTGTGCGATTGCAGGGCCACGATCTCATTGCGATTACTGAGACGTGGTGGGACAGCTCTYRYGACTGRGCCGTGGCCATGGAGGGCTTTAGGCTCTTCAGGAGGGACAGGCCAGGAAGGCGAGGCGGCGGAGTCGCTCTTTATGTGAGAGAGCAGCTGGAGTGTGTGGAGCTCGGCGTAGGGGAGGGTGGAGCGCGGGTCAAGAGCCTGTGGGTGAGGATCAAAGGGCAGGGCAACAGGGGCGACACGGTCGGGGGAGTTTACTACAGGCCTCCCGACCAGGATGAGGAGGTGGACGAGGCTTCTACAGGCAGCTGCAAGAAGCCTCGTGATCACAGGCCCTGGTCCTTGTGGGGGACTTTAACCACCCTGATGTCTGCTGGGCCAACCACACAGCTGGGAGCAGACAGTCCAGGAGGTTCCTGCAGAGCGTTGCGTTAACTTCCTGATGCAGGTGGTTGAAGAGSCGACAAGGGCGGGCGCRCTGCTAGACCTGATCCTAACCAACAGAGATGGTCTAGTGGGAAATGTGAGGGTTGGGGGCAGYCTTGGATGTAGYGACCATGAGAYGTTGGAATTCACGATCCTGCATGGAGGGAGCTGGGCAAGAAGTAGGATTGCAGCCCTGGACTTCAAGAGAGCCAACTGTGACCTCCTCAGGGGGCTCCTTGGAGAAATCCCTTGGACCAGGGTCCTAGAAGGAAAGGGCGCCCAGGAGAGCTGGCTTATCTTCAAGCACCACTTTCTCCAAGCCCAGGATCGGTGTATTCCGACCAGTAGAAAGTCAAGTAAGAGGGGCAAGAGACCTGT